>JAYRBT010000177.1:35296874-35311788 GCA_036023395.1 Myiotriccus ornatus | reverse complement strand
AGGAAAGGAAAGGAAAGGAAAGGAAAGGAAAGGAAAGGAAAGGAAAGGAAAGGAAAGGAAAGGAAAGGAAAAGGAAACTTACTTCCTTCCCAACCCAACATAGGGTTCTCAAACTCAGGTGAACAGTTCTGAATTTAGAACTTTTATTTAAAAGACATTCTTCTTTCTGTTTCCTCTTAAATGTTATAGGCCTCCTCTGTTGAAGGTGCTTTTCTCATAAAGCACAAAGTTGTGAAGGAAGATTGGATAGAAAGAGAACTACAAAATGCTTAAAGGAAAATATTAAGCATGTAGTCAGCTAGCCACAAAGGATGATAGGATTTAGGATTTAGCACATACCTTCAATTAACATCAACAGACAGACTTAATCTAAAAGAAATTATGTTGAATGATTTAAAAATTAATCAGTAAAATATAATTTGTTCTTCTGTATTACAAAACAATCAAGTAAGTTTCGATTTTTTAGGTAACATTTTGAATAGAGCTTTAAAAATATATGGTTTTGAACTATACATTTTGATTTTCTTTGACATAGGTATTTTTTATCATGTTTGACATTAGCAGGGTAAAATGCATCATTAAAACATTCATCTTGAGAAAACATTGTGAGGTTTTTTTCTGGAACATTGATTATATTTTGTTCATCTTCTTTTGATTTTCTTGCCATTTAAGTAGGGTCTTATCCACATTACAAGACCTAGTGATGAATATCCCACATCACTGAATGATTTCCATGTAAGCGTAAAGAAATCAATTTTCACAAAAATAATTAAACAATTAAATATTAGAAGTATTTTAAATTACCTATTTTCAGTTAATTAAATGTTTCAGTCTAATTTTTGCAGTCAAACCATGGGTCATTTTCTTCAGAAATACAGAAATTTCAATGTGGGGAGAAGGTGGTATAAGGTAATGGAGAGTAGTCAGTAATGAGTTAGGAAATTTTAGCTAATCCAGGCTGTTCACTCTTGAAAAGGATGTTCAACTCAATTCTGCAATGTATTCTTTACCCCTAGTTATCTTAACTTTCTAGATTTATTAGGAACTTATAGTTTAATACGTATTGGCACATTTTGGATATTTTGATTTCCTATATCATTTAGTTTGCATCATTATAAAAGGCAGCTACATAAATATTCTTACAGTTAGAATTCAAATAAACAGAAGTAATTTGTTTCCCATTCCTTAAAAAACTTATATACTTCTCCAACATTTTTGTTTTCTCCTTTTGGTTGTTTTTGCTTCTCATACACATTTGTATCATTATTGTAATGAATTTTCTGTTTTATGGTATTTTTGAAGTTGGTCACTAGCTGCCAGGTCACAGGAACTTTTGGACTCATAAAAAAGTAGATATAGAATACGCATATGAAAATATAATTGAATTCAAGGTAAGAATTCCTGATAATTTCAAGTTAGATTTTTTTATAGGAACATATGGATGGAAACATTTGATTTCAACTGGCTTTGGAGGTCTACAGCATGTTTACCTTTATGCACAAGTTAAACATTGTGGTGGATTGAGAATTAGTGCTTAGCATTTTGTAAGAACTTAATCCCCCACTCAGCAAATACAGTTTAGACTGCTCTGAACTTTTTAATCATGAATCATATAACAAAAGAGAAAGAAAATTTAGGACTGATAATCAACACTTCCAGTTGTTATGAACAAACATTTGGCTTGAAGTTCACCAATGTTTGGAAAGTCCCCTCCTGACAAAAGAGAGAAAGGAAATTATTCAACATCCTTGCTTAGAGATTCTTGCAAGTTTTAGGCTGTATTAAAGAAATGGAACCAATTTAGCTGTTACAAAAATCAAAGCAATAATCTATAAATATTTTCTTACAAAACCATCTTTATTTAAGAATAAAATACACTAATCTTTTTTCCTCTCCTTGTCTAATATTCTGTTGCAGTTAGTTTAATTTATAAAGGAATATTATACACAGATTTCTGTCGCTGTGCTAACAAAGATATATAGAAGCAGAAATTTCAATAAAACTTTGCAAACAATTCCATTATAGCTTGTCAAAACCACAAAGAACCTCAGCTATAAGTTGTTTCATTTATATGTCAGTTTTGTCAACATCACTGACTAAAAGTGTGGACCCATATATTGAATCTACACAAAAGAATAAATTGACAGTTCAAGTATGAAGCTTTTTCTGTGTTTTTAGCTCTGACATTTTGTACTACCTTACAAGATTTTACAATAAAAATAAGAACTGCTAGAAAAACCCAAAGGTAAATTTATATGTTATTCAAATATTAATAATGTATTCTAGCTGAGTAGATAACTTGCATAATTTAGTTTCTCCTTTTTACGTGATTTTCATACAAGTTGCAACAGGACAATAATTTCAAAAATATTAACTGATATTTATAGATTGTTTCTACTATGTTTATAATGCTATTGTGTTTACAAGTTACACAGTTCAAAAATCATGGATTTTCTGTTTCTGGGAACTGAATTTTCGGTTTTCACATCTTTTATGACCATTGTGCTAAAGTTCCTATGTGCATAGGGTATTCTCACTTCAAAATTCACTAGCCTACATAGGAAGTGAAAGTGATACCATATAATGGGTACAAAGAAATTTGCAGCCTACAGTCACATAACCTGGAAAAACCCTTGCATTCTCTTCACCCCATCTTTATGCTGATAAATCAGTTTATCCATTTTAGAGGGAGAATCAATTACTTGATGAGGCAAAAGCACGTACTTAAGTAACTTTTTAACAGTATGAGTTACTAATTTCTCATTTAATTTGCATTTATATATATCTTTGCAGATTTTATAAAAAAATAAAACAAATAAACAAACAAAAAAATCAAGGCAGTTGCCATAAATTCAAACCAATGTCTATTATAAAGCAAAAAAATTAGATCTTATAATTAGAAAATCAAGCTCAAATGTGGGACTGAATTAAATCACAGACCATCCAATTAATACATTCAGCAATCAAGTCATTAAGTTAATACAGGATGCAGTCAATTCTTCCAAGTCTCACTACAGGAACTGAATTAGCTTGTTCAGTTCCTTATCCCCAGTAGAAGTAATATTTTAAATTTGTCATAATATAAAAAATCCAAATTCATTTGGAATATGCAGTCCTCAGGTCAAATGGAGATTCTTTTTTTCCTGAAAATACCTCTGTGTACAGGACACCTCCCTGCTCCCCTTGCATTTCTTTTTATCCCCATTCAATCTGCATTCTGCAATCCTAAATCTGTAACAGTCAACTGATCATCTATGTTTTCTTACAGAGGTAAACTAGATTCTCTGATATTTCCTGCAAGCATTTAAATGGACACCATTGCTATGGTGAAACTCCTTAAAATTCCCAGTGCCTTCCTAAGCAAGAAGGGTTATTCTTTTTAGGAAGGATATATCATATATAAAATTATGAAAAAAACAAAAATGAGGCCTATAATTTTTATACTTCGTGGCCTTTCAAGGTGCATGCTATTAGAATCTGTGTTTTAGTTCAGGAATAAAGGTAAAACAAAACTTTTGTTCCCTTTGATGGTAACAGGGGTGTGATATTCATTGAGAGACATTCTTGTTACTGTCTTAGCAGGAGAACATCTAGCTGTGGGTAAACTAAGCAATCAGTGTACTATAAAATAAAATAACTTGTCAGTGACTGATGTTTGGCCTTGATAAGATGGCTAACTCCATTTGGGATGAATATAGAAGAGATTTTAGAGATTGAAAGTATTTTAATGGAATACAGTAAAACAAAAAGACCTAGTCCAACAAATATAAAATAAGCTTCATTTGGGATCTTTTTGACTTTATCATAGTCACATCTTTGCTAATATAAGCCTTGTTGGTGTGATGTTGACTGGAACCCAAGGTACCAGTTGGGGAATGGAGATGCTGAAAAAGCTGCAGTAGAAACATCTAGTTCCTTCACAGGAACTAAATCTAAAATGAGTGCTTATAATGTAGTTGTATTTTTCCTATTTTAAATTTTTCATACACTATATTTTATTGCTTACAAGTAACAGCCAATCAATGTCTTATGTTGCTTAGTTAATTACATTAAGAGAAGTCTACATAATTATCTAGCTATAATTGCTGTTTCTATTATTTTGGTGTTCTATTTCTTTTATAAAATGTTTGCTTTATTAGCAGTGCAATTGTCATGCAAATAAACACTAGAATATTTACATTTCTCCCTTGCAGTAAAGTACTCCTAAATATTCTGCTTATTCAAAATCATTATATCAGCTAATTAAAAACATTCTATGGCAGAATATGTTTATAATTTACTAAGAATAATTGTTTCTCTTTAGTCTTTTGCAGCTATTATTATGATAGGAAAGTATTACTGTCCTAATAAGCCAGAGTCCTACCTACTTGGTTGCACTTCCTGTTTCCTGCATTTCACAGTAATTTCACAATATGTTCTGAGTTGGAAGGGACCCACAAGGATCACTGAGTCCAACTCTTAAGTGAGTGGCCCATATGGGGATCAAACCCACAATCTTGGTGTTGTTAGCACCATCCTCTAACCAACTGAACTAGTTTACGGAAGACAACTATGAAAATGCTGCTCCCGTATTTTATTATCCAAACAACATAGTCTGTTGTGTTAGAAAGAGCTTCTAGAGAGTATAACCAGCACCTTTTCTGCAGATGAGCTACATTTTCTTCATGACATAAACAGATGCAAGCTCACCAGGTCTTACATACCAAACGAGAGGAGGCTTCATCACTTTGCTGGCCAGTCTGTTAGAAATCAAAGTGGAGAGAGAAGCTCTACGATATTAACATTTTCAGTGTGCTAACTTGGTCAAAGGGTTCCCAGTAGGGTCTGTGGATGGTCAGCAAGTTTTCCTCTGCATGCAAAGAGTCCATTTACAGCAGTGTGTTTACAAATCTGTCTGTATGACCCCCCACAAAGACAAGCCAGATATACCATTTTAAACAGAATTAGACCATATGTTTCAATTGTTGCCAAAATAGGAAGACTTAAAGTACAGACAGTTTGAAAAATCTGCTTTCTGGAGACTCTTTATAGTGTCAGACAGAGTAACTATCTGTAACCTCGTTCTGAAAATATTAAGAATATTAAGAATAAGACAAAGAGTCCTACTCTCTCCTTAAAGAAACCACTACAGAATTTTAGCTGCAAATGTTTTTAACCCCATGACTTGAATTAGAAATATAAATAATAAATAGATCTGTCTAGCCAGACACAGCTATAAATAAATGTTACCAAATATTCATGAATAATTGTGATTATAAACACACCAGAGTAAAGCATGTTTAAATAGAAATAAATTCAAGGAATGTGTGATCTGCTTGTGGATAAGCCTCGAACAGAAGGAGAGGTTAACATTTTTAGCTAAATTTTGCATTGCAAATGGCTCACTGTTTTTTACTATTTGCATAAGTGGCCCTGGTTCAAAATCCCACTGATTACAATGGAAACAATTTTATAGTTTGTTTGGTTTTTTTTTTCTAACCACACTACGTAGGGTTCAAAACTATAGGATAGGGGGAAAACCAGTACAAAATCTCTGTTTAAAAACCTTTCTATGCTTAATTAACATGACAGCATAACTGCTTTTGTAAATTAGGTTCTATAATTGACTATCTGGAATAAAGAAGTTAGAATTTTACTGAAAACAGTTTTAAGTTGCTGACAGAAATCTTAGCTACTAAGACCTGGTATTTTATCCCCTTAAGCCACGCTTCGTAAGGAGAAGAACTTCTCTGAGTAGCAGTCTTTGGATAACTTTTTATTTCAGAAATGTTGAAGCACAAAAAACATGCCATTAGCTTAGTGACTTGCTTCTGCTAGGGAAGAGGTAATGAGCTGCCCAGAGGTTTGAAGCAGTGGATTCTAAGATATGGAAGGAGGAAAGAAAGGACTATAAATCAATTTTTGTGATTTTTTTCTGGATTATTTATAAGAGTTTCATTTTTCAGCAGCATTACTTAATCACTGCTGTTTTAAAACTATTAATAATATCCTTACTAGTCTGATGAAAAGCAACAGACACTTAACTGCAAAACACGAAAACAGAAAGTGCTAGGTAATGTAACATGCATTAAAAAAAAAAAGGAATAAAAATTTAATCAACAATTCAGATATCTATAATCTCATTCAGTCAAACAATTCAGAAATGTTACGGCTTTACCTAAGAAACAAATTCAGATCGTCATGTTTATTTCATTAACTGACTATAACATTGGTAAAAAAAATCAGATTCAGAATTTCTATCTACTTTAGAACCATGAATGGGTTTTTTCTATTAATTATTATTTAAAACTGATACTTTCATAGGGCTGTTGTAAATTGCAGAGCTGTACAGTGCTTACAGAGATATGTCCCACAGATATTCCTTTTTTTTTTTTTTTTACTTCTTGTCTTTGCGTTATACTTACACTTTTTTATAGTCATCATCTGGTCAGGATGGATAATTTTGCTTTCAATACAGTCACAGCTATAGACAATATGAGAAGATTTACAAGGCCCAACAAGACTTATGAACCAACAAGGACATAGAGTGCAGGGTTTAAAAAAAGAAGACTCAGCTAGCACCCATCAAAAAATTATTAATTATGGAGTAGTTGCTAATTCTGAAATAAATTCTCTGCAGAAACATTGCTTGAAATTTGGGATTTGCAACTTTTTGGTTTTGTGCTTTCGTTATTTAACTAAATTCATTAGTTTTCTAGGGTTTTTAGGTCTTACTGGGATTACTTAATTGGTAGACTCCTCACAGATGAGTGCAGTTCATATATATTCAAAAAGGAAAATCTCACTGGTGTAGTTTTAGATTTCAAAAGATTTTCAGTTTTGGCTGAGAAATGTGAACTTGCAAGGAATTTCACATATGTATATAGGAGCAAAGTTGAACCATTTGCATATGTATTACTTCCCAAATTTGGTCCAAAGTCAGCCAAAGAAACTGAACTCCTTTGAGCAAAACTGAACCCTTGATCTAATTTCAGTATTTTTACTAGAAGAATCATGACCAAGTATCCCTGAGGAATTTCTGTGGTGTAATTCAATTGTACCACCTTATTTTAACCTAAAGTGAGATCTAGAGGTAATTTACAATTTAAAATGAGCTGTAGGTTTGATTCAGAGCATCTACTACGCTAGAAAAACATGTCTGTTGAATATAAGATTGATTTTCGCCTTCTTTTTATCCACATTTATAAATGAACAAAAGGATATTTCATCAGGTTAGAAGAATAATCAAGTTTTAGGAGCCTTTCATTGTGCTTTTGTCCAGAGGCTCTTTAGGTAAACTTGAGCAAATCATTGGCATCTCTCATGTATAATTTATTTAAACCCATTTTTTGTCTGAAAAGGGTTTGGAGAAGATTAATATATTAAAAATGTTGACTAATATACTAAATATAACAGAAATAAGTGTCTTAGAACTACTGGAGACTGATATAAACAGAAAAACAAAGTGTTTAAACTTTAACTAAATGCATTAAAAAGACATTATGATCACTCAATGTTACCATAACTTAGGTGTTAAATCGATTATATTGATTGCAGCTGTGACAGTGTAAGGATATAAATAAGGTAAAGCTTGTAGAAAGTTATACTATCTCTTTTTTAGATCAATTGCTCTAGCTTGTATCCATAAGCTCTTCTGCGATGAGAAAAAGAAGAAACAATCTTCAAAGCTAAGCACAAGTTTTAGAACGAATTCTGTTAATGTAACAAAGCACGTTAATCAGACTGGATGAAAGAAAATAGTAGATAGCAAAATTCTATTAAAGGAGAAAGATGAGATGAATTACCATGATTCATGAAATTATTATTTCTGAAGTTCATGATTTTGGAAAGCTGATGATGTTACTTTATTTTCCAAGCCAATCTTGTGAAGGCTGTTTGTTTTGATATTCTTAATTTAGTTTTTTCTTGAGAACAAATACTGAAATGACAAAGATGAAGGTAACTGAGAGGGGTTTTTTTGAGGCATTAGTTGAAAATCTAATCACCACTAAGAGAACTTCAGAGCATTTTTTACATAAGCTCATTCTGGTGTGTGGTGATTTCTTAATTCCATGCCAGTAATTTACATGTTTATAAGTAATGACACATTTGCATATGCTGCTCATTTGTGGTCAGATTTGATTTGATGCCTAATCTTGGAAATTTTATTTCTGAGGACAAATAAAATTCTGAAGTCAAGAAGATGGTTAAGACTAGTTTTTGGGAATCTTTCTTCTCCAGGTAGGGTAACTCTTAATATATTTTCATATAAATGTTAAATAATTCTAGTATCCAAAACAAGCAAATAACTTAGAAAAAGTGTAAGTTCAACACTTGTTTTCTGTGTATTCTGAAGTCACTCTCTATAGGGTGTTTGTACTCTCTAAGAGTCTGCCTGCTGGAAAAAAACTCTGCTCTAGATTATTGAGATGGGAATCACAATTATGTTCCCCAGAACACACACACGTGTTTTCCCCAAGGCCTCTTAATAATTTCTTATATTAACAAGACAGTTTCACAGAATTTTTACATGTGCAATACACATCAATGACGGAGCATTTTCCAATGTATTGTGCGATAACTCTCCACGATAAAGTCAGTAAAAAACCCCCAAACAATAGAACTCTCTCCACATACAAGTACAGTGCTTATTTCCACAAAGGACCTCAGCAGAGAGTAGGCAGTCAATTCAGTCAACATTTCACTAAGTTCACTGGAAGGCTAACGGCAGATTTATTCTAGCATTCCCTAACCTATAGTTAATGCAGGCTATACTCACTGCTACCTGATTTTCCCCTGATCTCTTAGCTCAGTTTAGCTTGGATGTTTCCACTGCTAGGGCAGTTTCATATTCTGTGAAATGACTGAAATTCAAATTTAATTTTATCTTAGCTGACAAAAACATGAACAACCTTATACACTCTGTATACCGCAATTTGTGTTTCAAGTAATGCTAAAACCAAAGCTACAAGACATTTCAGGAAAACATACTTGAAGAATTATTGCACCCAGATGCCATTAATTTGAAATAAAGTCAACATTACTATTTGAACAAAAGCTATTGCAGTGAGATTCAGGGCTATGCTACCTGATAAGAATCATGAAAAACACAGGAAGAAGAATGATTACCTGAAACCCAAGGAAGCTCCATTTATTTTGTTTTGCTTCCCAGCCTCGCCCAACCCCTGCCATTCCTCCAGCTTTGTATTCCTCTCTTTAGGTGCTTTTATTTATGGAATGCCTGATTCCATTCTATTCCCAGCATGATTGGGTATATATGTATATATGTAAGACAGCTTAATGTACTACTTAAATCCTGCTCTTTCTGAACAAGCAGGAGTATATATTTTAAAACATTAATTGTTTTTTCCTCATTGAGGTAGCATTTTAAGTGGATACTTGTTGGGTGTGTACTTCATGCTATTTCATACTTAGTTTTATAAAAATTTTTGGAGGAATTACAGTCAGAGCTGCTGGAAGCTCAGCAGTCATTGTCATGAGATGACAATGAAAATAATATTAAACTTTCATTTAATCACTCAGTTATATAAAATTAATTTCCAGGTGGAAATCAGAGACTAAAATGAATAGAAAACCTGCAATATATCACTGAATTTGTTCTATTCTGGGCAAGACTAAGAGTACCTGAACAACTGAAAAAGTATTTGGACCACTCAAAGATGCTTGCCTAAAGGCATTTTTAGGGGGAAGAAAAAATAATAAGAAGTCACACAAAAAAACAAAACCCAACCTAACAAATAAACAAACCTGTTAAATGGAATTCCACAAGTATTGACTCTAAACTTTTTTCATAGGTTTATTTTTGCTATCTTTGTCTTCAAAGTCTATGTGGTTGCAAACTACTTCAAATTCTTTTCATTCTTCATGTAATTTTTTAAACAACTGGAGAGACATTCAGGTGTACAAATTGCAGACCCCTGTGTAATTTCAAATGCTCTGGAAGATAAGCAGGACACATGAGCTGTTTTAACTGGTCCTAAGCAACAATGTTTAAGCAACTAAAACCTATCACAGACTTTTAATTATTGCAAACCTTGTATTTTCTTACTAAAATTTGTATTTAATTGTCGTATTGTTCATGTTTTCCAAACATCTTTTCCTCTGTTGTTCTCCTTTTGACTTCCTTCGTTATGATGAATTCTGAAAATGCGGCATCCCAAAATATTCCAGGTGAGACCTACCAATGCTAAGTAGAACAAACTATTCCTCAAATATATATTACCTCATTTTGGAAATATTTTTTTTTGTGTCAACCTCTTCCAAAATTCACATTTTTTCCTGAATTCATAGCAATTTTAATTTTCCAAAGCCAAAGTATTTTCTCTAATACAAAATATTCCCTATACATTAGGGAATGTTTCAACTCTATCAAGCTCAAGAACAGTGATGATAAGGTTGAGCGCCTATGGGTAAGAATCCAGGAAAGGTTAATAAAGCAGACAGTGGAGTGGGAGTCTCTCTCTGTTATAGACCACCCAACCAGGATGAAGAGACAATTGAAGTACCCCATAAATGGTTGGCTGATGCTTTATGATCTCTAGCCCTTCTTCTTGTGGCAGGTTTTAGCTGCTGGATGTGTGCTGGAAACTCAACACAGTAGAGAGGAAGCAGTTCAAAAGGTTCCTGGATTGCATGGAAGACAACTTCCTGACACAGCTGAAAATGAGCCTACTGGGGTGGGGGCCAGCTAGACCTGCTGTTTATGAACTGACAAGGGCTGGTGGGAGATGTGGTGGTCGGAGACCATCTTGGATGCAGCAGCCATGAAATGATAGAGTTTTCAATTCTCAGTGAAGTAAGGAAGGGGGTCTACAAAACCTCTGCCTTGGACTTCTGAAGGCTGGACTTTGGACTGTTCAGAACACTGGTTCAGAAAGTCCCTTGGGAAACAAGCCTTAATAAAGAAAGGGACTAGGAAGGCTGAACATACTTTAATAAATAAACCTTAAAGGCACAAGAGAAAGACATCCCTACATGCTTAAAGGTGAGCCAGAGGGGAAGATGACCAGCCTGGCTAAGCAGGAAGCTTTGACTGCAACTCAGAGTTAAAATAAGAGTTTCTGACCTCTGGAAGAAGGGACAGAAAATTCAGAAAGACTACAAGGATGTCATTAAGTGATGTAGAGAGAAAATTTGAAAGGTGAAAGCTCAGCTAGAACTTGATCCATCCACTGATGTGAAAGATAATAAGCAGTGTTTTTATAAATACTTTACCAGCAAAAGGTGGGCCAAGGAAAATCTCTATCTTTTATTGGATTCAGGGTGGAATATTGTCATCAAGGATGACAAAAAGACTTAGGTACTTAATGCCTTTTTTGCCTCAGTCTTTAACGGAACTGATTATCCTGGGGACAAACAGTTCCCTGAGCTGATAAACAGTGACAAGGAGTAGAATATGCTCCCTGTAATCCAGGAGAAAATGGAGACCTAGTTCAGGTTGATATTCAGGTAGAATTTTTTCTCAAGGGTGATTAAGTGTTGGTATGCACTGCCCAGGGAAGTGGTAGAGTCACCACCCCCAGAAGTGTTCAAGAAATGACTGGACATGACATCTAGTGCTATGGACTAGTTGACATGGTGCTATTTGGTCAAAGGTTGGACTCAATGGTTTTGTAGGTCTTTTCCAAACTTAATGATTCTATGATTCTATTTAGAACATGATCCATTCCAAAAAACCCACACTACTCTCTACTCACAAGTATGATTTATTAAGTATCTGGTATATTTCCTAGCTTGTAACACCCAAAGCCCAGACACATTATGATAGACATCATTTTAATGTTCTCTTTGTTCAGCTAAGGACTCAGTCAGGACTCAAGTTTCATCTTCACCATTTTTCTTTATTTTGCTTATGCACATACTGCCTTCCTACTAGAGCAATGATCTCACCAGTAAAAGGAAATTAGGCTTGATGAAAATATCTCGATTTTAATAACGACAGGCTTTGTGTATGTTTCAATATCATCTCCTACGTACCCATAAACTGACTGTTTATCCTTTTGTTTGGAGGGTTTTTCCCCTTTCCCACTCTCCCTGAAATGGGCTGATTAATAAAGACCGGGAGATTAAAACTTAATTCATTTAAGAGTTGGACTCAATGATCCTTGTGGGTCCCTTCCAACTCAAAATATTCTGTGATTATGCGTTCTCTCTTTTTTACCTTTGCCTAAAATATTAAGACCAAACATTTCTATGAGATCTTGATCATTTGAAACCAGAAACAAACTCATCTCTTTCAGGCCTCTGGGTACATCCTCTTCCTCCCTGTCCTGCTAATCTGGTTGACAGGCTGTATTGGATCTGGCTGAGATGGGATTCATTTCCCCGTAGCAGTCCTCACAGTACTGTGCTTTGCTTTGATAGCTAGAAAGGTGTTGATAACACATCAGTGTTTGGGCTACTGCTGAGCAGTGCTGGCAAAAGCATCAGTCCTGTCTCTCAGCATTCCTTCCCCACCTAACCAAGTGCAAGATCCTAGGAGGGGACACAAGTAGGCCAGTGGTTCCAAACCAATGAAAGGGATATTCCTTAACATATGTCATCAGCTCAGATATAAAAGCTAAGGAAAGATGGAGGAAGGGGGGACATTAGTTGTTTACAATGTTTGCCTGCTGAGCAACTGCTACGGGTGCTGAAGTCCTGCTTCCCAGGAAGTGGATGGATATCACTCACTGATGGGAAGGAGGGCTTGTGTGCATGCAAACTTTTGCTTTGGCTTTAATAAACTGCCTTATTTCAACCCACGAGTTGTTTTCCATCTTGTGTCTCCCCTGTCCAGCTGGGAAGGGGAGTGATAGAGTAGCATGGTGAGCACCTGGTGTCCAGCCAGGGTCAGCCCACTATAGTCTTTTTGGTGCCCAAACGTGGGGCAAGACAAAGGCAGTTACATATGTATTGCATGCTATAGTAGTAGTAACTATCGAGTAACAAGTTCCTGTGTGGGACACAGAGTTTGTCAGCTGCACTACTTATCTTTAATTTGCTGAGTTTGGGAACATACTAGTATAAACAGTGGCTCCATGCTTTGCCCTTACACTGATGACCTTGTCATGCTGAGGGAGCTATCTTCTGGGGACAGTGGAGACAATGAACACTCTCCTCTCCCTGACCAAGATTAATATGAATGGTTTTATAATGAAGTTGTCCACTGTCTTTGCTCATCCTTATGTAAGCTGTTTAATACAGGTAATATATTAACTAATACTATCGACACGCTATGGAGTTCAAGGCATCTGGTGTTATCCTGGTGTGAGAGAAAACAAACTTTAGGTGATCATATAAGGAGATGCACCCTGAGGCATCCAGTTCCTGGGTGGCAGGGTGTGTGGAAGGATTTGGGCAGATTCCTAGGGTGGTTAACACCTCCATTACCTGGGAATTCACACCTGTACAGGTATTCGACCCTAGCAAACTGACACAACACCTGATGAAAGGGTGCCTTGCCTATCCTGGTGAAAAACAGCAGCTTCTTACCCTGTACTGAGGCCTGGCCAGTGCCTATCAAGCAGAGTTTGGTACTCTCATCAAGAGAGTTCAGTACTCTCAGAGGACTGTAGTGGTGTCAGCGACCCAAGTTTCAATGGGGAAACTGTGGCTGAGATAGGGACTCAAACCACAACAACTACAGTAATTGCCCCATTAGTGAAAAACTAAAAATAGATAAGGTGAGCTACAGTTCCCTATCATCAATTTGTAAGGGAGAAAAAGAAGGAAAAGGAGAAGGAGAATCCGGGTGGAAGGGGGCACATGAAGAAGCTGGTCCTTCAACAAAGAAATTGAAGAGAGGGAGACAAATCAAACAGGAAATAGTTTGTGTGGTAGCTCTTGGCTCTGTTCAGACAGGATCAGCCATGCAAAATATCTTCTACAAGGCAGGTGGGGAGCATGGTCTCACCTGGATCCTCTGGCTCACAATATCAGGAGAAACCCAAGGTTGACATTAGGGTTTTTGAACCTGGGTTATTTGTCAGGGGGAGAACTGTAACTCCCTTTAAGCAAGACCCAGAAAGGACTACTCTATAAGATTGTCAGAATATGACACAAAATGGCCATTTATTAAACAGAGGCACTGGCTTATAAAGAGAGAGATAGGAACTTACTAGAACAAGGGTTAGAGACTGGGAGGATTATGCAAAGGGACAACTAAAATAAGATTCATAGGGAGGAACTCCACTAAATATGGATAAGGGAATTACTCTATATGGAAACTGCTGCAATGCAGCAAGGGCTGACAAGTAAGAATAAGGCATACAATCGGCCAGTAAGAGGAAAGATAACAGGGGTACAAACAAGAGAAATATATAGTAATACAACAAAACATATTATACTAACAAGAGAACTATCATATAACTATGTGGAACATGAGGAATAAACACTCTCATAACAATGATGGTTTTATCTCTGCATCACAGCATAAATACATTCTGAGCTGCTGTTTTCTTCTGCCTCGACTCTTTCTTCAGTAATTCTCTTCTACCACTCGTAGGAGTCTTCTGGGAAGCTTCCAACAACAGTTATTGATGATCAGAAGGCCACTACTGAAAAAGAGATATTAGCAACCTGTGAGGGGATCTGAGCCATCTCGGAAGTTGCTGGGACAGAAGGATGTCTCCTCTTGGCACCACAGTTGCCTGTGCTGCACTGGATGTTCAGAGGGAACATCCCCTCAAAACGTTACACAACCAGTGCTACATGGAGTAAGTGGCTAGGTTTGATCACACAGTGAGCCCGAATCGGAAAACCTAATTTCCCAGGAATCCTGGAAGAGATTATGGATTGACCAGAAGGCAGAGATTTTGGTGCATTGCCTGAGAAGGAGACTTGTGTCCAAGTACCACCTGTCCCGGTTTAAATGAGACAAGGTCTTTTGCTGAGGATGAGTTATAAGAAAAAGATCCAAACTCCTTCCTCTAAG
>JAYRBT010000177.1:35222918-35247871 GCA_036023395.1 Myiotriccus ornatus | reverse complement strand
TCAGTGATCCTTGTGGGTCCCTTCCAACTCAGAATATTCTAGGGTTCACTGTAATTCTTTTAGAAGTTCCCAAGAACTGCAGACACCCAGGTTAGAGCAGAGAAATCATATAAAATCAAGACAATTAGGTATTCAGTCAGAGGAGAACAAAGTACTCCTCCTAGATAAGAGAAAACAGATGCATATAGGATGGGAAATAAGCAGCTGGAAATAGGAAATAATTCTGGAAGGATAAATTCCTTGTGTAACATATTTAGGGACACTCACTTATTGTGGGGAAATAGAATTTAGGCATAAAAAAATCATTCTTCTGCTTTATTTGACATTGATAAGGTCTCAGAGTGTTTGAGTCAGTTTTGGGAATAACGCTTTTGGGTACAGAATAACCGGGGTCAGTTCTGAGGAAAATAGTAGAACAAGTTATTTATATAATATGACTGACAGAAAGGTTGAAAGAACTGATTTTTTGGGTTAGAGAAGGCTTTGGAAACACAAGAGTTATTCAGTATCAAATAAAAAGTTTTTGTAAAGACAGCAGTAGTTTACTGGATAGGGCAAGAAATAATGATCTTAGTTTACAGAAAGGCTTCCTTACTATAACGATAGTAAAATATACAAACTAGTTAATAAGGAAGTTTGTGAAATCTCTCTTCTTGGTAGTATATAAAACCAAATTCAATAAACCTATCTGGGAGAGGCTATTCAATGCAGCCTTAGGAGATAAAAATAATGGAGGGTATTTTTTTTCAAACTTTGAAAAAGCTTAAGTTAAATAGCCATTTCTACCTTCATCAGAGGTAAAATCCTTAAAGAAGCTCATTCATCACTCCCTTTCAAATGGTTCCATTCCCTGTTATTCTAAATGAGATTCAGTTAAGGTGAGGTGCTCTGTTTCAAAATGCTGATTGTTTCCAGAGAAAAGGCAGTAGAATCTTTCTTAAGAACAAATTGAAAACAATGGGGGGCAGATAACCATTTCAGCATAATTACCTAGAAGTTGGCAAGCTTTGAAAGAAGACAGTGCTATGTGGAATATTTTGCAGTATTCATCAGTCCTGTGAAAGAACCAACTTCAGGAATGAGACTATGAGGGGGAAAATTCTTTTTATCCTTTAAGACATGAGATACAGACTGTACCAAAGAATTCTACAAAGATCTTCAATCAAGGGACATGGAAAATTTTTATCCCTGTTTCATTCTGAGCATAATTGAAGATGAAGGAACACTATTTATTAAGCCCAAGTAATTAGTGATCAATTTTTAAAATTCATCCATGAAAGCTTACTTTGAAATTTTCAGAAAAGGTTTGATTATAGCTGTGTAATAAAACAAAGTCATTTGATATATGCTTTGCATTCAAAACTTAGATTATTCTTAACTCTGGAACTGCAAGCAGTGATTCCATGGCATGTTTTAAGATAGTAGTATGTTTAACAGAGAAAAACAATAATTTCTGACTGTATCTTCCAATGAAGTTTAAAAGGAAAAAAACAACAACAAACAAACAACAGAATAATGAAAAGTGTCAGAAATATGTAAAAATAGGAACAGCATAGATAATAATTTTAGATTTCCGTAGTTGGCCATACTGTAGGAGAAAGACTCCCACAGTCTTGGTATTTTTAATTCATAACACTTTCTTCAAGCTCATTTTGTGATAATAGAGTGAAAATAATATAAAGTTGTGTGGTCTTAACTAAGACATTTACTTCATTATGAGTAATATTTTATCAAACTAGCAAACCTGGTGTAGAACGAAGATTACAGAGTCAGCAGTCCAGTGGAATATCTTTCACATACCCTTACTGTCTTTCAGTAGTATGTATACATCTTGATCATGTCCAAGTGAAGCCACCTAAGAGGATGCAGGGCTTTTATTTCCTCACTGAAAAATTACACTGCCTATTTTTGCTATAATTTTTTCATATACTAAAACCCAAATAAAGATAAATTTCCTAATCCCAAAAAATTGTTGAGCACAGAAATCACAGGCAGTACTTTGATCTTTTTAACTTCTTGTATTCCCAGGGAGGGACACAGGGAGGGGTGTTATAGTTTAACTTCAGCCAGTAACCAAGCCACACACAGCTTCTTGCTCAGTCCCCCACCTGTAGGATCAGGGACAGAACTGGAAAGGTAAAAGTTAGAGAACTCAGGGACTGATAGAAAGACAGTTTAATAGGGAAAGCAAAAGTCATGCACACAAGCAAAGCAAAACAAAGAATTTTGCTTCCCATGGGCAGGCAGGTGTTCAGCCATTTCCAGGACAACAGGGCTCCATCATGGTTAGCTTTATATACTGAGCATGCTGTCATACGGAATGGAATTTCACTTCGGGAGTTGAAGTCGCCTGTCCCATTTCTGTCTCCTCCCAGCCTCCCATTCACCCCCAGCCTCCTTACCAGTGTGTCAGTACAAAAAGAGAAAAGGCCTTAGATCTGTGTAAACTCTGCTCAGCAATAACTGTTGGATCCCAAAATATATCTGCAGAGAGGGATTTGAGTGGACTTTGCAGAAGGCCTTGGGCTACGAGAGTTCGGGGGGGAAAAAAATCTCAGTTTGAGAAGCAAACAAGATATCATCAGATGTTCGTTGCCCTGCCCCAGCCCAAATAGCCCATACCTTGATTTCATCAAACATCTGTAGAAATCCCATTGTACCTTATCTTTCCCTTTGTGTTCCTTGAATCCCTGCATCCTGTAGAACCAAATACTTGTATCCCCTGTAAGATCCCCTAAGATAAAGTAAGTTTTTCCCATGAGGTAATTGCTAAGACCCCAAATTTGTTAACCTGGGTTCTCCCCTTATGTCATCCCCAAAAACCCCCTATTTGTAATAAATTGTAATAGTTCCAACCCCCTGTTGAATATGTTAACACTAAACCCTTTAAAAATGAACCTGTAAGTCCAATAAACAATTCCATTTTTTTGCCTTCCCTGGGATCATCTTAGTTTCATTAAACTCTCCAAATAACAAAAACACCTCTGTTATTATCAACTGTGTTCAGCACAAACCCAAAACACAGCCTTATGCTAGCCACTGTGAAGAAAATGAACTCTACTCCATGGAAGAATCCAAATGCTATGGGTTGAAAGCTTCATATTGCTTTGAAAAAGATTTACACGGTGTGAATATCCTGTTGCACATGTTTTAGTTTGGAACATTCACTGCTCACTACTTTTTCACAACTTATATTATAATCAGATAGCTGATAATTTTCAGTTATGACTACTAAGTAAAAATTTTGAAGTTTCTCTGCAATTTTGAAAGGGCACACTATTTTTCAATCACTTTACCATCTGCAGCACTGTCATGGAAATAGACTGAGGACTGCAAGCCCTTCCCAAATCAATGATCCTGGAATCTCTGGAGGAATTTGTGAATTTGAGGATAAACTTTCTGTCTGTTAAAGAGGAAAATGTCTAATCTCTAAACAGTTGAATAGATTTGCCTCCATGCATTGATTAACAGTAAATCTTTTTAGATCTATTTCAGCTTCATTGTTCCCCTGGCATTTGAACTGGCCCAGAAATATATCATTCAAAATACTTAGTATTCAGTTGAGAACTGCACTTTAAATAATATTCTCACCATGCAGAATAGTGACTATCATATAGGTAATATTTTAACCAAATTAGAAGACCTCTAACTGTGCAGTAACTTCCATTTTGTGCTGCAGTGTTAACAGTGGGCATGATAGCAAGTCTTAGCATGCAGCTGGAAGGAATGGAGTCTTGAACTCCAGGCAAAATTTTACCATATAGTTTTACCATTGCCACCACATGCATTTGAACAAAATGAGTAGCAAAAAATACAAGCTTGGTAATTTTAAGACAGGTTTAAAACTGCTTACTATTTTTGTTTCTTGCAACTATAAAATGTAAATTTTAACTCTAGTGAATTTTTCAGTTGTCCAATTAAGATTGGCAATTGGTGAAGAAATAGAAACATCTCATGTACTGTAAGATAAAAACAAGGAAAGAGAATTAATTAGTTTTCTTTGATAAAGCCTTAGGTCAAACAACACTTTTAATGTGGTCACCTAGAGGCATTTCAGTGCTCTGTGAAGCACTTCTCTTTCTAATGAAAGATGATTTTTCCAACAGTTTGAGAATGCAAAACTGGGATGTGCCTTAAGAGAAGGGAGGCTTGAATTGAATTGCTCAGCACATAAATATTATCCAATATAGTCAGAGAGAGCCAAAACATGGTATGAATTACCACATTGAAAATTCAAAGGAACAAGCACATATTTAAAAAAGTCTAGAGCTCCTCTGTAGTTTCACTAAATTTATTTTTGTTAATTTCATTTTTTCAAATTATGATTACTAACTTTAAATTTTTCAAATATATTTTGAATACTGATGATTTTAATTTGAGTTGTTTTGACAGCTTGAGAATCCTCTGATGAAGCCAAGATATAACCCTCACTGAATTACATTAAAAAAAAAAAAAAAGAAAAAAGAAAGAAAAAAGATTTTTTGTTTTGTTTTGGAGTTTTTTTGGCTGCAGAATACAATGAGGAATTGATTGTTTTATCCCTGGTTACTGCTTTTGCAGGGGCGTTAAAAGTTGTAACTGCAATATACTGAAGGCGCTATAGCTGACTTGCATTCATCTATGAACATTTGTCTATCTGTCTTTTTTTTTTTCTGATATGGTGTCCAGGTTTCTGGGAACGTGCTACCTGGGTTTTGTGGGGGTACCTTCTTTGAAATAAGTTTTCCCCGCTCTGGAGGAAATATCCCCTCCTATGTAAATGAGTTATCAAGCAGAGTTTATTCTTCCAGACCTTACTGGAAATGGGCTAGAGGGCTTCAGGAGGCTTTGGTGATCCTCCATCTCCCACTGGATTGACCTTTGACCAATATTCCTTGTCCGCTTCTCAGCCTCACTCCTGTGCCTTCACTGTACTGCATGGTGTTTATTTCCAGAAGCCAGAACAAAGACTTTTGTCCCATGCTGTCCCAAGAACATGCTGCCCTGTCTCTGTACGGCTCCCTTCTCCAGGCACACCCTGTTCTTTCTCTCAGTGTGTTCTTATCAATAGTCCCTGGTTGGCTCCACAGCTTTATGGCACTTGGTATTTGAGACATACATATTAGCCCCTTATCTTCTGGGATTTCTGCTCTGGATGAACAAAATATTTTTGGTATCATGACTAAACCGAAAGAGAATAATCTCTGTAGGTCAAAGAAAAAAACCATAATTAAAGTTTTTGCTAATATGCAGATTGTAAGATTCTATTACTTTTAATCTTGTAAACTTTAATGTTCTTTTTGAGGTAGTTATTCTAAATGTTACCATAGTAGTCTGCTACTAGGAAAATATAGTAATTGATCTTTACGATAGAACCATTTGTGGTAAAACTGTATTAAGAGAGAGGTTTATCCACATAGTTTTCTTTTGCAGAATGTGTATGAAAATTTAATGCCCTCTCTAACTTTTAGTCCAACCTTATTAAATAAAATCTATTGTGCATAAATTTTATTTTAAAATAATTATAAAATCAGCTAGCTACAAATAACTACAATTTTTTACATGACCTGTGGTAGAATATCTTACAGTTATTTAATATCCTTCAGATTTTCAGAACTTAATAATGTGAGTCTTGTACTAACATTTTGCTTTTTAAGAAAGTAGTAAAATCTTTTCCTGAAGAGTTAGGAAGTAGTTCTACCATCATAAAAGAGAAAGGCAAATTATAATAATATTTCGTTTAAATAAGATAGATGGGGTATTGTAAAGAAAAAAAAATTACTAGTTGTTCGAGAAACAAAAAGGAATTAATTTCAAGTGTGAAAATTTTATTGGACTTGAAGAAAGAGGAGTAAAAATTTGATGTCCAGAACCTAATATTTCACAATACTAGAGTTCTATGTGTCCTCTTTCAACTATTGAAACTGCTCACTTACACTATGACCGAGCCTGTATGCACATAAAAGAAGGGCACTGAATATCTGCTTCTCTACAAAATAATCAAATGAGAAAAAGAGAAAAAGAGAAAAAGGAAAAGAAAGGAAAGAAAAGGGGAAGTATGTTTAAGTCAGTAAAAATAAGGATAATTGCCCCAGATAATAACCTTCATTATATTAAGTTGCAGTCAAGATTTTACACATAGCATCACGAAGTGGCAGGAAAAGGGACATCAAGAGTTAAACCAAAAATGTTTACAGTATTGGGAACCCTTTCTCTCTTTTAGCAAAAATATATTCTTAAAAGTGCTGTGCTCTCCCAATTAGCTAAGGTTCCAGCATGTTTTAAAATCAGGCTACAAGAATGATCCAAACAATATTATGGTATGTAATTAAACTCTGATATTACTTAGATTGCATATTTTTCTGCATTTCATATAAACACGCTATTTTTACTCATTAGCTACATTTTTATTATTTGAATCATAAGAAAAGGTTACTATTCATTGAATAAGGTGTAATACTTTGTAAAGAACATCAGAAAGTGCAGCCCTCAATTTTTCAGTTAAGTATTATTGTCATCCTTGCTTAGATGACCTTAAGATATGCATTCAATGCCCCTTCAACATTACATTTCAGAACAACTTGCATAACTGTAATTATGAGATAAATCATGAGTCTCAAAATAGGTGGAATCACAAGATATGTTCAAAATGAGGAAATATCATAAATCTAATGCCTGGATTCTGCTGTTTAGTAGTGGTTCCAGATAGTCCATACTTAACAGAAAACATTTTCTATTAAAAACATTTGCCAATTAATTTGATTATATTGTTGTTGCTCAAGTTGAATGAAGTCCATAGTACAGGGAAAGTCCACTGAAGTAATTTAAATTTTTTAATAAAAAATGGGCATTAGTAAGAATAAAAAAATATTCCATTTACTAAACCTAAAACTGGATTTCACACTTATGAAAGGTACTAGGAATCTGCCCTGAATGACACTATCCATTAGCAGGTGGGTGAGGCTAGTGAGAAATAGTCTCAATTTACTGTCCACATAAACCCTTCTATAATCTCAGATAATAATTCTATCTCTATATCTCTATATTATCTCTATAATTCCCAGAAAATGGAGACTGACTGAAAGTTTGTTAGCATGAGCATGAGAGGATATTTCTATATCATAGCTCTTCCTACAGTTAGGTTGGTGGTTCAGATTGTGTGCCACCTTCTACCTCATGGTTGTTCCTTTTCTACCCGTTGAAAACAAATTACCCATCCTTGAAGGAAACAAATCTCTCAAGCCTGCAGGGATAGTAATATGTTCTAACTATAAATCAAGTTTTTGCACCAATATGTACTTCTTGAAACAAGTGCAAATTGCTATTCCCAGCAAAGAAGAAAAATGTCCTTATAACATGCAGCATTCTGTAGAACATTCAGTGTCTAAATTTGTTATACAGTTCTGAAATATCATTAATCAGAGGTTCCAATATTAAAACAAACTAGTCTGTTACTGATATCCCCCAATTAATCTGTTACACATGAAATTAGAACTCTTGTAGCAGAAGCATTACCCATGAAATGCTGAGGTTTTGGTAATGTATATAAATCAAGAAATCTCCAGGTTCTTTGATACTCTTAACACATAATCCATATGAAACTGAGAGGTGATAAGGTTCCGGCTTCTCATGAGCACACTGAAGTACACCCATGGGCTCATTTTCACCAAGTAAAGAAATGAGCTTCCCTGAGATTACTTGACATTAACTAATTCAATGTAGTCTAGTTCCAAGTTTTGGTATTACGAACCTGGGATTTGGAAGTAACTTCTTTACAATTAAAGTCAACTCTATTTTTCTCTTTCCATACTTATTTTTGAATAAGAAAAGTTAGTTTCTATTTCAATGAATAGGACGTTTCATAAGCAAGATGATCTGTTATGAATGTAACAGTAGTTAGGGTGTTTTTTTAATAATTTCCATTATAACTACTCTTTGTTGTCAATAGTCAAGATAACTGAATAAACAGCAAAATTTTATCTTTGCATGTCATGAAATGAGGGCTTCTACTGTGTAAAGGTGAGTGAAATACCTTTTATAATTTCAGTTGAATTTATGAACTAATAAATAAAGTGTCGAGGGGCCATCTCCTGAACAAAATAATTTTTTTCAACTTGTAGTACATCAATAGAATGAAAAGGTAGAGTACCTTGTAATAAATGTATTCCTGATAAAATAATTGAAAATAACTAAGCTGGTGCTAGAAAACCATAAAATAAGGAGGTGAAAAACTCAGGGTGTCCATGACAGTACCACAACTGACAAATCAGATAAGTTTTCTTGAATTGAAGCAGTCAAATGAGTCTGTGCCTTACAAGTAATAACCCTGCAATGAAATACCAGAATTTTTGTAAACAGAACAGACTGGGAATCTGTAAGTCCTAAATTTGCTATTGTGTTTTTACCATTATTTTAGCATTATGAAGCTGTTTACATGAGGGATCCAGAAGTAGTAGATCTTTCTAACAACTTTTTTTTGTTGGCATTCAGTCAGGGTGAACATAGTGCTGCTAGGGTAATGGTAGGACTCGGTGATCTTGGAGGGGT
Source organism: Myiotriccus ornatus (assembly GCA_036023395.1). Taxonomy (NCBI): domain Eukaryota; kingdom Metazoa; phylum Chordata; class Aves; order Passeriformes; family Tyrannidae; genus Myiotriccus; species Myiotriccus ornatus. Next base: position 35,239,345 of record JAYRBT010000177.1, on the reverse strand, counting down.
ATTTGGCAAAAAACTACTGAGACAATTATTTCTGTTACTCTTACTTTATTTTTTCATTTATTTGTAAAAATTAGGATCTCTAAAGAATAGAAGTGAATATTCTTGGTCTACATGATTATTTTTAGTACTTCTATTTTTGAGAAATATTTGTAAAGGAAACATACTTGAATTCTTTCTGTGCAAAGGCATTAAGTGTTCTAATAACCTGCTCTCTGAGAACTCTAGACAATTCACTGTGTCCTCACCCAAGCAGTGCTTATTCCTTTCAGTTATATATGCTTATGTACTCTTACGTTGCAATTGCAGTTTTCTACCACAGAAATACAAAATAGTCCAGTGTACAAATAATGGTCTCCCTTGGTTGCCTGGCAAAAAGAAAGAAAAAACCTAATTAAAAAAAAAAAAAGTTAAAATGCTGCATGAAAACATCCAATTTATGTGTTCTAAATTATCCCCCTGAGGATATCCACTGACTATAGAACAAGCTCAAAGAAATTAGTCTTCATAAAATAATGGCAATTTTAAGAATACCCATCTTCTTCTGAAAGTGAAAGGGTTCTTGAGAACATCCTTATTTGTATATTCTTACTCTATATTTCTTTCTATTTATATACATACGATTCATTAATGCATCAGCATCTGAGAGAGCAGACACTCTTATTTTCAGTTTTGTGTTGAACAAATGTCAGTGGGTAACAACACAAATTTTACTGGTGCCATAATCTAATTGAACAGTACTGTATATTGCTGAAATTCCAGAAGTCTTTGTAGTGAGCACTTTATCATTTTGACACTCTTTTCTTCCAACACACGGGAACCAGTAGTGGCATATCTAAACCTATTTTTCACTGTAAGCCACTAAACTACTGATCAGTAAAAACCTGACCCAAACATTTAATACCCAATAAGAATTAATGAACTAGGTGAGCCACATATTTACTACCTTGCTCATTGGAACAAGCATTGCAGCAGTTGCTGGTTGGATGAAACCATCTAAACAGCAATGTTTTCTTTACAAAAGTACTTAGGTGAGACTTTTCCAAAGGGAAAGCTATGTGAATGTCTGCATGTTAATATGTCTATGTATTGATAAATATTCTGCTCAAAAAATGCATCTGTTGAAATATCTTGTTTGGAAATAGAATGGTTCTGAAAATATATTCTGTTCTTGATGAGGTCATAAGATACGTAGGAGAAATTAAGTAATAAATGTTTAACCTAAGAATGCCTGTATATTGTCAAGAGTCATGACCACAAGCTTGATAAACAGGAGGAGGTTGTGGGGGGAACCCATAAAACAAGGAAATCCTTAGGTCTATGCAGGCTTACAGAATGGAAAGTTTCCACATTGAACATAATAAACTAGTAAAAATGACATTAATAGACTAGTGGATTGTCAAAGTCTATTCAGATGTCTTAAATTTACAGGACAAAGTACTCTGTGATTTAAACCTTATTTAATAGCTCATTAACAAGCATAATAAACAAATATGACAAGAAGGGGCTCAAACCCCTTTTTGCCCAGACTATCCTGTCACATTAATTCACTTATTAACCAAAAATTAAGATTTCATAATTTGTAACCTGTAACTCTTAATATCATGCACCTATGAACAAAAGAAAGGAATTTTTTAGTTAGCTGATGTTGAGCATACTCATTCTTCTTCATCTCAGTGCGGGTGTCCCCTGTATCTCACTGGAAAACAGGAAAGATTCAGTGGTCCAGCTGCTGTTGGTTCCACTTCAAAATCTCCATCCAATGTTTCATACCCTGGAGCTTGAAGGTATGTTCTATACCATTTCCACACATTAGTGGATTCTAGGAAACTGGCAGAAAAAAAGATAATGGCTGCAGGAGACACCAATTTTCAGATGTCCATGGCTGTACAGTGGGCCCTAGCTCTTCCTGGCCACCTCTCCTGCCTACCTGGTGCTCTTGATTTGACCTAGTGGAGCAGCTTCCAGCATACATCAAGTCTTAGCATGAGCTGGGTTAGCCAAAATCTAAGCAGAAATTGAGTGAACAGTCACATCAGTGAAATAAAATATTTTAAGAAATACTTTAAACTATTCTTTCAACTTTTTAACTGTACATGAAATATCGTTCAAGGTTAAAAGGATGTAAGATGTCAAGCAGCACAGATATGTAGTCTCCTTACACCTATCAGTGAGATATAAATTTCCTTTTGCAAGTAGCCTAGTAGCAATTAAGGAGACCAAGAATTTTTATGTCTATTGTTCTGCATAATTCTCTGTCCATTTTGTAGCAGTATGGCACTTATGGCACTTCTATTAGAAATCAAAGATCACAGTAAATCACACTATGATGCTGCCTAGCTGCATAATACAGCAGTCAGACATCTATGATCTAAAAAACTAGCCTGACATTACCCAGATAAGATCTTTAAAATAGACCTTTCTATTCTTTTATAATTTAAATAACTATGTCAGCCTTTAGGTACCTTGATAGCAGAAGAAACTATGTTAGCTGGAGGCAGTCTAAAGGAAAGCAAGGAAAAAACACTATTGGGAGGAAAAGATGCTTTATGAAAAAGAGATTTAAATTTTTGTCTACAATTCCTTTGCTTAATTCTGTCTTTCATGGAGATGATTATACTAATCTAATTTATAACAACAACTCAAATGGCAGTATTAACACAACTGACAGGATATTCAATTGCTTTGAGAAGGAAGAGTCAAGCAGATAGGAAACAGAGATGATATGACTTAAACTAGCTATGCAATTTAGAATTGTACCCATGGGGTAAATCAGTCAAAGTTATACCACGAAAAACAGAATTGTTAGGGTTGGAAGGGACCTCTGGAGGTCATTTAGTCCAACCCTGCTGCCAAGGCAGGGTCACCTAGAGCAGATTACACAGATGCGCATCCAGGTGGGGGAACATCCAGAATCATATATTTTAGTATATGCTGACCCAACAAAATGGTTGGGAAGGTCCCTGTTAAGTGATTCTAAAGTAATCCACAGAAAAGGCTGAGTCCTACCAAGGTTCTGCCTATCCCTGGAGCAGTAGGTGGAAGATAAGCTTATTGAGATCACTTATCTGCAAATAAGTGGAACATAGTTGGGTTCTGGTTTAAGGGAACTGGTGTTGCAGTAGGAGAGAACACGTAGCTGAAGCCTGAGAAACAAGGCTATAGCTTGAGGAGGCATAACTGAATGCACAGTGGTGGAAGGAAACCATGGTATGGGACCTGTTCACAGAACCTTAGTTGAGATAATAAAAGTACTTTGAAAGAAGGTGAAGAAGCTGAAGAGGACTTTCAGTGGAGAGATGTTTTCAGTAAGGTTCTGTCTTAGTAAAGGTTATGGGTTTGATATCATAGTAGGTTGGGAAATGATAGCGGCTGTGAAGTAAGAGAGCCATCAACATGTTTCTGTGTACATCAATATATATCAAAGAGACATTCCTGCCTCTATTGTTGCTAGTGTCACCAATGATGCTTAAATGAATTCAACTGCGGCTCACATGATGTTCCTAGGGAGTAAGTCTGAATTAAGGAGAATAAATTGCTCCCAACATCTGTCTTTTGTTTACAACAGACATGCTTCTTATAACTTTTAATATTATCTTTCTAGATAATTATATTTAATGAAAATCTTAAAAAGTTTTATAATTTAGAAACTAACCCTCTATTTAATATGCATCATTAAATTATCTGTTATGAATTGAGGCTGTTCTTTGCTTCCATGTTATGAGTACTACCTTAATTTTCCTCTTCTCTTCCTGCAACACATATGTAGGCTTTACCAGTGAAAATGAAACTTCCAAAAGAAGGTTATATTTTGCCTATTCTGAGGCCTGTTTTCAGAAGGGTATTAAGAATGTTGTACTCATGGGAAAATACACTTTTATTACTCTGTAACTGATCCCTTTGAAAATTCAGAGATTATTCTACAAGTTTTTGCATATGCAGAAGTTAGAGATCGTACTGCTTCAGACAGGGAAAAAAATGTTGATGTTAGATTTTTTTTTAAGTCTTGGTTCCCAAGGGTCTTTTTAAAATGTATCTGCCAAATCTTAAAAGATTTTGTTTTAGGAAATTAGAACAGCTCTGCATTTAATTTTAAATACCATTATTTCAAATAAGTCCCAAGAAAGGTAGAGCTGCAAAGAATGAGTAGAAAAAAATCTTCTTTTCCTTTGTCTCAGGAAAATATTACATTAGCAGTAAAATAATAAAAGCTGAAAAGAAATGAAAACCACATGAAATCCATTTTTATACTATGCCCCTGGGCTGCCACTGTCTTCCAAATTGCAGAGGACCAGTACAACAGAAAATCAAGGTTACTGAACTAGAATATATATTCTGTCAAACATCTTTAGTTGAATTTGTGAATGAGAAGTTTGTTATGAGGGGAATAAAATTAAACTTGCATTACTTACAATTAATTTTCTTCTTGTATGAGAATATAAGAGTTTATATCTCAAACATAGAATAAAAATTGAGAATGAAGGTAATGGCAAATTTGTGACTGTGTGTTTTCTACTTTTACTTAATGTGTATATTGGACTAATCCAAAGGCTATGCAATAGAATTATTGCAACTTGAGAAAAATAAATTTCTACTACTTTTCATTACAGAACCATTTCCAAATAACTGCCAGCAAAGTTCTTTTCTGCCCGAGTGTATTCACCTCCACCAAGGTAATCACAATCACTATGAGATTTTCTGGTCAATCGATGTAATTGGAATTATTTTTCTCAAATTCAACTAACCTGAAAGGGAGTGTCTGTGCCTTTTTTGTCCCTAATGGGTCTCATAGGAATAGATGATTATTCAAATCATTTCACTTCGAATATCTCTGCTCTTCTGAGACCCCACCTAGAGTGATGTGTCCAGCTCTGGGTTCCTCAGCATCTGTTGGAGCGAGTCCAGAGGAGGGCCATGACAATGATTAGGGGAACTGAACAACTCTCCTATGAGGAAAGGCTGAGACAATTAGGATTGTTCAGCCTGGAGAAGAGAAGGCTTTGGGTTAACCTTACAGCAGTCTTCCATTATCTTAAGGGAGCCTACAAGACAGATGGAGAGGGATATTTTACAGGGCATGTAGTGATAGGACAAGGGGGAATGGCTTTAAACTGAAAGGTCAGATTGAATATTGGGAAGAAATTCTATACTGTGAGGGCACTGGCACAGGTTGAACTTGTGGTTGCCCCATCCGAGGGGTGTTCAAGGCCAGACTGGGTGAGGCTTTGAACAACCTGGTCTTGTGGAAGTTGTCCCTGCCCAAGGCAGGGGGACTAGAACTAGGTGACCTTTGAGGTTCCTTCCAATTCGAACTATCCTATGATTTCATGATCTAAGCTGGGAATGAACAGTCTCTTCTTCCTGTCTAAATTTTGGAATTTAGGCAATACTATATGAGACACCATGGGATATTCTACAAAAAAATCTAAAGGTAGGTAGATAGAGTAGCTGGTATGACCACTTTCTTAGGAAAAACATGATGTTTTACCAATCTACAAGCCAGATGAAAAACTCCAGTTGTACTGTTCTCATTTCAAACCCTCTCCCCATGAAGGTAAATAAACTTCTTGAGCCACAAAGAAATTTTAAGAGTAAATATAAGGGGATATTTCATATTTTTGTTACTCTTACAGAAAACTGAATGATAAGTGAATCCAAAATTAAAAAACCCAAAACAAAAAAAAAGAAAAAAAGGGCAATATTGGAGAACTTTATGTAAATCAAATTGTGGAAAAAGCAACTCACAAATTAAATGAGCCCCATTTCATAAGTAAGCAGAAAAAACTAAGTATTAGCTTTTGGCATGGTGAATAGCATCAGAGGCTTTTGTTTTTATCTTATTTGCTGTACAACATTAGGTCTCTGACTCACTCTAAACAACGGGAGTTCATTAGAGGATGAGGAATGAAAGATTTAATACTGAAAAGTGTTGTGTTTTTCTTTATTCACAATAGAATGAAAAAGTGATCTATTAAAAAGATAAAACTTTTTTGAGGCAGATGTGACAAGTGGCATCTATTTTGTTATTGTTAATAATATATTCTGCAAAAAAAAATGTATCAAAAGTCAGTGGTGCTGGAGAAAGGCATGAGAATAATATCTCAGTGAAAAACTCCATTTAGAGGAGGATTTTTACCAAATTTCTCACACCTTATGTAAATAATTTCTTATGTAAAAAATAAATAATTGATTAAAGTATAAAGTTTAATTATGAAATTTTAATTTTAAAATTGTTGTTTGGTGAGTTTTGCTCATTTATGTAGAGGGTTGCAAGTAATTAGTCTTGCCAATGTTGTTCCAGAAGTGAATGAAATTGGAAAATAACAGATTCTTAATGTCACGTCACACGTCGGGGTTGTCAGAGGATTTTTTCTGCATGTTAGTTTCTCCAAACTACAAAATAGCATCTATTTTCATTTTTCATATATGCCTCTTTAAGTTTGCACTTTCCACTAGCCATAGCTGTGCCTCCAAACATACTCATTTCAAATCATGCAGCATTATGCTCCATTCTACCTGGCGTAACAGAACTGAGAACACCAAAAAGTGCTTTAACATCCGAGCATGCTCAGTAGAAATGAAGCCTTAGTTGATTTTACCTGCTACACTGTAATACATTTCTAGCAGGCTAATGCAAATGGGGAGTCTTTAATTGGTGTTGCGTCTCCTGTTGTTAGAAAAATATAGGTTATAACCTTGACAGTGAGAGTGTGCGTTTTGATAGATTTCAAATTCCTATTCTAAATTATGGGGCTGCTACAATGTCTTAGTTAAACTTCTGTAACAATCAAATTTACCAGGAAATTAAAAAAACCCCAACTTTTCATTAATTTATTTTCAGGATTTGTTGGAGTAGTTCTTGACAAAACTTTAAAAAAATCCACTCTAAATGTTCAAGTAGCTTTCTGAGAAAATCTTGTAATGGAGACTGCGAGCCAGTTCATAACTGAACTGTAATTACCTAGATCTGCTTCTAATGTCATATTAAAACTAATTTCTTATATTTACACGAATAAAAACAGTAATCTCCCAGGGGTTTATAGAAAATTATTCCATCAATATAAGAAAGTGACGGGGCTACAGGACTGGTAGAATTAGGAATTGCACATGCAAGAGAAGAGGTTCAAACAACCTTGAAGACTGACTTTACAAAAAAAAAGAAAATCCTTAAAAAGTCAGCTTTCTAAAAAAAATGATGTTCTACATTGTCATTCTGCATAATTTTCTAGATGAAAACCCTCATATATTTTCAAGGAGAATATGTGCTAACGACTGTTCTAATACAGTCCCAGTACATCTACAGAGTTGGAATAAAAAGTTAGAAAGATGTCGTCTATCCCCTGTGTTGTACATGATTTCAGGAACAGGAATGTGCCAGATAGGCACTTAACCAATTATTGTTCCAGAAAACCACATTTACCTAATTCTTTTGACATGCTTAGATTATTTAAACTAGGCAATAATTCAAGTTGCATGGTAGCGTGAGATGAATTACACAGCACAGTGTCATTATATCAATTAAGGATATGTGATACTGTACTTCTGAGAGTGAAATGTGCAGAGCCACTGGGTTCTAGCAGAAACCATGTTCCCCAGAGCAACTGGTACTTATGAATATGGATCATGATTATTAGAGAAAAAGAATCTACATATGACTCTAGTTAAGGCTGGAATTTTTTTAAGACCCTATCATTGAGTGAAAAAGAAAGTCAGAAGACTAAGAGGATGCAGTGTGTCACCTGTTGCAATTCCCTCATTTTCAGAATCTTTTACTTAACATGCAAAGCTGCTTCATTTTCATAATTAAAATTATTTCTAATTATTCAGAATTTAAACTTTCTTCAAATCAGGTTTTTTTAGGATCAGCTCCTAGATCATGACAATTGCAAATGTCTCTTGGATATTTGCGAAGAATAGCTAGGTTTACTTAATGATTTTAACTAAAGAACAAAACTGATTAGAATCAACATTATTATGCAAGTGATAGGCATCACAGTTTGCACATTGCCCTTTTCTCTCCCTCTTCCTTCCTGTTTTCTCCTATTTATAACTCCCTGCTACTTTAATTTATATACAAGAAACTCAGTTTACATAGTGTTTATATAGTACCATTTACAACTAGTCCTAAACTTGTGGTATGAAATTTTGACTGTATTTCATTTTAATAACAATTGTTCATGTTCAGTGAACACTTTAAGATATAAAATCTCCATGGTTCAAAAAACAAACCAAATCAAACCAAACCCTATCCGGGATCCTGCTTATCTGTCACTGTTACTTTCTGTACTGTGACACCTTAAGATTTGACTACAGCTGGAGAAGACCCTCTTAGCTTTGTGATATTTTCAGGGTGACCACTGACTTCTGCAGTCAGACACGATTTCTTCTCAGAAGAAGAATTTCTTCGTGTTAGGAAAAAGTCTTCAGATTCTGAGTCCACTAAGCTTTTTTTGAGAGTTCTTACTTCTCACTGTATCTGGATTTGCAATATCCAAGCACAATAAGCACTGCAAATTTCCACTTTCATTCATATTCTATCTGAAATATCTGTCAGATTTAATTAAAAAATGAGGTAAAATGTTATTCAACTTGACTTCATGCTTCTAACTACACGAATGACAGAAATGTTTTCAAATGAAACCGGTGTAATATGGCATTCCAATTCCACGTTTAACAACTGGAATTTTATTTGCTTGTTAGCCTCTGTTATGCATGAGTCCTCAGTCCAGCCATCAGGGTCATGGGTTCAAAATATTCTCCTCTATACTCCAGTTATGATTCCATTCTTTCTATTTCTGTTATATAAAAATTTCAAGAATCAAGGCTTTTGTTTTTATAGCATAGCCCATCACTTCTAAAGAGTTATATGGGGGTATACTACATCTATGAAGCTGCTAGCTTACGTGTTTTCTGAACTGGGGCTTTGAAACTACACTTGAGGACTTTACCTGCAGACTAGTTCCTTTATGCTTGAAAATAATTGATTACTGCAGCTCCCAAGTCACCAATCAAGGCATCTGTGATCTGTGCAAATGTGCCTGAGGGATTCTTGGGTCCTTAACAATTCTTACTACTTTTTTTAGTTCATTTCCTTCACTCCTTTTGTATCCGATCTGTTTTCAAGACTTGACTGAACCTTCCCAGATGTTCAGGAGATTTGGCCAGGTATTAGCTTTCTATTAGAGACTCATTACAACCAGATGAATGACCTAGTGTTTGAACACTCTTTTGAGACCAAGATCACTTTAGTACCTTCAGGAACTTCAAGTTTCTCCTTACCTTTAGTTCATAATTCTCTAGCTGGGTGACCGAATTAACACTTGTTTCTCCTGAAAAAAGATTAGTTCAAAAATAAGTGGCCAGCTAGGAGAAATGGGGTTAATCTTACCATTTCTTGGCTAACTCACAAATGTCTACATAAAATTTGTCATGAATACAGCCAAATGATTTACTGTCACTAAAAGTAATTAAAAAATAAAAGGTGATGTATTAGGTGATATATTTATTTATCATAATCACTTAAGGCAAATCCTCCAAAATCAAGAAGCTCTACCAGATTCCATTCCGGGAGAGATATTTTGAGAGAGAGGACAAAAAAGTTCATTTAAGCAATTAACATTCCCTGCATAACTCTTCCTTCAAGTCTGTTCTTAGAGTTAAGAGCAGAGAGGGATAGCCAGAAGAAAATCCTGTCCATACCTTTTTGTGAACAAAAAGCAGAGCAATTGTTTCAGAACTACATTATTATCATGTATCAGCTAGGAAGATCCTTTTCTTAATAAGAGGATGCCCCAATGTCATAATCAGCTCATGTGGTTTGATGCAGGTCACGCAGTGCCGCTTTCAAAAAAGCTAAATGGTTTATCCAGTCCTGGTTGGAGGCAGGAGGGTATGAAGTACTCTTCTGTGTTCTATAATGTGAATGTGGAACACAAACACCAAAGATAACATCAGATCTTTAAATTTAGCAGCTATGATCAAGGTAAGCTATTTGGAGAGGCACCTTCTCTGACTCTTAACTGCAACCAACAAGGGCTTGTGATCAGAGACCTATTGTGAAGTGGTGGGAGGGGAATTCAACCAATTTTAGTGGTTTTGATTAATGAAAACCTGCTCCTTTTGAACTTACTGGAAAAATGTACTGATCCAAGAGGTTAATTCTTTAGTGCATCACTTTGTCACACACTGAACTTATAATTTAAACATTGAAGTCATATCCTGGTAGTTCCAAAGCTGCTGTGTTAGGTATCCAGTGTTAGGCAACCAGTGTTCAAATAATCTGTGAATTTTCACTAAGCAAAGTCACGTTTAGTCACTTTGTGTTTTATGTCATGTTTTGTGGTGTGCCTGACAGTGAATTTCTGCCTCTAGTGTTTGTTGACTAGTTTCTTCTTCTAAACAAAACAAAACAGAACTAAATTAAACCAAAACTAAACCAAAAAAGCCAAGCCAAACCAAACAAACAAGAACAAAAACATGACAAAACCAAACCAACCAACCAACAAACAAACAAACAAAAAAAGGAAAAAAAGGAAGGAAGAAAGACTGTATAACAAGAGAGGTAAGAGTTAAATCTGTCACTTTCACTAAACACAAAACTGAGTTGAGTAGATAATCACTGCTAACTATCCCATCCATTCTCTGACACAGTGCAGAAAAAGGACATCAGGGTGCATCTGGATGGGATCTGCTTCACATACATTCAGGATGCAAGTCAACCTCAGGGCACACTGGCTAGTCTTTAATTCTTTTTTTTTACTTTTTGCAAGAATATATCCTGCTGTGGAACATCATGTAATGTTGAAGAGCAAACCAGCAGCTATGCCTGACATATTCTTTTGTTTGCATAAAATTAAAATTACACATGGTTTATTTTTTTTGACATATCATCAGGAAATACAACTAGAACTCAAAGAAATGAAAAAAACAATTTATTTCCTGTTGTTTAATAATGTCTACCTTCTAGGAATCAAAAGCTCAAGTTCATTTTGCATCCTATTCACCAAATAAAACCTAAATGATCAAACACAATGCAGTCAGCAGGAATGCTAGCTCTCCAAACCATCTCCATTCTATTAATGTGCTAGATGTTAGAGACCAGGATTACATCACTTTTTACGTATCTGTTTCTAGGTTTTTAATTTGAGTATGAAAAAAAAAAAAAAGACAAGGCCAATATATCACTCATGCCTTACTTAACTCAGAAGCCTTAGCTCAAAAGGGTACTTTGTAATATTGGAACTGAGTGAGCATCTAAGGATCTTTGAAGACAGGGTCCCTGTTGCAAGATATATTTCAATTACTGATCCTAGAGAATATGAGACCTTTGACAAAGAGATAATGCTAGATTTATGAACCAGGTAGTTGTCCAAAAGGGACCAGACTAATTTTAAAGTAAATTTCTTAAGAACTTAACTAGGTACTGTTTCATTTAGCATGACACTATAATTTAAAGTGAATGCACAAATGACTTCACATAGGCTGTTGCCAGGTGAACAAGTAGTGAAATATATGTGCTCTTCACAGTTTTGGGACATGCTCCAAGCCTTCTCACTGCTTCACTTGGTGCTAGATTCTAGCATTCAAAATATCTGATGAGACCTGTCACTCTAATAAAGATGTGTTACTCATATTGCAGATTACATCCAAGAGAGAAAATTGCAAGTGATGTTCACTGTCATTTTCCAGAGGAAATCTGGTACAGATATGGGCATTATTTGAAAAACAGAGCTCTTTGGATCCCCATTGGTAACATTAAAACATTTATCCAACCATAATCTCATGACCTTTTAAGCAGCTGACAGAGGTTAGATGATTGGAAGCTGTCCAGCAATAACTTGGCATTTTTAAGAACTTCTAGTAGATCATGTCAAACACTGTAAGAAAGTGAAGAAAGAAAGAGAGGTGGAGAAATAGTAGCAAAAACCTATTATTTTTTAAACTAAAAGTGTATATAAGGAACTCACATCTCTGTGGAGGAGACCAGTTTTTCTAACACATTTATTTATTTTTTTATTTATCTGACTTATTACAGAGATTTTGGTAGGCACTCAAATGTCATTGACATGTATGTCAAGGCCAGTTCACATGAAGAGCTGAGAAGGAAACAGGAATGTAAATAAGCCAGATCTGTGAGTTATGAATTGGAAGCATGATGGGTAGGAAAGACAGAAGAAATCTAAGCAATATTTTAAAAGAGTGAAGGCAGAATAAAGCACTGATCTTAAAGAAAATGTTCATGATCACAGTGTGGAAACAAAGAAAAGCATAATAGGGTTCCTTTCAAAAACAATGGTAGTAAAAATTAGAAATTAACTTCAGGAGAAGAATTTAATCCCTTCCAACACTTTGATCCTATTGTATCAAAGGTCACTGCCTGATAAAGCAGTACCATACTCTGAATAAGTGCCTAACTAGAGGAGAATAGCATAAGAGCCTTGATTTACATTTTTCCTTTAGCCCATTCAACGAAATATTAGATTACATTATATGATCCTTCAAGAGCTGGATTTCTCTTGTTCTCAAAAATTAAAAGCTCAGGCTGAAACAGAAATTATTATTTTATTGGCTGATTAAGTAAAGATGAAACGTCTTCTTGATCAAGGAAGTTCCTCAATTTCCTTACTTTTTTGGAAACTGGTTGTATTTGAGTTATGTGGCAAGACTGATAGCAGGGATGGCTGCATGAGTGGCCTCTGTAAGAAGAGAGCCTGTCTTGGGCAAAGTGAATTCCACCTGGCTCCAAACTGTACCCACTGCTGGCCAAAACTGAGCCTACCAATACAGCTAGTGGTACCTCTGAGAATTTGAGTAAGGGTGAAAAACACTTTGTAGCAGCTGCAAGAGAGAGGAGTGAGAAAAAAAATTAAACAACCCTGCAGACACCGAGGTCAGGGTGAAAAGAGGAGGAAGTGCTTCAGGCACTGGAAAAGAAATTCCTCTGCAGCCTGAGGAGATGGCCATGGTGAAGCAGATTGTCTGCCTTTCATCTATATAGGACCATCTCAGATAAGATATCTACACTACAGCCCATGGAGAAACCCATGCTGCAGTACATAGATGTGCCCTGAAGGAACCTGCACATTTTGGTGAGCCCACTCTGAATCAGATTCCTTGAAGAAACTACAGAACATGGAGAGAAACCCACACAGAATCATTTTTTTTTATCAGAACTGTGGTCCATGGGGGAACCTACTCCGGAGCATTCAGTTCCTGAAAGACTGTGTCCTATGGAAAGGACCCATGATGGAGCCACTCTTGAAGAACTGCAGCCCATGGGGAGGACTGAAGTTGGTGAAGTTAATGAAGGATTGTATCCTGGGGAGAGGGGAAGGGAGGAGGTAGAACAGTTGGGAATGAGGGAGCGAAGTTGAGCTTGGGAAGAAGTGGATGGTAGAAGAAGGTGTTTTTAGTTTTGTCTTCCTTCTACATATTCTACTATACCGTAATTACCAAAACATTAACATTCAAAAAGTCAATGCTGTTTTTCTTGTACAATAACTGGTGAGTGATCTTCCCATCGTTATCTCAAGAGATGAGCCTTTCTACTTTATTTTCTCTTTGAGAGAAAGCAAGAGTTGCTGATCTGACATCCAGCCTGGATTCAGTCACCCAACTGGTTGTTTCCAGTATCTTAGGAGGAAAAAAATAATAAAAGTTGAAGATTTCTTGATTAATTGATATAAAATCTAAAACAAGAATAAATCATTGTGTATAATAATAGAGTAATAAAAGGAATTAATCTCTTCATACTGCATATTTATTTATTTATGCATCTATTCACCTTTGTGATGATAGGTTAGATGCTCATAATATATCAGCTGAAAATAAAAGGAGACAGAATCATAGAATCATTTAGGTTGGAGAAGACCTCAAAGGTCATCAAGTCCAACTGTAAACCTAACACCACCAAGTCCCATTAGACCATATCCTTAGGTGCCACATCCACACATCTTTTAAACACCCCCAGGGATTGTGACTCCACCACCTCCCTGGGAAGTCTGTTTCAGTGCTTGTAAACCCTTTCACTGAAAGCATTTTTCGTAAGATCCAATCTACACTCCCCTGATGCAACTTGAGGGTGCTTCCTCTTGTCCTATCCCTTGTTACTTGGGAGAAGAGGCCAACCCCAACCTCACTACAATCTCCTTTTAGGTAGTTGCAGAGAGTGATACGGACCTCTCCGAACTTTTTTTTCTCCAGGTTAAACAACCCCAGCTCCTTCAGCTGGCCCTCATAAGACTTGTGGTCCAGACTCCTCACCATCTTCTTTGCCCTTCTCTGGGCACACTCCAGCACCTCAATTTATTTCTCTCAGTGTGTGAGGGGCCCAAAACTGAACCCAGGATTCAAGCTGCACCCTCATCATTGCTAAGCAGAGAGAGATAATCAATGCCCAGGTCCTGCTGGTCACACTATTTCTGATACAAACCACGATGCCACCTGGACACAGCTGGCTCATGTTCAGCTGTTGAGCAGCAACCCCAGATCTTTGTCCAGCAGGCAGTTTTCCAGACACTCTTTCCACAGCTTGTAATAGGACATGGGGTTGTTGTGATGCAGTTGCAGGACCTAGTACTTGGTCTTATTGAATCTCATATCATGGGCCTTGGCCCGTTGATTCAGCCTGTCCAGATTCCTCTGCAAAGCCTTCCAGCAGACCAACACTCCCACTCAACTTGATGTTGTATGCAAACTGACTGAGAGTGCACTTGGTCCCCTCATATTATCCCCAGATAATTGAAAAAAATATTAAACAGGTCTGGCCCCAGTACTGAGCCCCAGGGGATATCCCTTGTGACCAACTCTCAGCTGGATTCAACCCCATTCACCACCACTCTCTGAGTCTGACCATTGAGCCAGTTTTTTTGCCAGCTGAGTAGATCCATCCTTGCTATGAGAAAAGTTTCTTCAGGAGTTAGTAGCCTGGTATACTGTAATAATAACATGAAAGGCCATGTCCTTAAATTATATTCAGTTTCCTACATTATAGCATGAATTTTACTCAAACAAACTCAAAAAGGATTGTAATACAGAAGTATTTCTAATGTAAGGATGAGATCACTGACAAAATACTGAAGAAAGACAACTTGACATAAGAAAACAGTCAGATTCTGGAGTTCATCTCAAGTAAAATATGTACTGATATTACCTACTTAAACCTCATGAGACCTGATGTATAACCCAAATTTCAGCGACAAGACAATAACCTGGTTGTGCTAAATAAAAGAAAGATACTTTATGTATTACAAGGCAGAACTGTTTGAGGGGTGCACTGAAAGAAACGTTTTTTTGTCAGCAAAAAAATCTTCATGGCAGAATATAAGCCAGGAATATAGCTATGCACAAATATCAACAGCAAGGTATTTTATAAACACAAAGAATCACAATCAAAACCAGAAAATATTACTGGTGAAGAAAGGCCTTGTCAATGATTTCTTGAAAATAGAATTTCTGGAGGACATTCAGGCAAGAACATTACAGGCTAAAGCAATTTTACAATTGCTTGTCATAGATAACGTACTCCTAACAAACACTTTATTTTACGTCTGTTAAGCAATTTAAGAAGTCATAGACATAGGAATCTAAATATTAATTCTTTCTGTGCCTACCCGCAGCAACATAGAAATAGCTATTCGGTAACACTAGCTGCAGAAGCATTGATAACAATGCCAAAATAGACAAGAGAACCATTTCTCTGTCAATGTTTCACCATACCTAAAGGAACAAAATAGAAGCAGATGAAACACTGATGACAGCACAAGCAGAAGAGAGGGAAGTCTGTCCTCGTAACATCATGCTACGTGGTGGGAAGAGGGATGTCAGTGTGATAGCTCATGTTCGAAGCGTTTCCAGAGTGTGGATAAGGATAACCAAAGGCTGCTTCCTGTCCCTGTACTTGACATCTAAACATTCTGCTGTTAATATGCAAGTTGACTTTAAAATCCTAAGAAAAGTTAGAGTTGAGAGCAAATGAAGCCTGCTTATCCTGCTCAATAAATCTGTACCTACTGACACAAAAGTTTCTCCTGAAATATTTACTTCTGCTGCCTGGAAAAAGAGAACGTGTATGGAAATGCTTAGGCGGGTGACTGGAACAACGGAACAAAGGATTACAGTTCACTAGGAGTCGGTAAGCAAGCCTAGATTCAATGCTAATTGGGCACAAAACACAATGAAAAAAGGCGATAAACAAAGGTGTGGTGAAACACAGGTGAGATGAGAGCAGACACAGACAGGTGAAACTAAAACCAGCTGCCAAGTAGTAACTCTACATTGGCACACTAAAACATACTGAGCACAAGCCAGAAGAAGGATGCCATTAGGCCCCTTAATTATTATTGGATTTATTGAAGAATCATAGAATCATAGAATTAACTGGGTTGGAAGAGACCTTCGAGATCATCAAGTCCAACCCTTGTTCCAACCCC
>JAYRBT010000177.1:35206289-35222818 GCA_036023395.1 Myiotriccus ornatus | reverse complement strand
TCTCCAGCCACTCTGTGCCCAGCCTGTAGCGCTGCAGGGGGTTGTTGTGGCCAAAGCGCAGGACCCGGCACTTGGCCATGTTAAACTTCATCCCGTTGGAATTAGCCCAAATCTCCAGCCTATTCAGGTCCCTCTGCAGAGCCCTCCTGCTTTCCAGCTGATTGACACTCCCTCCCAACTTGGTGTCATCTGCAAATTTGCTAAAGAAAGATCCAAAGAAACAGGCAGGGTAATTTAGAAGTGACATTGAAGTTATAACATTAGAATACTTGAAGAGTATTGAGGCCCAGTAAGTCACATTCACTGGTTAAATAGCCATTGTTAATATCAGGAACCATAAATAAGAACCCCTGTCTATAGCAAGTCAAAAATTTTGTACAAAAGGTAGGTCCTAATTATTGTTAGAATACACATAGCAAACACAGAACCTGAAAAAATGAGAGAAAAACACAGAAAAGAATAATAATTTGTGGAAATTTCCAGGAAATTAATCCCTTTTCACTTTTCTGAAAGATTAATTTTTGTTTTAGAAGTTCGTGGTTGTCTTGTGTTGGTTTTCTCCACACAGTATGCGAAATGGTCTAGGAGGTAAAATATTGAACATACTGTTCAAAAGAGATGTTGCAAAAATAAGGATTAACGGAAAATTGAATTACTTCATCTGAACTGTAACAAGCACTGCTGGGTACTTCTGAAGAGAAGTGTCCTAGATATTTAGTATTTAATTAGTTGTCATCTTTTTTGGAGCTCTGACAGCCTGAGAACTTTGGTAATAAAAGTTTTTTGTATTCCATTAAGACCTTCATCCTTTTTTTTCTTTTTTTTGATGGTGAAAAAATAGTTAAATACAGGTTAGAGGCAATCGTTAAGCTAGCTGTCATTTTGACTTTTTTATTGATTATACCTATGGATATCAAGTATTTTTTATTTTTCTATCTATTTAACATAGTAAAAAAAAAAAGATAACTGCATCATTCAGATTATCTCAGAAAGGTAATAGATGCCCATGGAGAAAAAGGGAGGTTAAAAAAGTTGTAGGAGAAAAGAAGGCAATGGCTATTGCAGAAAGAAAAGGGCAAGGTAATGTTGTTCATATACATTTTACTTTGCTCAAATGTTAAGGTACACTGTAACTTGTTACAAAAAGCCATAAAAGAAATTATGAGAATACATACGAGCATCATCATTTCACAGGCTGGGAAAAAAGCAGGTGATGATAACATGTTAAATCTTAAGGATTGAGATTGGGTCTAGCTTTCCTGGCTCTTCATTGTACATGAGATAAAATACTCATTATTTAGAGTCAAAATCAAAAGATTTTTAAATGGTCAGTTCTCAGGTACAGAATAAAAATTCTTAGCTTCTGTTTTGCACAGACCTTATTTTGTGTCCTTAATCAGAGGATATATAAACCACTGCAAATATGAATGATTGATTACATTATATCAGTATCAGACATTAATACAGCATACATGACCATTTAATTTGGATGATTGAAACAGGCATATGCTTAGACGGGATAATAGCACTTCCTGAAATGCTTATTCTTCTCTTCCAAGGCATGTCAGTCAGTCTTTGATCAGCTCTATAAGAAATATATTGACCTAGAAAGTACACAGTCATAGAGCATGCAGCAGTCTTTCTGGTAAAACAAGACATGTTGTGATCTCATAAAAACATGCCAGAATGATTTACTTCATGTGACAAATCCAACTGCTTAGTTATGGTAGATGTGCCAGTGCCTGATATGTAGGAAGAATTCGTAAAGTTCAAAGGGTGAAAAAAGGTGAAAAAACCTCACGATTAAGAAACAGCTTGTCATATTTTTTTCTTAAAGAAAATATAAGAAAATATTAAAAAAAAAAGAAGAGAAAATGTAAGAAGCATTGTACTGGGTCTTCTTTGATTCTTGGAAGATCTCTTCTTAGTCAAGAAATGTTTAGTGAAAAGTTCCAGTAGATATATTGGAAGCACAGTAATATTTAACTATGACAATTCAGATAAGTCCACCCAAAGACAATTCTTTTAAGCTGTGGTAAGGTTTTGTGTCACTTATTACTAAATCGACCTACCAATGAATGCTGATACTGTCATTGGGTCTGCTCTATTCAATATCAAATACTTCCTTGGCACTTCAGGAAATCCCATGAAAAACCTTTTACCATGCATAGCATATTGTTTCATGGTCCTCAAAGATTTTTTTTATCAGCTCATGTATATGTGTCTGTATGTATATTTTAGTTTTCTTAAGAAGGTATAAAATTTCCTATAAATAAAGGTTATTTCACGTATCTGAGATGTGCAGCTATTATAGCAAAGATGCAATTGCTAAATAAGAACAAACAGCAATTGCACTACAGCTAATTGAGTGTTAGGACTATACCTGAAAATAAGAATACCTGATTATTTATAAGCAACCTAATATAAAAGAGGGAGTTATTTGTACAGTCTCACTATAATGTATTTTTATTGTGCATGTGATTGAATAATATGGAAATTTAAGCAGATTTTCATGAGTTCATGACAGTGACCATCATTTCTCATGAAATGAGATTAAACTGTAGCTGATAGACCTGCAGACATTGCTTGAATATGGTAACAGCACATGAGCCCAGGATCCTGGAAAAGGCAATAGGTTCTCTCTGTAAGTTGCCACCTACCCTTTATGATTTTCAGATACATTGCTCACAAACACCATTTTGTGGGTTTGCTTTTTAGACATTAATTACTGTACTCTGCATAAATATTGCTGTGCCTTTCTATTGCAAGATCTTGGATCAAGAACACATACTATCTCTTTTAAGTATTTTATCTATTTTAAGTATTTGATATACTGTGGTATTTTTTAGCAATGGCAGCCAACAGGTCTTCAGGTGTCAGTTTTTAGCACTATGTGACTAAAAAGTAAGTCTAAAGTAGGCTGACATCTTCTTCATAATCTTTGAGATAAAGAAAAAAATGGAAGAGTATTACCTTTCTTTCTTAGTCTAGCTCATCCTTGGAAATTTCCTTCATTATTACTATCCAGGCTTAATCTTGATTAGTTTGTCAGATCTGATAGAATCAGAGTACAAATGAGAGTTATTGCCTTTCAAGGCACCCTGTAACACATTTCTGTGCTACTAAACCAGTTTATTTTTTAACTCCTGGAAGACTAGACATTGTTAAAATGAGGTACGTGGTCAGAGGTCAAGAATAGATAAACCTCAACACAGACTAGATCTGATGCCTGGTAATTAAGATCAATACGGTGAAATCCAGCTCTGTCAGAGTAAAAGAAAAGAGGAATCGAAGTATTAATTTAAACTTCACCATGAGAACAAAGGCAATCCATATATTGATGATAGCTGCTTAGAATGAGCTATCAGAAAATAAAAAGGATTTGTATTAATTTTTTGAGCTGGAACAAATGAATAATGTAGTTTTTGTTGCAGTTGTCTGGCAATAACAATAAAAGTCCTTTTTGCTAAGGTGACATGATGATGTCCTTCCAGTAGATATGCACAACATTAGGAAAGAAAATGTAGTAGCTGAATTATTTCTAGAATTTTGAAAGAACTTTCTTATTGAAATTGGAATAGTGTAATAGGTGATTGTTGCTCCTATCAAACCAGCATACATCCACATTAACAAAAACAGGGCATTAATTGTAAAATTTCTATCATTATGAGTTGATTAATTTATTATCTCATGTGTTTGCAAAGGTATCATTCAGAGGCAGTATTGCTGTACCTAAATTGATTTCCCTCAGAGCAGTACATGATGTGTTATTTGATGCCCTTCAAAGGATGTTATTAGCCAAGCCATAAAGTGTCTGATTTTATTAGCTTTGCTGGGTTTTATCAGTTTGTAAATGTGTTATTTTCTCCATTTATTGTGCCTATGGGATCCAGAGATAGAGTGAGCTTCACCTTAATATGTTGTTGGAAGGTAGCAGTGGTCTTACTTTAGCACTCTGCACTGTGATGTGATGACATTGAAGGTAAAATCATGAAAATGCTAATGTCAGGGCCATTTTTCAAGGCAGTTCCTGACTGCTATAAAACTGCTGTGACATTGAATTCAACAATAGGTTTTTGTCTTAAATAGAGTGTTCCTGTGTTGTATAACTACAGAATAAAGTGTTGTTAATAATAAGAAAGTAGGTCACACAGGTGTTTGACAAAGGAAATATGGTAAGTTGTTAGCATGGAATTCTGGGAAACAGGAGCTTTAGGAAAGGAAAGGTATAGTTGTCACCACCTTTATTTAAATTTTGGAAAGTAATATACTCCAGTGGACCCCAGTTTTCCTTGGAACCCTTATAAATAGCACAAGTATTCACTGGAGTGATCAGCAAGAAACATATTTTTTGCAATGTGCTGGTGTAAATGGCCCGCCTAGTAAAATTTAATACCATGCCTAGTATTTTCTCAAAGGCCTCAGAGTAGTTGCCAGATGCAAAACTAAGTTTGTACAACAAATTTCATGCAGTCCTATTTTCACATCAGGCTGTCTTCTCACTGTATTTTTGATTGTTACATGAGTCATATTTACAACAATACATATTTTAAAGATTTTCTCATCTATTCAAGATTTATCTGAAAACTAAAGCAGATGTCACTTGAACAACATCTCTACAAAAATGGAATGCCCAGAACTCTGAAGTATAGTCTCTAGTTTTGATTAGAAATTGCTTTCTTCATAACAATATAAAAAGAACTACAAAGGAGAACAAATGTATAAGTAAGAAGTTGTCTTCATCTTATTGCGTAAAGAATATACTAGAGATGGAGGATCTTTTAATGTACTTGCGCATATATAATACATTACATATTTTAATCCTCTGTTTAGCTCAGTAATTGTAGCTCTCAATGACAGTAATTTCATTCATTTAAATAAATATTTTCTGTCTTTTTAGACTTGCATTTACTCCTGTGTTTAACTACAGGAACAAAATTCAGAAATAAGAGTATTGATGCAATATTAAGACATATTCAAGAGATGACCTATAAGAATGAATAATTTTAACATGATGCAGCTAAAAGGCTTAGAATGGACATTTTAAACAGTAACATCTAAAAGAGAAAATTTTGCTTTACACTTGAATGGATTTAGAAAAATTTCTAGAACAAAATGGAAAACACGAATACCAAAATTATGTAAGGTCTGGAAGACAAGTTTCAATATACTAAGTTTTTACTACATACACCAGTGTACAAAGGAAAAAAGTAAGCTGATGACTACAGATAGTAATTATTATTGCTGTTTGTTTCTCGTTTTAGAGACAGCTTTCTGCAATACCAAATTTCTAGGAAAAAAAAAATCTATTTACTATCCCTAAAAAGAAGTTCTCCAAGCTTGTTTCTATACCAGCATAATCACTGAATCACCGAATCACAGAATATGCCAAGTTGGAAGGGACTCATCTTGGAGTTCACAAGGTTCCTTCACCTACCCAAAGGAAATGGATAGTATTAAGGAGCAAGGACACTCAGCATCAGAAATAAAGGAATGAGGTACAGACTTAGATTCTCTAATCATTCTCTGATATCACAGTTCTGGGGTGAATGCACTTAGGAGCTTTCTTGGTTTTTACTGACTCATTTTAGAAATGACAGACATAACTGGCTGACATTCTCTATTTTACCTGTTTTCACACAAAAATACCACCAAATATCCTTCAATTTTTAAGCTTTGATATGCTCTTCAAGTCTTGCAGATTTGGCATCTGCTCTGAAATCTGTTTCGGAGTTACAAGAAGTCAGGAAAAAGAGGGCAAAAAATGCTCTTGAAAATAGGTTTTCATTTAATTAGCTATAGAGATATTACAAGCTGACTGTATCAGGTTAGGGATGACAAAGATGTGCCTACATACTGTTTGGTTGCAGGCAGCCCTGGAGTACAAGGGGCCAAACAGTATAGACTATTTCTTGTATGTACAACATTGGAATATCTAACCTTTCCAGTGAGACCGATCATCCTGGCTCACAAGCTGACTGTCACTCATTACTAAATTCCTTTGCTTAAAAGTTTCAGCTTGGTCTTTTGTACAGCTTACAAATGCTCAGCATGTATAATGCATGAAAAAATGAGGTTACATTTGAATTGCTTTTTAATTTTCTCATGGAAGTTCACAGGAAATGAGCAAGGAGGAATATAGATATAGAGAAAAAGAAGAGTCACAGAGACCATTAAGCTACTAGAGATGGTGAAAAGTAAGCCTTGTGGTAAGAGTTCTGGAAAGACAGACTGGTTGCTCAGAGTGGAGCAGGATCTATTTCTGAGACAACCTTTTCCAGCAGCAGCAGCACTTGTCATCTCCAAGACTTCCCATATTTCTCTACTCCTTTGCTCCATCCAGTGGAAATAACATCAGAAAATAAGTCTTCAGAACTCTCTGCTGTGTGCAGCTCTTTTTGGCTTTATTCTTATTGTGATCAAGACAGGGGAGGTGCCCCCATTCTTAGAGAAACAAAATGTGCTTTTGCTCTGATCTCTGGCAAGCCTTGAGCTGTCTACCTGAGTATCCCAGTTTTGCTATGGTAGAACATATCCGTTGTACTGTACAACATGCTCAGTACCATCTACTTTTCTTTCCTTTTTATAAATGCCTATTCTTTTCATAGTCTACAGCTACACAGAAATTTATCTCCCCTGCTGATGAGGGTAAACAAGAAAACTTAATAAGTTCATTTGTCGGTAGAAAGAGATTTCCTCGAATTTTTGTGAAATCTTTTGATTAAGTAGCATTAAAATATATATGGCTTTTATACATATATTAGAGTAGTCTCAGTGACCATACTATTATAGTATACCATAATCATCTACTGATTAAAAATAAAATATAACCCCCCCCCATTTCTTTTTGCTGACCAAGAGAAATTTCAAGGACACAGGACTGTACTCTTTAACTGAAGCGATGACATGAGTATCTTTCTTACAGAATTCAACTTCTCTATAAAAAAGGCTATAACTGTATATTTTCTGATGCTTTAGTATTTCCCCTCAGTTTAATGCATCATACAATTCAACTAACTCTTTATAACTGAGAAGAGAGGAATATGTATCTTTACATTATGCTTATACAGCAGACACAGAAGATTTGGAGGAAAAATCACATCTTTCAACATCGGAAGACTACCAAAGACCATAAAGCTCAATAAGGGTGTTTCAAGAAATGCCAAAAATTTAGAAGTACCTTGTGAAAATTGTTATGAAGAAACTGTGTAATTACATTTTCTTATTACCTAGTAAAATAACACACTTTTCTCCAGCACTAAAGTTTGGATTGACTAGTAGAATGAATATTTTTTAATGTTTTATTGAGATATAATATGGATTTAATACAACTATGGTAGTGTAATGCATTTTTTCAAAATATTTTGGTTTGGGATTTTGGTTCTTCCTTGTATTCTGGTTAATGCAATAACATGTTCTAGCAAAACTGTTCAGAAACCCAATGTAGGACACTGAAATAAAAAATGTAGATAAAAGAATTAACAAGAAAACAGCACTAAGTTTAAGGAGAAATGTTGACACCTGTTGAAGCCTCAAATGATCAGAAAAGGTCTCAATCAAAAGTAGGTTAATACTTAAATAACACACACAAACACACAAACCCCAAGTCAACACCAATTAAGCATATTAATATTTAGCATTGCAAAAGTTTGCCATTCTGTAAAAAGTAAATTAAAGTTACAGACTTTTTAATCAGCCATGGTATTGCTTATTCCAACAACCTTATCTTGTAGAACTTGGTTACAGTGGGCTAAATTCTCATCACTGAGTTACTTTCGTCTGTGACACACTACTGCAGTCTGTTCAGTGACAGACGTATTACTGAAAACATAATTTATTTCAAATTCAAAAAGAAACAAATTGGTATATACTTATGTTCTGGGATGCATTTCACATTTTTTTGCTTTCCTCGTGAACCAAATTCAGAGCTTCTGTCTTGAAATCAGGATTCCATTTGAGCAACTTCATTTATTGATATTATATATCTTGCTTTTCACTGAGCTGACATTTTAAAAAATTAAAGACTATCCAGACTAGCAACATTCTGAAGAATAGAATTTTCAGTTTGGAAATTGATTATCCAGAAGAATATTTTGTGACAGAAAATGAGCAATATTTCCTTAAGTGTCTTAAAAATCCGCATATTTTTAGGAAGCTTAGAAAATCAGTTCCAGTTTCCAGTGCTTTAATTTACTTAGATTTGTAGATGTACAATATAAGGACTTATAGATACTATAAATTATCTTCTGATTCCCTATGCTGTACAGAAGAAGGGCTTTTGGTTGTATGGATTTTTCATCATTCTTTATGTTGTATATGCCTTCTAAATTATAATAATAAATCCCTCCTGTTACTATTGTGGTTCTATCTTATGGTAGCAGTGATACCACTCTTTTAAGAATAATCCTTTCTAATCTCTTTGTCTCAGGAAAAGAAATCAGGGAATTCCAGAAATCAAGGAGTTGTTGAGGTTGGAAGGGACCTCTTATGAACATTCAATCCAACCTCTCTGCTCAAGCAAGGTCAGCTAAAGTGGGTTGTCTAGAGCCATGTCCAGATGGAGATCTGATCTACCTGATACAAATGGATTCTCACAGAAGGAGATCATACAAACTCATCGCGCAATCTGGTCCAAACTTTGACCTCACACATAGTAAAAATGTGTATTCTTGTGTTCAGAAGGAATTTCTTGTATTTTAATTTATGCACATTTCCTCTTGCTCTGTCAGTGGGCACTACTGCCTCCAGTGTCTTCATTATCTCCTATCATGTACATATTGATATGATCATATTAATGCTCCACCCTCAGCCTGAGCAATCCCCCAGCCTGAGCAATCTCTTCTCCATGCTGAACAGTCCCAGTTCTCTCAGCTTCTCCTTGTAAGACAGATGCTCCAGTCTCTTAGCCATCTTTGTGGCTCTTTGCTGGACTCTCTAGAGTAACTCCATGTCTCTTTTGTACGAAGAAGCCCGGAACTGGACACAGTGCTCCAGATGTGGACTCACCAATGCAGAGAGGAGCAATCATCTCCTTTGACCTTCTGGGAACACAGGTCAACATATACATGCTTTACTTATATATAGTACTGAAACATAACAAAACAGATTGCAGTGCAATTCTTTGTTTCACACACAGCAGCCTGCAACAATGTCTGTTTTCCAGGAGCAACTCCCAAGATCTCTTTTAACTTTAAGGGAGGAGAGTAAACTTTTCAGTTGTTAACACAGCTTCTTTTCATATTAACTCCATGGGAAAAAATTAGAATTCTAAATAAACTGGAATTCCTCTCAAGAAAAATATCATATTCAAATCTGGTTTGATTGGTTCCCCCCCCACCCCCCAAATAAGAACAATGAGCTAGAAATTATATATACATATATAATTTTTTTCATAAATAGGCTTTTTAAAGTTTTTGGGAAAACAACAACCAGCCAACCAAATCAGTCAGTAGAATGTAGTAGGGAATTATAAAAAGTAATAAAACTAGAATTCAGAACTTGACATAATACTTACCCAGGAACCCAGCTTTATTCATGGATTGTTAAAACAACTTGTGAAGCTAGGCCTATGAGAAATCAGTTATGTTATATATGTATAGGATTAATATTTTCTTGATAGTTGAAGAAGGCTTATTTTTCTTACAGCATTATTTAAAGCAGATTACCATAATTGCTTCAGAATACCCTAAGACTTGCAACCCTAAGCAAACTACTGTAAAAGTTATCAATATAAAAAATTACTTACGAGCAGTTGCTCTGAAGAAATACCTTTCTTTAGGAAATCCTGGTACTGAGAATTTCTAAATGTCAATAAATTTTATATACATTTTTATATAATTTATAAGATCAAAATATTTTACAGGATATTTTTGTAACTGGACATCATATTTTTTATTCATATGCAAATTTGTTTCTCATTTAAATTTATATTAATTAATATTCTGACAAAAGCAGAGTGCTTTATTCTAATTAAATAAAATCAAATCTTTATCTACCCACAAATGTTCTTTCCTTTGAGAAGAAAAACAATGCTATTTTGATAGGAAATCCAGTATGCATCTGATGTAGTTAACAAATATAAATAGAAAATCTTTTATTTTTGATTAATTGTTCATTAAACCTATCTCAAGTTTCACATTATTAAATATCAGAAGAATCAGTGTAACTGGTATATTGAACTACATTGTTAAAAAGGCAACGTAAAGTAATATAAGAATGTATTAAGATAAAAGTAAACTTTGAGGGACAAATAAAGTATGTCCACAAATTTTCTTTTGTAGAAGCTTGCTGCCTATTAACTCTTTTTTCCTATGGAGTATCTATCTGCTTGGATTTCAATGTGGAGAAGAGAAGGCTTTGAGGAGACCTTATAGCAGCCTGCCAGTATGTGAACAGAGCATACAAGAAGGTTGGAGAGGGATTTTTTGCAAGGGCAAGCAGTGATAGGAAAGAGGGAACAGCTTTAAGCTGAAGGAGGGTAAATTCAGATTAGATGTTAGGAAGAAATTTTTTACTGAAAGTAGTGAGACACTGGAACAGGTTGCCCAGAGAAGCTGTGCATGTCCCTTCCCTGGAAGTGTTCAAGGCCAGGCTGAACGAGGCTCTGAGTAACCCAGTCTAGTGGAAGGTGGCCCTACTCATGGTGGAGGGGTTGGAATTAGATGATCTTTAAGGTCTTCCAACACAACACATTCTATGATTCTATGACTTGTTTCATGTATATCACAAGTTTAAACAGTGAGGCATTCCCTACATACACTTCAGGAGCAGCTGCCATAGGTTATAATAAAGTTTCCTAGAAGGGGATGCTACTTTTCCATAGAGATTTTACTTTTTGTTATTGTTGTTTTGTCATTCTCAAGGCAAAAGTAAGGTTACCTTGAAAAAGAAGTATGCTTGCATTTCTTCCATTGAAAGCTGAAATATGCTGAATGCTGGATACAGGAGTCAAAACTGTCAGTTACAAACAGAGGGGGAGATAGTACTGTATTCCAAAACATTAGAGGTAAGTGCTTTATTATCTCTGAGATCAGATGTAATGTGGAATACTATGTGACCCAATAATTAACTCTCTTCATACAAGCTAGAGGATGAAGCAACATAATGCACAGGGTAAATTTATGTCAAGTTTGGATAAAAAAGGTACATATAACTTTTAATTTATTGGGTGGGAAAAAACAGTCATATTTATAAGAGAATCACATTATTTTTTGAAAGAACTTTCAGTTGTTCGTAAGGAAACTGCAGCAATTTTCAAAGTAAAAGAACCACCATAATACATTGAAAAATAGAAATATTTTGTTTGAACGTCTCCAAATAAAAAATTTTCAAAATTTGTTCAGGGACGTGAGAGTTATTTTAGACCAACTTGTCTCAATTTATTCTAATCAGCAAAACTGTACTACTCTGTGGAAGTTTTAAATCCAAAATGAATCCAGTCCCAGCCAGCTCATTCTACCATCTGAAGGGTCAATGGCATGGCATGTTTTGTCATTCATGTTTTGTAGCCAAATAGTTTGTGCATCCTGTAAGTGGCGAGTGTAACATTTCCTCCTTTACCACTACGCTACAGCTAATTTCAGGACAGCTAAATCAGAGAAATTCATACATTAATCACTTTTTCTTCCAGAAGTTTATTTTAGTGTAGTCACTATATTTTCAGTAGGTCTTTGAATAGATTTACTGTCTTTCATCAAGAGCAGGTCTACACGGCACAATGCAGGGCCATTAAACAGTACTTGAATTTGTTCTCTCCAGTTTTGATGAAAGTCTCAGTTTAAGCAAGCAGTGTTGATGTATGTCTTTCCTGTGACAGTACGCTTATTCTCATTCAGGACATGCTCAGATATCCCTAAACTACACATTTTATTGTTTCAAAGGGGAAGAAAATATGGAAGAAGGAAACTAAAACTTATCTAGCAGTCACACAGTCACAAAGTTGTTAGAAATAAAATAAGCTTCTTCTTTGTAAAGAAGGAAACAATATATTTTATTGAAATCCTACATCAACGTTTTAAACAAAACTAAAACAGTGGAATATCAGTGGAATATCAGGAACATCCAGAGTGCACTGTAAAGATTAGTGTTTCTACAACATTCCAACTCTGCAAGTTCCTTTCACAGTCTTCAAGTTATCCTGTTGATACTAGATGTTAATATTTGCTGATAATTAGTTTTCATCTGAGTCAGTAAATCATACAGCTGGATTGCCAAGAGTCAGTCTTCACAAAAACAAGATCTGAGAGCAGTTTTGGGGACCATGGTCCCTGATTAGGGACAGCATTTTAAAGACTCATGGACAATGAACTCAGGGATAGGGACTGAGATCTCCAGATCCATGTGAAATAATTCTCTTACTCTTAACCCTGAAGCATGATTCCTAAATAACCCAATAATTATGGGGCTGTCAGCTACACATTTGTCTGCAGTAATATGCAATTGTAATTTGGCATTGTAATTAGTTCTTATGTAATTATAATTTGTATACCAAAGTGTGGGGAAAAAAGTTGCAAAATATAGTTAGGAAATTTAGCCTAATTGTCTGATTCATCCTGTCCCTTTTTTTTTTTTTTTTTTGGATGCCTGGGTCAAGGTACTTTCTTTGTGTTTTGTGTGCTATGCTCTACTTCTTGTTTCTGTTAGTAAAACAACAAAAATACAGCAATGTGCTGCTGAGATTTCTTTAACCATAGGTGTTTTAGTCTTCAGCATGTAAATGTGAATGTGTTTAAGGGTGTTGAAGAGTTAAGAAATAAAAGCTACCATACTTAAAGAAAAAGTGTAATTTGTGGTGACTAAATTGTGACTTTTAATTACAAAAATAATGTTTATTTACTTAGCTATTAATTTTGTATAGCCTTTCTATTATTTGTTATTCTGAGTATAAAAGTTGTTTTCTGGTAGAACTGATAACTACAGAGCAGAAATGTAGTCTACTTCAATTCATTTTCATTAAGAAAAAGATGTTTTCTTATTAAGTTTGGGGTTTAATACTTTTCCCTTTGCTATGTCTGTAGTTAAATACTTTTGCTTGAGGTTACATTAGAGAGAATAATCCAGCAGACTCACTAGCAACCTACTTGATTAAAGTGCCATGAAACTGAAATTGCTTAACACTGTCCTTGCCCAAAGAGAAAGATGGGTAAGTTACTTCTTTTTATTACCATATCCTTTAGACAGTCATGTTTGTATTTTCTAGAGATCTGTCTCTCTGCCTTTATGTGCTGCTATCAAACCATGGTTCTTCTGCATTTATTTCTAAAATCAATGCAAGAAAATCCATTTTAGAAGAAGAATAAGATTCAAGCTGTCAACTTTCAAAATACATTTTGTTCGTGGTTCTTGGTAACCGTTTAGAAGTTCATCATAAAAGCGATCAGCTTGAGGTAGTTTTCCCTTGAGATAAATAATACTTGGCAGGTTTATTTTAGTTTTCTGCCTACAGGCCTACCATTCTGCCACTGGCCGTTTGCCTTGATGTCTGTCATCTGGTTTTGATCTCTTCCCCATTAGTGTACAAAGCAGATCAAAACTAGGCAATAAGCCATTTGGACCCTGTAAGGTCAAACATTTTCACTGCAAAGGATATGAAGGCAACTGCTTGCCAAAAAATTTTGACAAAATGTGAGAGATTTCAGAGCAAGTACATCTTCAACTGGATTTTAGCCATGAAAGCACATAACCTCTACTACAGTGTTGTGAAATTTGGAAACAGATACCTAACAGAAGGCTATATTGAGATTATGAAGAAACAACTGTTTGGCTCATTATAAAGTCAGATGTATTCTATGGCATTTGAGTGGACAGCAGAGACTCTGACATTACACATGGCCCATTGGAAGTGAAATTACATTTGGCATTTTTATTTGCATAAACAAAATAGCTAATATACTGAGGAATAATCCTGAAAATACCTATGCCACCTCTTTAGTACATAAAGTCTTAATTTAAAATTGAAGTAACATCTATTTCACTTTGCAATTAAAAAAAAAACTATGCTGGCTTAAAAAAAAAGAAAAAAACAGAAATAGGAATGGCACGGAGTGAGAGAAAATCAAGTACATGTTCAAGCACCCTATCTCTAATGGTACCTGCACTAGATAGCTCTTTCCTTGTCTTGCCACAGTTACAGTGAGGAACACATAGCAAAGTGCTATCATTATAGTAGCATTCAGTGCATTATTGGTAGTTAAGAGTGACTCAACATTTCATTTACAAATTCTGGTATTATAAAGTTGCTCTTCTAGTTTTCATTTTTCTGCAGCCTGACTGTGGACTTCCTGGCAGGCATCCTGGGCTATGATGAAATAGTAGCCACACTGGTCTCAAAACTCTCACTGATTTCAGTAGGACCAAAATTTCAATCAGAATTTTTTGCAATAGTGTAAGTCTCTTTCATCTGGTCAAACATGCCATTGTGGTGCATGTGTGAAAATACTGATTTGATGGAACAACAGTGTAAAATGTTTATGTGATGCTTCAATTTGACTGATGGAGTGTTTGTTTTCAAAAAGGAAAGAAAATTTAGCCACTGGACCTTATATACAGGCAAAAATTTACTACTTTTGGTAGCAAGTACATGTTGCCTATCAGAAGATACCACGATAGATGATCAAAACAGAGTGACTTATTTTCACTTATTGGTTAGACACATGTGCATAACTAAACCTCTTAAGTACTAATATATTCTGATTACCTGTCAGCAATAATTTTTCCAGCAACCTGATATAATGTTACTTCCTGTAGAATTGGGGAGGAGGGCTGGTTGTGGCTCTATATGTTAGAGATTCTCTTGACTCTCTAGAACTCAAGCTCAGTGACGATAAGGTTGAGTGCTTATGGGTCAGAATCAAGGGGAAGGTCAACAAGGCCAACATCCTGGTGGTAGTTTGTTATAGACCACCAAACCAGGATGAACAGGGTGATGAATTATTCTACAAGCAGCTGGTGGAGGTTTCAAAACCACCAGCCCTTGTTCTTGTGGGTGACTTTAATCTGCCAGATGTCTGCTGGGAACTCAACACATTGAAGAAGAGGGAGTCTAGGAGATTCCTAGAGATTATGGAGGATAATTTCCTGTTGCAGCTGATAAATGAACCTACCAGGGTAGGGTCCCATTAGACCTGCTGTTTACAACACCTCTATCCTGGACTTCTGGAGGGCAGACTTTGGCCTAATCAGGAGGATGGTTTGGAGAGTACGCTGGAAAACAGCCCTTAAAAACAAAGGGGTCCAGGAAGGAGGGAAATGCTTCAAGCAAGAAATCTTGAAGGCACAGTAGCAAGCTGTCCCTATGTGCCAAAAGGTGAGCCAGCAGGGAAGACAACTGGCCTGGCTGAACAGGCAGATTTTGCAGGAAATTAGGGAAAAAAAAAAAGAGTCTATTGCCTTTGGAAAAAAGGGCAAGCAACTCATGAAGTGTTTAGGAATGTAGTTAGGTTATGTAGAAATAAAATTAGAGAGATAAAAGTACAATTTTAACTTAATCTGATCACTTCTGTTAAGGACAGCAAAAAGTGTTTTTATAGATATATTGATAGCAAAAGGAAATCCTCCATTCTTTGTTGGACATGGAGGGGAACATAGTTACCAAATATGAGGATAAGGCTGAGGAACTTAACACCTTCTTTGCCTCAGTTTTCAACAAGAAGAAAACAAGAAGTTAATGACCTGCTGAGCCACTTGGATCCTCACAAGTCTGTGGGATCAGGTGGCATTCATCCTAGGGTGATGAGGCAACTGGCGGAATTGCTCGCCAAACCACTCTCCATCATTTATCACCAGTCCTGGCTCACTGAGGAGGTCCCAGATGATTGAAAACTGGCTAATGTGATGCCCATCCACAAGAAGGGCTGGAAGGAAGACCTGGAAAACTACAGGCCTATCAGCCTGACCTTGGTGGCTGGCAAAGTTATGGAACAGCTCATCCTAAGTGAGATCATACAGCACCTACAGGATGGACAGGGGATCAGACCCAGCCAGCATGGGTTTAGGAGGTGCAGGTCCTGCCTGATCAATCTGATCTCCTTTTATGACCAAGTGACCCACCTGGTGGATGAGGGGAAGGCTGGGGGTGTGGTCTACCTGGACTTCAGCAAAGTCTTTGACACTGTCTCCCACAGCGCACTCCTGGAAAAGCTGCAGCCCACGGCTTGGACAGGGACACTCTGTGCTGGGTTAAGAACTGGCTGAAGGGCTGGGCCCAGAAAGTGCTGGTGAACGGAACTGCATCCAGTTGGAAGCTGGTCCCCAGTGGTGTCCCCCAGGGATCAGTGCTGGGCACAGTTCTGT
Organism: Myiotriccus ornatus; assembly: GCA_036023395.1. Classification (NCBI taxonomy): domain Eukaryota; kingdom Metazoa; phylum Chordata; class Aves; order Passeriformes; family Tyrannidae; genus Myiotriccus; species Myiotriccus ornatus. Next base: position 35,206,528 of record JAYRBT010000177.1, on the reverse strand, counting down.
TTAATATCTTTATTCATGATCTGGAAGAGGGAATTGGGTGCACCATCAGCAAATTTGCAGATGATACCAAGCTGGGGGAGAGTGTCAATCTGTTGGAGGGTCGGAGGGCTCTGCAACTTGGACAGACTGGATAAATGGGCTGAATGTAATGGTATGATGTTTAACAAGGCCAAGTGCCGGGTCCTGCACTTTGGCCACAACAACCCCCTGCAGCGCTACAGGCTGGGCACAGAGTGGCT
>JAYRBT010000177.1:35185464-35203275 GCA_036023395.1 Myiotriccus ornatus | reverse complement strand
ATATAGATGATTAAAATGTTATTAAGTTGATGTAATCTATTACTTTGCTGGTAATGAGACACGATAAGGAAGTAGTGTTGTTTAGCCATCAGCACAATTTGGACATAGAGTCAGGTATACAGCAAAGTGAAGTGTCTCCAGCATCCAAAAAAGGTGTACTATTAAATGATAATAGGGGCCAATCTTGAGTTAACATAACATATTGTAGCTTAAGATAAGTCTCTGGAACTAAACCATTTCGGTCCAGTTCAGAGTCTGACCCACAGCACACAACTTAAAGCTCTAGTAACACCCAGAAATCATTGGGAATTGGTTGGGGTGACAGGAGGTAGCACATACTGAACAGTTGAGGAGTGTTGGTTTTGTTTCCTGTCTCAACAATTATTTTTATTACCCCTTGCACCATCATATTAGCTATTTTTATCAAATGGAACAAAACCTCTTTGTCTTACTTGGGGATAGAGACAAAAAGCTTGGATCTCTTCCAACTGATGTAAACTTTTTTCATATAAAATATTTTGGGGGTACGCCTAGCACAAAAAAAAAAAGTAAGATGAGATCCATAAGTACTCCAATTAATTCTAACTGCAGTGGATCCCTTTGGATCATTCCAAAAGGAAAGATCATTTGTTATCTTCCAGTTGATCTCTAAAATTTTTTGGATTGAGGTATCTCAGAAAAGTAGATACAACTGAGAACATCCCTTCAAAAATGTGCCAAGAACAATGAATTTTCTATATTTTGTTGTCACTTTTCCTGTAATGTATCGATCTACATGATAATAGGAATATAAAAAGGTATGTCATCAGGAAATATGTAGTGGTGTTTGACTAAGAACACAACTCCTCTAGTTGCTTACAGTTTTCAGCCTGAGGACATTTGTGAGACACTGGATTATTTTATTAATTATTGGCTCAGACCAACTCGAGTGTGTGAGTGGGTGGAGAAGGGCCAGGTCGAATTTTAGGAAGGTGAGGTGATGCCCTGTCCCACACTCCAGCCCCTGCAGCCTCCTTGGGCAGCCCTGGAGCAGCTGTCAGTCATTGGCACACTGGGAACATTGCCCCTTACCCCGCCCCAGAGCTGGGGTCTGAAGTGCCACCTGCAGGTGGGGATGTGTGACCATAGTGGGGCCAAAGCAAGTGAAAGCAGCAATATGTACTCTCTCTGTGATTTACTCTCTGTGGTTTACTCTGCCAGCCGGACACATGGAAACTTGACTCATGCAGGACTCTGATGGTAGCTATAATTTTATCTTTTTCTCTCTCTTTACTCCTTCTTCTCCTAATCTCCTTTCTTATTTTGGGTATCTTGAGACTGGGTGGGTTGGATTTTGCTAAGTGGTTAGCATATGCTAAGTCAGTGCTTTGTGGAATGCTTTATTTTGGTAGAATGTTACCGTTTAAACTTTTGCAAAGTTCCCTTATTTTCTAAAGTTTACCCGTAAAAGTACCTCTGTAGAAAACATGTGCAGAGTTTCTTCTTTGCTCTCTCTCGTAAGGTTTTAGAAGAACTGAAGGCTCTTCTAATAAATTTGGTCAGCAAACTTTTGGAGTCTTGCATATTTTTAAAGTAAAACTCCTTCAGCGAGCTTGTAAGTTGGAGCATGTGGTCTTACATAATTACCTTTAGTTTATGTTAGCAGCCATTTCATTACAGCTCATAAACAAATCACATCAAAATTAGCCATAGGAAATCACTATATTTCTGTGTCAGCCTATCTGAGACTGAAAGTACCTCCAGTGATTTGAAAATGAGTTATTAAAAAATATTTTAAGGATCACAATTGAATGTAAGCCATCTATGAGGTCAATTACACAGTCTTAGGAAGAGTAATATTGTTTATGAAGTGGGGGAATAGGCAGTTGTACCAAGGTAGATGGGGAAATTGTTTAAGTAATGTTTGTGGATTTTATAAAACAATATTCACTGTTTTATTTTGCACATAAGTTTGATTCGGTCTCCCTTTCTCCCTTTTTTAAAAATAGGAATGACGATTCCCTTCTTCCAGACTCTGAGGACTTCACATTGCACCCATGACTTTTCAAATATGATGGAGAGTGGCTTTTCAATAACATCAGGGCCTTGGGATTCATGTCTTCGGGTTGCATAGAGTTGTGCCTATTCAGTTTCATCAAGGGGTTTTTGGTTACAGTGGGAGGGACTTTGCTTCCCCAGCCCCCACCTAGAGGTTCAGGAACTTGAGAGACATGGGAAGCCTGACTGACAGTGAAATCTGAGGCAAAGAATTTACTGAGTACGTCTACATTCTTCATATCTGTTGCCATCAGTTCTCCCTTCTCATCAGTGACTTTTCTTATACTTGACCTTTCTTTCCCGACTTACATACTTACATGCCAAGCCCCTTTCCATCTTTTCCTTGGCTTTCCTAATGCCATCCCTACCCATCCAGACTATATCCCTGTACTCTCCCTGGGTCACCTGTCCCTGCTTCCACTGACTGTGTATTTCCATCTTACTACTGTATGAGGAGCAGGTCCATGATCAGTCATGCCAGGTTTGGCCTGCTCTACTTGATTTCTTGCACATGAGAATGGAGAGCTCTTATACTCTAAGAAAAGAGAAGCTCTGGTCAGTTTATCTGTCCCTGAGGACAGTTTCACAATGGATTTCCTTCACCAACCCCTTCTAGAGCTGGGACTTCGCTCTTTCAAATGTAGTGTCCTGACTTCGTTCCTCGTCAGGCCCATGCTCCTTGAGATCACAAGCTCAACCATCACAAGCTCAACCTTCACGGTTGATACAGCCCAGGCTGCCTCTGATCTTAACCCCTCTACAGAGCTCCTTCTACTGGTGAGCACAAGGACCAGTAACGCTTCTCCTCCAGTTGGTTTGTCCAATACCTGGACCAGGAGTCCAGATGCATTCCCGGAGTCTCCTGAATTGCCTACAGCCAGCTGTATTGCTGCCAGCCATCCAAGTGGTTGCAATCCCTCACTGGGATGAGAGCCTGAAAGTGCCATGGTTCCTAAAGAAGGTGACTACGGTATTTCCACCATACAAAGTGAACAAAGTACAGATTATATAAATTTATCAGCACTATTTGTCTAATTTTGCTTCTCACCATAGTGAAGAATAAACTCTCACGATCACAGCTGCAGAAAGTCTTCATCGATGTATAGCAGGCCTGGCAGGTTACTAAATTTAGAGAATTCATGGTGCATACTGCTCATGGCACCAATATAGTGGTTGTAGGTGGTAGTAAAGGGAACTTTTGATTGCACTGGTATCTCTAACATCAGTTCTTTATGCACATGTCTGGTAAGTCACTCTGGTAAGGAACATGACCTTGAGATAGTAAAGCTTCCACCTGAATGATCTCTGTTTGTGTTCAACAAATATATTGAATAGAAAAATGCTATAATTTTGAAAATTTTGCTTATCCTTAGTGCAACTTCACTAGGTGTTGCCCACTGAGCAACAAGTCTGATTTTAAGACTTCTGCTTTATATCCTGGCAGCTTAGGAGATCAGTGAATATATGCAGTTATTAGTTCCTGACTTTTTTTGCAGTTAGGGTTTCTGGCCAGAACTCATAACTGACAGGATGGAGTGATTAAGACTCTTGCAGCATTAAATTATAATTGTCTACTTGAAGATTTTTGTTGACAAACAATTTTGAAATTATATTAAGCTTGTTCATTATTTGCCACATACATTTTCTTCTACTACTAATCAGTGTTTCCACAAGTCATTCCACTGTATTAGTAAGGAAACTGGCACCTTGAAGGTGACCTTATTGGCCCAGGATGGTCATACAGCTAGTCACAGTGTCAGGCGATGAATGGAATCTATTGCTATAATGAGTTCACCAGGGATGCTACTTCTTGACGATAAATGAATACGGCTCTGAGATGGTGTCCAGGCTCTAGTCATAAGGGAGGACTCCTATTAAAATTAATAGCTTGCTTGCTCTGTTTTTATCAATGTATTATTGAAATGATGTTCTTTCAAGGTTGCACAGCTGGTTTAATGGAGATTATGTTTTAAGCCAGAGTGGATAATTAAATAGGATAGAAATGAGTGTAGAGTTATTAATGACAGAAAAGATGCCAAGAACTGTACAACAAAGGTATCTTGCTGATAAAAAAATCCAAAGATAAATTTACCGCAAAACTGTTTGTTTCTGGACTTCCTTTCTTCTGTAGAAGAAATTAGCTCTATTAGAACATTTTCAACATATTAAAACAAGTCTCCAATTGTTACTGCTGCTGTAGAAATTCTTACATGAAGACAGTAAAGGAGAAGCAAAATTCCATGAGTTCCTTAAAATGTTATGGATTTAAAGCTAGTACTAATTCAAGACAATATGTCTTAGGCAACCTAAGATCATATAATATATAAACATAAGAATGCTGATACAGATCTATTACAAAGTCTATAGACTGTAAAGTTTCAGGTTATGAACTTTAATTTCATTAATTGTTTCATTTCAGGGATGAGGATTTACTGTGTGTACTGAATGCTAAGTCACATCAACATACAATTGCATTCCTTCTTATGGAGGGTGTATCTGTGGTAATATTTAAACACAGTAGTCCTATGAGTTTGATCAGGAAAGCTTATTCACTTGGTTTCTTCCACAGCCTTTTGGAAGCAGTAAGAAACAAATTTTATTATTTCATTGGAATGTTGTTCACAGAATTCAAGACATATTACCTCCATATTTTCCAGTGAAAATGTGGTTCCTCTGTTTTCACATTAAAGACAAATCCAGAGAAAATTGTCTTCTTCCAAATATTTTAATCCTTCTGTTTTCTAAAAATGAGACAAGTTAAGCTATTTAGATGGTGGGTTACCATTTCAGAGGGGTTAATGAGAGCCCACTATATATACACAAAATAATATGATGGCATGTGAATCTGTAAAAGAACCTGAAACAAACTATTTCAGAGTTAATGGTTGTAATAAATAGTCTGATATAAAATGCATTTCTGTGAGTGAGTGACTGCACACAGAGATTCACACCCATATCATGTAAGGATCTGCGGCCACTATATTTTGTGGAAGCGAAAACATGTGGTGCACTTCAGTGAGCATCTTATGTTGTCTCATTTTATTAAATGAGGTATGAGCAATGTACGATCAATGTATAGAAAATATTGTTTCCTAGCAGAGAATAGACATGGAAGAATTATGCTTTTTAAAAAGTGATTTTATATCTTATTGAATAGTCTAAAAGTAAAATTAGTGACACAATATTTTACTGAGCAGACTACTGGTTATTCAGACTGCCATAATATATAAAATGTCATTGCTGTGATACCACTGCGTCGGCTTTCCTAAGGTACTGCATAGCAGACACAATTAAGAAATGACTAATGTCCTCAGGTTCTACTTCTACAGTCTCAGAGATCTCTTTTGATAAAAATGGACTTTTTCTTCTAAGCCAGGATTTTATATATATTAATCACAATTTCTGAATCCTCCTCATTTAAGATTTCATATTCATTATCAACTTTCAATTGGCTGAAAATTATTTTACCTGAACTTCATCCATTTAATTTCTGTAGTTTCTTGCCTCAGAAATTATCTCTGTGGAGGGAAAAAAAATAGAATAAATTATCAAAACAGTTTCCTCGGATAATAACAAGGTAGAATAAAATGCTATGGAGTAGAATTGAGATTTCTTAGATCTAGAGCTAAAGCAAAGTTGACTTTCATTCTTCTTCTTGGAGTTCACACTTCCTGGGAGTGGCTCAAAATTGCATCAGGGGAGGTTCAGATGACATTAAGAAAAGTATCTCTACAGAGAGGGTGGTGAAGCACTGGAACAGGCTTCCTTGAGAGGTGGTTGATTCCCCAAGCCTGTCAATTTTTAAGAGGCATATGGACAATCACTTAAAAATATGCTTTAACTTTTGGTCAGCCCTGAATTGGTCAGGTAATTGGACTATATGATAGTTGTAGGCCCCTTCTAACTGAAAATATTCCATTATATGGGTAGAGGTATTTATATATACCATATATACTTTACTAATATAATATGTAGAGCAGTTCCCGGATTAACTGTTTCAGCTTAAGAAATGCTAATGTTTTTCGAGTCTTCAGTCAAACACTAATCACAAATTAGGTGTTAAAATGAAAGATATAAATAATGACTATGTTTTTTAACTTTTCTCAACATGTTGTAAATATAGCTTCTGGGAATCTCATAATAAATGGGCTCTTTATTTACACAGTGACACCTCTAAGAATTTTAAGTGGAAGGTGAAAATAGCTCTAAAGCCTTATTATGATAAACATATATGATACCTATGGCTTCCCTATGCCCTGAAAGACAGTTGCACTGTCAGATAAAGAAAAATATTTGAATATACTGCCTAATTTTCCCCACTTTATTTCATATTTAGGACTTATTAAAATGTTCTGATGATTAGTTCTGGACTTCATTTATACTGTAGTTATGACTTGAATGGATTCGTTCACAAGAAAAGGTATGGAATTTGTTAGACTGGGTCCAGAGGAGGGCCATGAAAATGATCAGAGGGCTGGAGCAGCTCTCCAGTGAAGACAGACTGAGAGGGTTGAGGTTGTTTGGCATGGAGAAGAGAGGGCTCCAGGGAGACCTAATAGCACCTTCCAGTACTAAAGGGAGTTTATAAAAAAAAAAAAGAAGGAGAGGAACTTTTTACAAGGGCAGATAGCGATAGGCTTAAGGGGAATGGTTCTAAACTTGAAGAGGAGAGATTTAGGTTTGATGTTAGGAAGAAATTTTTTACTGTGAGGATGGTGAGACACTGGAACAGATTGCCCAGAGAAGTGGATGGCCCATCCTTGGAGGTGTTGAAGGCCAGGTTGGATGGAGTCCTGAGCAACCTGATCTTCCTGCCCATGGTGGATGGGGTTGGAACTAGATAATCTTTAAGGTCCCACTCAACCCAAGCCATTCTATGATTCTATATAAAAGTGAAATAATAGGTAATCAACAGAGATAAAGGAAAGATTCTGGGAGGTCTGGGATTATAAAAAATTTATTAAACTGAAGAAAAATATAGTTGAATGAACACTCAGAAGAGTCAAATTGTATTGGAAGGCATATTAAGAGAAATGTAATATTTAAATATGTAAATATGTAATATGTAAATCATAGGATACAGTTTTAATGAAATAATTAGAAATAAATATAATAAATATAATAATATAATATAATAATATATATTATATCATATATATAATATTATATAATATATAATATATAAATATAATAAATATAATATAAATATAATAATATAATTAGAAATAAATGAAATAATTAGAAAGACTAACAGTGATAATAAGAGAATAACATGAACTGCAAATAAAAACTGAAGGAGCTAAATTACTTTCCTTGTGAAAAATAAAGAACCAAAACAATCAAAACCAAAACCTCCAATAAAAGGGACTGCAGGGGATTTAATAGGAATTTTCAAATATGTATGGCTTCATATATCTCCCTGTTAGTGACTTTGCCTTTTTCTGTAGTTCTTCTGTTGCAGTTAATGCTTCAAGAATATGTTGAACATGTGATGAAACACAAGTCAGTATATCTACTGGTTCCAAATAGCTTGGTTTTCGCATGTTAAAAAAAAAGTAAAACCAGGATTTTTTTTCACTATATCCTCTGAGGACAGACATAATCAGCTCAATTTGCAGATTAAAAGATTCAGTTTAGGTATTAACAGAAACACACTTTCTAACTATAAAAGAAACTAAGTCTTGGAATTAGAATTTTAAATAATATAAAATCTACATTTGCTTAGAAAGACTTAATAAAACTATCACAAACCAGCATATTTACTTTTCAAGTAAAGATTAGGGTCAAGTCATGTTTCAGTTTGGTACCTGAACTGTGACCACTACGCATAGCTTGAGCTATTAATCTGCTGGAGACAACCAACCGTATCACATACAAATGAACATTTGCTTCTGGTCTGTGCAGCAGAATTTCTTTGAACTACTCAGAGGTTACAAAAGAAAGAGAATCTACCTTCACACTTCTGGCAGATTCTGTCAATCCCTTATTCCCTTCAGGGGAATTAACAGCTTTGGGCGGGGGACAGAGCATCAGGGGGATGGCTGGAGTTCAGGACTAGCTGGTGTAATGAAAAGATATGGAACTAGGACACAGTGGCTGAACTGGCTTGGGGTGAGTGTGGGGTAACCTTTCCTGAAATTAATGAGATGCTTTCAGCAGATATATTCCTTTGTTTCTCTTCTGTATGAAATGGTGAAAATATGGAAAAATATGTCAAGTGTTTGATCTGAAGTGCTAAAAAATAGCATGCATTGATAATCCCTTTACTTTGTGATGCTGTTTAGAAATGTTCAAACAATACTAAACGTGATGGAATTGGTTTGTAATGAAGATGGTCAAATAATTCATTGTAGATCTACAAATAAACAACTATGGGCTTTGCTCTATAAATTAGATTCATTATACTGCCTAATACTGTTTTGTTCCCTGTTTTCTCCCTGCTCCTGAGATGTCCCTTGCCATCAGGAATGTGAAGAAGGTTATGAAGTCTGCCTATAATGTGCACACATTCTTGGAAAAGAAACAGGAATAAGAAAACTTATGCATTTTTAGGAATAAGTTGAGGCTGAAGAACAGGAAAGATGACAGATAGTAACCACGTCTTGAGTTTTATCTGTGTGACTGAATACAGTACCACAGACCAAGGCAGTAGTACTCCTTTGTACTCAGATCCAGAGTCCTGTATTACAAGGTGCTTCTCCTGTAGCTAACTCATATAGCTTCTCAGCAGAATTAAGTAGCTGAGGTATAATCCTATGAGTCTACAGTTTCCAGTTCCCTATGTAGTCTGTTTTGAAGTAGCTTGGGTACCTCTGAACAGTATGGCATTCTTCCACATAACTATATCTTGAGAGTTTTACCACAGTCAAACTTGTATGGACATACATGAACTATGGTTTTCTATGGATACTGTTTAAAATCCAATTCAGATTTTTCTATCATATACTTTAAAACTCATACTGCAGCCAGTAGGGACATCCAAAAATAGAATTCAATTACAGCTTGTGACATTTTCTACACAGAAACCTATATATTTATGTCATCCAATCCAGGCTCTGAAATAACCTAACTCGTCAAATAAACATAATTTTATAGTTACTTATTCATTTTGTTTTGTTATTCCAGTAGGTTAATAAAATTATGTTAATTTTAAATCTTACTGAATATAAAGGTCAATTAGTGTGTGTTTTTGGTACTCTGAAATCCTGAAGAGCAATGTTAAACCCTTACGCACCTAAGAAAAAATCAAATCAACATCATTGGTATTCAGCTTATGGTCTGATAACTTGTCAAGTGTTTTAGGAATAGATTGCACAAATACTTTAAAGTGCTGGAAATCTACAGTAACATATACACATATGCAATACAGAATTCAAAGTAATTGATTGGGTACCTCCTTAGATTAGATTTAAGGGTCTCTCCACCGATGCAGAAAGAAGGCATAGCTGATGTAGTATAGCAACATTAAGGAGCAGCCTTATTGTTATGGAGAAACCTGAATTTTCTGAATTCTTCATTATATTGCAGGGAAATGAGTTTTATCCTAAGAGAGCTGGCAACTGTGGAGAAGAATCTACGTGTGCAGCATTTCAAATCTACATAAACTATGAAAATGCAGCCACCTCTGCGATTCATTGTAACAGTTGGCCAAGAGGTTTGTATAGTATTTGTCTCTTATTACAGAAAATGAAGATAATTGTTACAATTCGTTACAAACATCAGAACAAACTCCGGGCTAACAAAATATAATAATTCTGTTTTGCTGCCTGAATTTCAGTTCATGGAAAGTATGGAATACCAACTGACAACTGAATTTCCAAAAGCAGTTATATCTTCATGTTTTGTGTTTTCCTCAAAGAACAAAAAAATGTTTTTAAACATTAGAAAATACATGCTAAGTTAATACGTATTGTAGACTGAATTATTATTTATGTAAAATTCAAATAGTCCAAAAGATAATGTGTTATACTAAAAACACTACTATCTATTAATAATTAATACATTGCTATGACTGTTGATCCATCAACAAAACTACATAAGAAAAATGGGGGAACTTAATTTAAAAAAATAAGAAAAAACCTAATTGACATGTAATTTGTAAAAGTTGCAGAGGAAAAAAAATGCAAAGAAATTTGATTCAGGTGTGAATATTATCAATGCAATCATTAACAAAACCTTAATTTCAGGGCCCAAAATTCTTCCTGTTACACTTATTCATTATAGATAGTTCCTTTTCCACATACATACAGGGGGAGAATTACAGAAGCTGGACTCCAATATAGTCCTATTTTATGAAAATTTTACACTGAAAGATGGAAGCAGATTTTCTGAAACCAAAAGTTTTGTTGACAATTAAAATGGCTGAAGGATGGGGTCATGCTGCAGAACAAAGATTCTCTAGAGGGAAACAGCTTGTGATTACTTTTCTGATGAGTTTGTAAGTTCCTTCTCTGGTGTGTTTTTCTGTATGATTTATTAATTATTTTGGAAAACCCAGTCTGAAATTAATTTCTTAGTTCTTTCCAATCCATAATCCAGGCTCAAAAGACTGCAGAGTAAGATTGACTTTCATTAGTAAATTCTTGTTTTACTGAAGAAGTTACAAAGGCCACAGAGGTTTAAATCTCCTGCTTTTTGAGTTCTACTGAGTCACAGTTATGCACTAAAATTGTATCTTTTCTCTGAGCCTTTTGAAATGATGGATGACTCACATTGATATTAAACTCATTTAGTATGTCTTTCGGGGGAAAACCAACTTCAAAACGGGTTTCATTTTAATTCTCTCACACCTCAAAGTGCTTATTAAAATAGAATATAATCTGAGTCTCTGATAAAATCATAGTTTTCTAACTACCTAATTGAAGCCTCTATTCCTTATATTTATTAAACAATATTTCTCTGTTATGTAGACAAGACTATTTATTTATAATGTAGGAAAAGGTCACATACTTTTGTTTCTATATATTTGACACCAATGTGGATTTTTTTCATTGTTTTGGACTGTTTACTTTGCACTTGTCTAATACAAACTCCTTTGGCATTTACTGGACCCTTTTCTTTGTAGGCTGAAGTTCTCTTCCTTTTTAATTAGACTGACCTTTTGATTCACTTGGCTGTCTCAAAATGACTGAGAATGACTGCTCTTTTGGAAGACAAGTTGAAATCAGCACAGAGAGACTGAAAACAGTCATGTGAAATAAAAATATTTTATGCAGCTATCCCAGCACTATAACTGCGTAATCATTACATTCATAGCCTCTAACACAAAGAAATACTGGCCTCTGCAAATTTTGTGACATTTTAATTATGACATTTTTTTCTCATCTCCTTGAATGAATGCTTTTATAGTGCACTTTGTAACTAATATTTTCAGAGTATGTTTTACTGTCCCGTAATGATTCGACTTTTTATCTTTCCAAGTTACAGAGACTAAACCTTTACTACAATGTATAAGTTCATTTTCTGCTGTCTATTATATAAAGTCGACTTCTTTCTAACAGCATCATAGAAAGACATGACTATTGAAGTTACATTTCCTAGGTTAAAGACTGAAGTCGATGGACTTTATTTGTTTCTGAGAGTGATTACACATCATTCAGCGAGTTTAGAAAGAAATAAGAAGTGTCCTTTACAGGCTTATATAGTTGTTCTAAAAGTTTAATAGGTGAGGCACAAGCTCTTTTTATTAGGAAGATAGTAATCACCAAAATTCATGTTTTCTTTTACAGCAATTAGAGCAATGTACCGGAAGATAGGAAGTGAAGAAAGTCTTCTTTCCTACAACTTAGATGTTGAGAAGGAATTCATATCTCATCTCCACACTCAGTTGAAGGTTCTCTGTTTTACAAATGAATAATGGGTCAAGTAAGATTTATTCCTAGTAAGTGAATGCTGCCAATAATTATTGCAAAAAGTCTGAAAAATCAAATATGAGTTACTCAACCAATATTAAGTTAATCTGTAAGGGCTTTAGACTTCTCCAGAAGTCTATGAGAAAAAAACCTGTCTTTTTCATACTTCTGCGTAGAACCAGAACAATTAATCTATTTTTCTGCTTCTAAGGAGTTGCATTCTCGTATTTTCAGGGGCTTGGTAAATTTTCGGGAAAAGGGACTAGAGTGGCTGATGCAGCTAATCACTGAATCACTGATAGACTAATTTCCCTTCCACAACATGGCCTCTTGTATTAACAGCCTGTGTCTCCCCTGCCTATACATGGGCTTCAAATCAGGCCAACATTGTGCCCTGGAACAAGGTGTTCAGCTGCCAGTGTTGAACTGACTAGCAGTAGCTGGAGGTTTTGCTTTTTCCTCTTAGTGCTGACCTTTAGAGCCAGTAGTTCAGTGACAAACATTGCTATTTTTGGAATAGTAAAATCAACAGCAGTACTTGTTGTTTTTGCTTTCTTCCTGCTTCTGTAAAGCCACATCTTGCTCTTGTATTCATTGACCAGCATCTATCTTTTAATGGAAATTTCCTACATTCATTTGTAAGCACTTCAGTTAATATCCCACTTCCGCTATAACCTTTAAGGATGTCTACTTCATCCATTTTAAAAGGTAATAAACATCCTTATTTTCAGGACCACACTGAGACATTTTAGTTCCTGTGTATAATAACCCAGAATCCTACTATGAAGCTTGAGCATTGTTGTCTAATAGGAAGCAGAAAGGTTTCCCTCATCTGTTTCCCATTCTTTTCTCTCTAATCCCAAATATCTTTCTGTGAAAAACAAGGACTCAAAATCTTAGCTATCTGATACAAAGAATTTGTCATAAAACAAACTTTTACATCTCTTTGAGCAGACACTTAATATGTCCTTACAGCTGTCGATGAACAGTTACTTACCTGCAGCTGGAGAAGCAATTGCTCCATCATAAGGCTATTTATTTATGCAGTGTAGAATTGATACCTCCATCATGGTTTCTGCAGAATTTTGTGTAACAAGGAGTTCCTTGTTGTAGAATTTTGAGAGTTCATGTTCCTTGTGTAAGTCTAGTGAAATTTAGATTGTTGTAGGAACCGTTAATCTAAATATTGTCATAAATGAATATAGTGAATTTTATTATTTTCAGAGGAAATGGAAGAGCACTCTTAAGGTGTAGTTTGGATAGATAAGAGGGACTGGCAGACCATGATGTTCTACATTTTCAGGGCTGGTAAATCGAAAAGATTAACGAAATGAAGAGCTCCTTAGACAAATTTTGTTCTGAAGAGATTTTGTTTAATTTTAAGGAATGAATAAAGATTTAGTGTTCTAAAGCACAGTGAAGTGTAAGAAATCTAATTTCTCCAATCTTAAGGCATTAATTAAGCAAAATATTAATTAAACTTTTCAAATAATTGAAAGTAATCACTACTGCATTCCTTAAGGAACCAGAAAAAAAAAATTATCAGCCAGCTTTAATATTTGCTCAAAAGCTTTAAGACTTTTCATAGATAAATAAAGTTATTTTTTTTTATATTTCCTGCCATAATAATTTTTAAGAACAACTAAGAAGGTGCTTAAATGATTTTATGTGTCTGTGTATTTTCACATAACAGGAGAAGCTGGACCTATTTTTTTAATAATTTCTGAAAAACATACTAAGAGATACCTTAAACATTTTGAGAAAAGTCTTCCTTTCTTAACCTTCACAGTGGGCATTTTCCACCACAGTGTGCAGTGTAGCAGAATTCAAATGTAATGTATTCTTTCTCATGAATTCAAGACTTATTATTTCTATTACCTGTAGAACTGACTGTTTTCTGCTTCATCAACACAGTAACTTAGTTGAAAATAAGTGTTTCTCTCACTTCGAAATTATTTTGTTTCATTCCCATAATTTTGGATCCAACCGAATTATTTTAAAATTTTTCACCATACTGTGATGTGATTGGTGTATTTTATATTGGTTAAACCTCACAGATAGAGAAAAATGAGAATTTAATTTACAACTCTTTATTTAAAGCTATAACTTCATAATTCCCCAAAACTCTGGTTAAAAACGTGATAGTTCATTTAATTTTTGGTAGATGGATATGTAAACACTACTGACCCCCTCCTCTGTGATTGAGTACACCCCTAGTGGTGGAATGTGAATCACTGAATAAATCTCTTAAACGTAGGAAAGCGCAGGCAGAGGAGATGGACAAGTATGATGTGCTGTGAAGCTCAGGGAATAATGCAGGATGTCTGATCACAGCTCTGAAAAAAGCTGAGTTTATTTCCCCACAAAGGGGCGCTGGAACATGACCTTAATTTTCAGTACCTATCAACAGCTGAATAGATAAGGTGTTGATGTGTTTCCCCCTGAGTTCATTAAGAGAGTATTAATATCTCTCTGAGATAGTCAGACCAGCATGGAGGGAGGGAATTAGTGATTCTGCCCTACATAGGGTATAAAAAATGGGCTTGAGCTGGCTTCAGCCCACGTATACCTTCCTGGCCACTGAGGGGACAGTTAGAGAGTACTGGACTCTGGTACCCTCCCTTATATGAACATCAGCTGTTACTAAAGCCTGAATTCCAAACTATTTTCTGCTCACACAAGTTACCTTTTTCCTTGGAGAAACACATTAGCAGCATATACAAAAAACAAGGGCAAATATTAATGCAAGAATAAATTCATGCAATCATGCCTCTAAAAAGGCAGAAAAAAATGCATGGATTTTGATAGGATTTTGATAGATGTAGTTTATTTGAGTATACCAGTATCACCAAAGAGCTGTCATAAGCATCATAAGCTTTTTTGAAATCTATCCTTTACATCTATGTGTTCAACATCATATCTGAGTACTTGTAGTTCTCACACTCCCAAAATCTTACCTTTATAATGAAGGATTTCTTGACGGCAACCTGCTCACATAACTGACAGTGGATTTGCAGAAGGGAATTCCAGCCACACTAATTGAGAACACTGTTTGACATTTAATGTAGTTAATGAATTCCTTTACAATATTGTTTTGTAGTTTTCTAGGACTTGTTTCTGCTGAAAATTTTAAATTTTTTTTAAACCTAAGTATACTAGTTGCAAACTTTGCCACATATATTTAAAGATAGACGATTAGAAGCAGAAGACAACATTTAGAATAAGTTTAATAACAATGTTTTGAAGTGTGCACCAATACAATACTTTACAATCACAATTGAATCATTTCATATTAACCTTAAGATAAGTATGACTCATAATCCTAAATGTGGTAAATAAAGAAGGTTGGATAATGCAGAGGTACGGATGTTTTCAGAAGAGTTTCATTATTACTTTCTCCAGGAGTTAGTGTGCATGCAGTTCTCCATTGCTTGCCTCATTAATAATAGTGGTATTGGGCTCGTCTTTATGATCTGCCAGCATAGAGCTGGTATTCTGGAAGCTTCTGAAATTCCAGAAGCACATGTAAAAGCACGTCTCCAGTCAATAAAGATGGAAATGTCATTGTCAAATGGGCATAAAGTTTTTGGCTTAATTTTTTAAGTGTTCTCTAATTCTGGAAATTTCTATATTTAAAAAAAAGCATACACCTGATATTGAATATTCACAGAAATATGATGCATAAATATACTGCAAGATTAATACAAGAGCTGGTTACCTTAATGGATCTTGTGCGGTATTTGCCAATACACTCATTGTACTTCTACAATCTCATCATCTGTGCCACTATCACGAAATGCAGTAAAAATCAGGCTGGGTTCTTTGCTTCAGTTCCAAATTTCCATTAATTTAATTTTAATGTCATTTAGAAATATACTGTATATATTTATAGAACACAGAATGTAGTTTCTCAGAAATGTTATTTCCTCAGACTTCAAATGGATGATGAAAGGCTAGGTGCTCTGATTGTTTGTATGAACTATCACACATACACTGCACTCTTTTCCTTCATCCCAGAGATTAATATATTGCCATTCTGTCATAATGAGTGATTATTATGACCCATACCACAAAAATGCCAAAAAGAATTCTGGGAAGTGTACCTGCTGTCATTGTTGGTATGTCCAAATTTGATATAAGAATGTTGCTTTTTTACCGTCTTTGGGAGTGGCCCACAGCAAACCTGTATTTTGTGAACATTAAATTTTCATTTATTGCTTCATCAATCTCATTAAAATCAAGAAGTCTCATAGGTTTATAAAATTAAACTGGATATACTCAAAATACAAAAATCAAAGCTGTAACTTTGAAGTGTTTCTACTTATTATCAATCCAAGACATCATGCAACAATATCATTCTAGTTGCAATAACATAAATAATGAATGAAATTTACCTCTCAGAATCCTTTTGTTATAAATGAATACAGAATACCATTAGAAGTTTTCCCTGACACAATTTTTTTGCCTTTGTGAAGGGATAGAAGGGAAAGAAAACCCTTGGTTTGTGCAACTCTATCAAAGAATCTTTTTTAGTACTGTGTTTGGAGTTGGTTTAGCAAATACTAAAAGAAGTCTAAGGAATAATGAAATTTAAGTACCTTAAAATTTAATTCTGGATTTTAGATTTTTTAAGAACATATGCAGAGTTGAAATACTGACTGAATTTGGAAAGTAATTTGTCACTGGTGTATCCATATCCATTTATTGTTGCTAATGCATTATTTTTTTACTAATATTTTGGCTATTAAAATTAATACACTGCTACATCACTTTGTTATAGAGATAGAGAAAAATTCCACTTACAGTTATGCTCATGTAGAATTACTCTGATATTCTACCTCTGGGAGGTGAGGATAGCAGGAAGGGATCAAAGAAAGTCTCCTAATGACTCTATCACAGCTTTCAAACTTTCAGAAAAAAGGGTTATGCAATTTCACAGACAAAGGGCAGGGAGCTGTAGCATTGTCAAGATCTCAATTAGTAGTATTTTAAGTGTATTACACAGACAAAATCTGTACAAAATTTAGGATAGTGGAAAATGAGGCTATTCATTTTATGGTACAATCACTTTCCAGGTCTTCCCTTTATAGAATATAAACTTGATCTCTTCTTGTTACTGTTAAAACAGGACTTAACAGAAAATGCATGAACTGGTTAATATATCTGTGGAGGACATCTGAGTGTTTGTTTTTCTGGTTACAGTTTTGCAAGACTGATGATCCATATTGTGGGGAAAAGTAACTGCAAAATGGTCTTTCCATTTATAACACCTTCACAGGTTGTATTTCTGGGAGATTTTAACAACATCTTGTTATAATACTTTAATTCTCTAGTATTAGACATTAAAACAGAAGACAATGTGGAACTAATCTATTTTTTAAAAAAAATCTTATTCAATTAATTCTCTTTACTCTTGGTATTTGGATGTGTATACTCAAATTCTGTAATCTGTTCCTGATTGGTCAAACCAGTGATGCGGCAAAAAAGGGCTGAATCATTACAAGAGCTAAGGAAACATCTCAGTTCAAGTATCAGCTCCACTATGCCCTGAAGCCAAAGGACCAGCTTGATCCTGCTCATCATGAAGCACAAAAATAAACTCAAAACTAATCCTCAAATGATAGGAACAAGGAGCAATTTATGCCATTAAAGCACTGAATAATCTCCTTTGATTTGGTGCTTTCTGAGTTGACTATATAGAGAGTTGGTATAACTGTTCTTATATTGTGTCTGTAATTATGTGGGAAGAAATTCATAGGAAGTATTAAAGTTGGCAGTAATGGAAGGGAGATGGTCTAGTTCAGTTCTGCTCCACCCGGTCATTATGCCTGTCTGGACTACTCTGACTGCATCAAGAGCAGTGTGGCCAGCAGGAGCAGGGAAGTGATCCTTCCCCTGTACTCTGCATTGGTGAGGCCACACC
>JAYRBT010000177.1:35138446-35185364 GCA_036023395.1 Myiotriccus ornatus | reverse complement strand
TATAGTAATTGGAGTTGGATCAGGGGTTGGACTTGATGATCTTGGAGGTCTTTTCCAACCCAATCTATTCTATGACTTCAAGAGGTAGCAGCTCATTTCAGGGACCAGTCATTGTTTTTCTAAATGAGGAAATGTCCATAGCAATTAATCTTTTTTGTCAAGAAATGTAAACTGCCGCAGTCCGATGTGGAGTAGGACACGCAGCACCAAAGGGGTCCTTGCCTCTGTGCTAGATCCCCAGGAAAGAGGCAGTCAGGTTGGAGTTGCCGTGAAGGATCTTTATTGTACAGAGAACAAGATGGCACTGCTCCCGAACAGGGGAAGGACAGGTTTTTTATACCCCTAGGGATGGAAGGGTCTGGAACTTGGGAGGAGTAAAGGATAGACACTAACAAAGAACCAATGGGGATACAACATCATGCATGTATTAACATTTAACCAATAACCGTGAACAGGGGACGTGTCAGGACCGCCCATACTGCGGCAAATCCTGGCCAATGGAGAAACAGAGATTGACAGCCAATCAGGGATCAACGATTACTGAGGGGAATTAAACCTTAATGTTATAAAGAATATTACTGGGGTACATTTGAATTCCTTATATGCATCACCATTAAACTAAGAACTTTATTAATAAACCCAATCAGTCCTTTCAACTTGCATATGTCCGACCATCAAACTTCACTCTCCATTTCGTATTCCTTGTACATTTTTCTCCATCTTTGTCGCTTCTCAGCCCAGTCCTCCACAGTAAACTACTCTCTGTTTCAGGAAATTTAACATCTTCTTGCACTTTTTACTTTTCCTTAAAAAAAAAAAAAAAAAAAAAGGCAGATTTGTGCAGATGTTTGATGTTTCATTTAAAGAGTACAGCTTTGTAGAGAATACTTAGAAAAGTAACAGGAGCTGTGTAGATGAGACTTTGAGGAATTCTCTTTGAATTTCATTGATTTATCATGCAAAGGCCAAGAGCACGTGGTGGGATAAACCGTACGCATTAATAAACTCCCTGGAAGCTTGATAAGGATATGTTCAAAAGGGAAGGAAAAAACTATTTAGATAAGACCATATTCTATGAGACTAGAATGTGATTATTTGTCTGGTATTCAGAGGCATTATAAAAATTATGCAGAACTGGCATTTGGAAGGATGACCAGATTGAATAAAAAGGTGAGCTTTAGTAAGGAAATCTCTTTGTCTACTGATTTTTATTTTGAATTTTAATTTAAGTGCTCTACATAAGAGAGAAGCAATACTGAATACAGAGAAAAATTTCCACTTCAGATTTTAGCCTGTTCTGCTACATGAAAAGTAAATTGGAAAAGGACAGAGTTAAATAAATAGTGCTCTAAAGAACATGAAAAAATATTAAGAATGGTAAAAATAATGTATTTGATCCATTTCATGCCAATTATTTTTCAGTACTGAATTCAGCTTCAAGATTCTGTGACTAAATTTCTCAGTGATTCACAATAAACTAAGTAAACTGCTCTCAGGTAATCATTAAAGGGACAAAACTTCATACATTGCAAACTTACATGAGTAATATTGTATATATAACTTCGTGTGTTTGATACAGTTCTGAATGTTGTGTGTAGGATGAAGTGGAAATGAACATTCCTGACACACTCTTTCAGAAGTAAGGGGTTTTGAAGTAAATGCCTCTGTGTAGTTGTGTATCACACTTCACATGAAAGGCAACAGCTGCACTCCATCATCACTGCAGTTCCAGATGTTCAGTGATAACAGACTTCTCTTTTTTCATTACATATCAGTGATGTAATACTTCATAATACATGTCTTACAGACAGGAAAAGAGAACACATTAATTTGATGCATGTTTCAGACAGATAACAGCTGCATGTTTTGAAAGGTCATCCTCAGATATCATTCAGAAAGTACTTGCTCTCATAAAAGAAAACAAATCTTTCTCCATCATGCATGCCATTTTAAAGCAAAGAGTCTTTCCTAAATCATTACTTAATTTTTTAAGTTTGTCTTCATCAGGAAAGAGTATGAAGCTGCAAGTGGCGAATTACAGATGGCTTCATAGTGGTAGCAGACAACAGGTAGGGCCTTTGATTGAGTTGTGTTAGAAGTTTCTCAGAAGTTAATTCCTTGTAAGGAATAATAAGGCCGAAGGCCTTAGTCTTTTAGCACTGTTTATACTGAAAAATAGCTCAAACAGTCACTGACAGACCCTGTTTTATTTCTAGTAGGTCATAATTTGCATCATCATGTGGGGCATTCTTTAGTCTTTTCGTTAGGAATACAAATAACATGCTTATGTAAAAAGAAGAAAAAGCTCATTAATCTTTGCCTCAGATTCTTCAGTGTCACTTACAGAACCCTTCTTTGCATTCCAGTAGGAAATCCTTCTAACATATGTCTGCTAAAATCCTAAGGTAATGTGATGATTTTCCAATATAAATCTGCCATCTTTCTGAATTGCTAAAAATGCATAATGCAAAATTATAATAATAGCTGTCATTTTATCCTTAGGTAGTCCAATTATTCAGGCACCTATCTTGTATGCAGTAGTCACCTGAAACACCTCTGTTTCTAAGGGGAAGCAGTACTAGTGTCAATGTCAAGGATGAAAGATGCCCTTAGGGCGTGATTTGTATATCTTCTTTTTTTAATAGATTTAGAAATATAGGTGTTTAAAATTGTATTTGGGATATTTAATTCCTCCTTCAGATGTGAAACAGAGTCAGCTAATTTCAGACTTAGAACAGAATAATAGGTCTGAGTTTTACCCAGTCATGGCTGGGTAAGCTGCTGGGAAGGAATCTAAGCTATCTTGGTAAAAGCTTAACAAAATTTTTAAGACTGTTTCTAATGTTAAGTACAGTAGGAGTACAATTAAATTTTAATTTTTGAAGCAACATACTGAATCTAGACATGAAAACTTGCTCCAGACAACAGTGAATGCAGTGGTAAAATTTTTTAAATGTTTTTTATAGGGCTTGGCCTGAAATAAAAGTGCTCACCCTTGCTTAAAACTATATATTTCTGAGGATATTTTTTCACATGAATATTTAATTTAACTATATTTTGGCTTTCATGTCTGCTTTCTGGAAAAAAAAGCAGGTCTTTCATTTAAAGTAAAAAGTAAAATCTATGTTATTCAAAACAAAATCCAAAGTGAATTTGAATAGTGATCTTAGAAGCTACAAAAAAACCTTTATAAAATATTAATCATATATATATACATGTGTGTGTGTGCAGTTCAGTCAGCCATCATATAAAAAGCTAGATTATATAACTAGCCAAGAAAATAGCTTTTTTTTTTAATATATTTTTTTTTTTTTAATTTTGTTCAGGATAAAACACCAGGAGAAATATCAACATTAATTTCAAAATGTGTTTTAAAATGTAGCTGCTTGTGAAGATATTGTGATATTTTTGTAACTGCAAATTAATTAATTTCTAGAAGCCTGATTTTTTTAATGTAAAAGTACATAGTCATTTTTGTTGTCGTAATTGAAACGGGCAGAAACTGTCTTTAATTAATTTGTTATGAAACCAATACATTTCTCCTTTTCAACGTGTTGCAGTGTTGTTCTCAAACTGACATGCCAACCGTGAATTTAATAAGTTCTTCCTATAAAAGTATTATAATAAATTTTATACTTGAAGTTGAATTTAAAATGTTCATTAATAAAATGCTATCATGAACCAAAAAAATTCTCATTATCTGTAACATACCCAGATAATCATATTGGAACTATACCACAAGAAAACATATCTTGGAAGGTGAATCCTTGTATAACTTCTGGAAATTACTGTTATTTAGACTTACACTTTAATTTTTGTCATGTCAATGCCCTAAATATGAGACAGAGGTGCTATTACACTTAAGTATTTTCAGTGTAGCCCTTAAAAAAATTATATTTTCCCTGACAATTTTATCTTAATAAGACCATGTTTGCAATCAGAATACGTGACATAGTTTCATAATAACAGCAAGATGTAATCTGCAATACAGTTTTAAAACAAAATTTTTCTAGATGACTTGGGTGTATTGTGAGACTAATTATAGAGATGTGCAGAAGTTCTTACCAGAACTTCAAGTCAAGTCAGAAAATGAACACATGTTTGGAACATAGAGTCTGTGTTCAGGAATCAACATCAACTGACCTTTACAGGCTGTGGTCCATCATTTAATGTTGCCAGGAATTTCAGCTGCTTATGTGTAACTTTCAAGACTGAGATATATATAAATGAACACAAAGGACTGTGAAATTAGTTATGAGCAAACTGACTGTGTTTCAGTACTACTCAACAGATACTGAGCAAGAATAATGGATATTTTGCTTTTTTTAGAAATCATACATACATGTGTACGTGGTGTACATGGTCATCTCTAAGAAGTAATCTTAATATGTACATCCAAGAATCTTTGAGATGTTCAAGCACCTCACAACCACTGATGGGCTCCATACAGAGTCAGTGTATTTATCTACAATAGGATATTCCCAAACAATTTTTGAGAATGAGATTTGGGTTTCTGTCTTATTCCCGAAACACTGTCAAAAATTATACCTCCTCGCATAGTAACACATAATTGCACACAGAGAGTTCTCATGAAAAAGAAAGCTCATATGTGAAACAATACAAACCACTGTTAAAAGCATGATGGTTTGTCTAGAAAGGATTCAAATTATGTCTGACTTACTGAAATATTGACATTCTAATACCAGTTGTATTTTATGTAAATGGTACCATGCTGCTTTAACTAATTCTGATTATTCAGGATTCATACACAAAATGTATCTTTCTAATCTCACTCTGTAGATATAACTCACTGAAAAAAACTCTCAATCAACTAACCAACCAACCAGAAAAAGATAATGATTGAAAAACTGTCAAATTATTTTGCTGATTGATATCATTCCTTCTTCAAGATGAACCATAATTTTTTTTTTCATGACACATTAAAAAGGAAGGGAGGGATAAAGCAAATATTTATTCTATATATGGAATTACAGAATTAGGTTTCAGGGTTTGAAAGGGCCTCATTGAGTCTAACCCTTAACCTAACACTGTGAAACCCACTAGTAAACCATGTTCCTAAGAGCCACACGTCCAGAGATGCTGATTCCATTACTCCCTGGGCAGCCTGTTCCAATGTTTGATAACCTTTTCAGTGAAGACATTTTTCTTAATATCCAAGCTACACATCCCCTTGAACAACCTGAAGTTCTTTCCCCTGTCCTATCACTAGTGGAATGGAAAAAGAGACCAAACCTCACCTTGCTACAACGTCCTGTTAGGTAGTTGTAGAGAGCAGTAAGGTCTCCCTGGAGCCTCTTTCAGGCTAAACAACCTCAGCTCCATCATCTGCTCCTCATAAGACTTGTGCTCCAGATCGTTCATCAGCTTCATTACCCTTCTCTGGACACGCTCCAGCCTTTCTTGGAGTGGGAGGCCCAAAACTGAACACAGGGTTTGAAGTACATCCTCACCAGTGCTGTGTACAGGAGATGATCACTGCCCTAGTCCTGCTGGCCACACTATTTCTGGTACAGGCCAGGATGCCATTGACCTTCTTGGCCACCTGAGCACACTGCTGGCTCATGTTCAGCTGCTGATGACCAGCACTCCCAGGTTCTTTTCCCCTGGACAATTTCCCAGCCACTTGATCTAGGCCTTTAGCACCGTATGGGGTTCTTGTGACCCAGTTGCAGGACCCAGTACTTGGCCTCATTGAGCCTCTTCCAGTTGGCCTCATCCCATGGATCCAGCCTGTCCAGATCCCTCTGCACTTCCTTCCTACCCTTCAGAAGACCAATACTCCCTCCCAGCTTGATGTCTTCTGCAAACTGATTGAGAGTGCACTCAATCCCCTCATTCAGGTAATTGATAAAATTATTTAAGAGGTCTGGTCCCAGCACTGGACCCTGGAGAACTGCACTTGTGACCAGCTGTCAGCTGGATGTAACTTTGTTCACCAGCACTCTCTGGGCCTGGCCATTCAAATAGTTTTTTACCCAGTGAACAGTGTACTTTCCCAAGCCATGAGGAGCCATTTTATTCAGTAGAAATATAATTTATTTTATAATAATATAGGAGAATAAAAAAGATATAATTTATTAATTATTGTTAAGGCATTTTGTATAATACATTATTGTCTGATTTCATTTGGTCTTATTTGATTCTGAAAAGTCTTCAGGAAAAGATATTGATTAGGAAGATGGTGTCTTCCTAATTACCAGTTATGACCCTTACACTATTTAGTGCTACTTGACCTTTCAGCAGCATTTAATAATGGGAATTGTGGGATACGTTTTTGCGACCTATAGCAGCTCTGGTACTTCTGACAAGATTTTTACCTCTATGTGTATTTCTGTAAACTAGGGGTGACTGACAAAAGCTGATTTTGAAACAGGCTGTAACAATTGCAGTAATTTGAATGGCAGATGACAGAAAAAGGAGAAGCTGATGGGACTCTAGAGGGACTTGAACACTGAATATTGAGCAAAGGTATATATTGCCATTTAGGAAGGTTGCTACTTAAAAGAAGAGTCCAAATGCTTTTTGGCTGTTAATCCTGACTCAATTTTTTAAAAATTGTTTGCTTTCTACTTCTGTTTATTTGATAGATGTATAATTTTAAGGTTATCTTTATTATGTTTGAATAGAGTTGTTACTTGGTAGGAATTTTTCAGAAATAGCACCCACCAGCATCGTATAATTTAGAAAATTATCTTTGAGAGTTTATGCTGTTATGTCTCTCTGGATCCTGTAATTGTTATAAAAGGGCAAAATGAGAATAGGTGACACAGTATCACTGCTTAAGGAGGCTGGGAGGTTGGGTGATTTTGTTTATGGCTTGTTTTTTTTGGGGGGAGAGGGGAGGGTTTGGTTTTTTGTGTGTTTGTTTTGTGTGGGTTTTTTAAAAGTTTCCTTACTGGAAAAAGTAACAGTGAAAATCTGAAAAAAAAAAAAAAAAGAAATTATCTTGATTATCTTTTATATTAAATGAAATTGTTTTAAACCATGTAAGTTGAGATAAATGCATAAATATTTTATACTGAATACCACTGAGGGACATTACAGAGAACATATTTTGTTTTGGGGGTTATGTATTTGATTATTTTTGTTTTCACTGATGAATTGTATTAATTGTGAAAAGATAACTTATTTGGGTTACTGCTAAATTCTTGTCAGGTACGTCTCCCTTTTAGTTACCAAAAATGAGGTTACTGATGAAGATACTTGTTTTATAAGTGTCATATGTTTTTCTGCAGTAACTGTGTGATAGTTATTTAGAGCATCAAGTTAGATCCAGGAAGATTTTGATCTCTTACACTCACTCATATGTTTGAAAAATACATCAGTCTAAACAAATGTGTGCTTTTGACACATCTTCAAATGTCAGTTTATCAAAGAATAAATTGAAGTGTAGCACCATCAGACTTTTCAAATTAAATACAAATAATTTAATCAGATAAAGATAAGAGTAACAATGAATAATGAAATTGAATACAGTGGATAGACTGTAGATTGCTTAGACAATCTTTCATTCTTGAGTTTCGTTCTTAGCTGAGAAAAAACAGTTTCTACAGGAGGTAAGTCTTTATACTTCAAAGGCTATATCCAGCATTTTTTTCCCAGAAAAATTAGTTTGAAGTCTAAATACTATACAATGCATTACATTTGAACAATCTTTTTCTTGATTTGTTACCATAACAGGAGGAGACTGAAACATGTTCTTTCAATTGTACATTGTTAAAATATATTTAATGTGCAATATTGCACATTAAACTTCTATCCTCGATTCTTTGCTATTATGACATTGCTTTTGTCCATGATGTGCCACCACCTTTGATGTACTGTTACTTCCCATAGTTAACTGAGTGTCCTTACAAGGACGATCTCAAAAAAAAACCATATAGTCTGACTGAGAAATCATCTGATCATAAGAAGTAAAAAAAAAAATAATTATTTATAACAAATTCCTCATGACAAGCCCTTTGTTTTTTGTGGGTTTTTTTTCCTGTCATTTGGAGTCTATTTTAAACTCTTCTGAAGACACTATATTAGTAACTAACTTTTACATCAAGTTTGTTTCCCTTTACTGACAGCCAAGATGGTGTAGCTTCTCCTGAACATCCACAGAATAAATCAAAAGTTCTCTTGGCTAGAGACAAGCTGATGCTTGTCTATATGTTTTAATGTAGTAGGTGAGAGATAATTTATTCAAGTTATTCTTTTATGGGTGTTGTGGGTTAACTCTGGTAGGCAGCTAAGCCCCACACAGCTGCTCACTCACTCCTCCCCAGGTGGGATGGGAAAGAAAATCAAAAGTGTGAAAGTGAGAAATCTCATGGGTTGAAAGAAAGACAGTTTGATAGGGAAAGCAAAAGCTGCACATGCAAGCAAAGCAAAATGAGGAATGAATTCTCTACTTCCCATTAGCAGGGGCATGTTTAGCCCCTTTCCTGGAGAGCACGGCTTCATCATGATTAGCAGATACTTGGAAGGCAAACATCACAACTCTGAACATCCTCCCTCCCCCTCCCCCCTTTTTCCAATTTTTATTGCTGAGCATAATGTGCTATGGCATGGGGTATCCATTTATTCAGTGGGGTCAGCTGTCCCAAGTGTGTCCCCTTCCAATTTCTTGTACACATCCAGCCATTTGTCTGGTAGAGCAGCATGAGAAGCAGAAAAGGCCTTGAAGCTGTGTAAGCACTGGCCAGCAAAATCCAAAATATAGCACTATGTATCTTGTCTTTCTTATGACGTGGCTATGGCAATAAAGACGTTGAGCTGTTTTGATGATCTTACAATTCTAAATTGACAAAGCTTGGCGGAAGACAATGCATAGGAGTGAGTGGAACACAGAAGCAGATTACTTATATGACAACATTCCTGTGAATATTGAATAGAACTGTTCAGAAAACAGACTGACTGCTTTTACAGCCTTTAAAAATTACTTTAGTGTCCAGCTTAGTGTATTTTGCTTAGAGCTTTGATTTGCAATGGTGATATGCTGATATAATGTTGCCTTTAGCTCCTGTTTATCATATTTAAAAGATTATCCCAGCCAAAACTAGCACTCTTCTTTTACAAAATATATCTTACAATGTAGTGAGTAAAATTACATACTTATGATAGCACAGCTGTACACAGAGCAATATGCCTTGAAGTTACTCGTTGAGTCTCATTTGTTATACATTGGTAGTAATGCAAGTCTCATTCCTGTGATATTAATGGAAAGAACATGCTGGCATTTTAAACAGAGCCTCTGATTTGTGACATTATTCAACAGAATAACTATTTAAAACTTGCACACAGAAATATTTGCTGTACAGCACAGTTACTGAAGTGCATTATCAGCGTGAGAGCATTGTAAGATTTGTGGATTCTGAACTTTAAATATGAGAAATATAAAATTCCTCCTGAAGTAAAACTCTTACCAGGTGATGTGTGATGACAGTGAGGATGATGGATATATAAATAACCACAGCAAAGAAATTTGAGATTTTTTTTAGAACTATTAGTAATTTTTGCTATGCATTAGACCTTTAAAATATTGAATATACTCTTAGCAAATGAAAGCAATTGTAAAGAAGACTTTACAAGTGTTAAGAAACATACTGCAAGTCTGCAAGAGCCATGAAAAATTCCTAACTTAAAACATGAAGAAAAATTATTATAATAAAAACATCAGTCTAAAGTTATCTCCTAAGTATATGACAATTACCATGGGAACATATCAATAGAGATTATCAGTATGCTTTTTAGAATTACATTTATTATGCCCTATCTTGTGATTTTTGAAAGACAATAAAGTTGGCATAATTATTCTTTATAATTCTTTATATTCTTTTTAATGAAATGTACTTCAGAATTTTAATTTCACTAGTATTCTATATCCCTAAAATATATGCTTTATGTAAAATAGATTATAAAATGTGTATAGCAGTTACCAGAGTAAATTAATTACATATCCTGCGGCCATAAAATACCCACACATTAAGCAACTTACCTTTCATTGCAGGGTATCCATTTATTTCAGCATTGTAGATCCGAAGACTTATTGTGTGTAAATATATTGTGTTCCCTAGAATTTTGAATTAATTTCTATGCCAGAATTCTTACCATGTATTAGTTTGCAACCACCTATGATGAATAGTATTATAATAAATAAATTATAACAGCTGAGCTCACTTCTGGTTTCATTTGATCTTCAAAAAGTAGTGTGTAATCCTCACTCATTTTGACAAAATGACATAAAGTAATACAGACTAAACATTAGGGTGTTTTACTACTAATTCTGCTCTGGATTGGCAGTTACACTGAAAAACAGAAATTCTTTAGCAGTGTTTGTCAATAATCACTTATTAATTCACTTTATTTCCTATCTCCTAACTAGTTTTAAATTCAGAATGAGGATCTTCCCTCCCTTAGAACTTTTCCTTGTTGATGTAACTCCTATTTAGGTCAGTAATTCAGCTGTCTGTTCAGCTGACATAATTTTTTGACCAAATCTCTTAATGTCAACTTTTTCTACTCATAGCCACTAAGGTAAAATAAGAAGAGGAAATTAGTCTTACTTCATATTTTTTTATATACATTTATCATTTAAAAATGTTCTATTCTCAGATTTAGGGATTGCTGACTTAATAAGATGGATTAATTAATAGTTTGCAATTAATGTTTCTTTCTTTCATGAACCCAGGGACTGAAAAAGCAATATTTGTAAACAGTCACCTGGCATTGACAAATTGAATGCCTTAAAATGTAAGGAATATGATCTCATTTTACTTTGTGTTGCTGATTCTGCAAGGGTGATCTACAAGGGGAAGCTTCCAGAGAGAAAGATAGATTTCCAGATCTTTCTGATCATTGTACCAGTTGCAGAGGGACTGAAAGGAAGTCTTCACATCTGAGTCAATGATCACATTATCAAAGACAAGATGTATGTCTTGTTCCCACTGTTCCACCTACAATGTCCATGTTGTCTTTGTTTTCCTTAATCCAAAATTAGAAGTGTTTTGGAACAGAATGTGCAACATTAGTGGTTCTTGGACTGAAAATGTAAATCAGAAAAGCTGCTTTAATTGATATTTTTGTTGAAAATTTTGTTAGGTTCAAGAAGAAAACACTACAAACAGAAGTTTCATGAGCAATCTCTTCAGTTCGGAGCTAAAATACACTAAGACATAAAACAGAGCTGAGTGGCTAGTCCAGAGCTGAGATGGCAGACCTGAGATACCAGCAGTCTGACAAAACTCCCTGCAGTGCATGTATTCCATCAGTCTGGCAGCACTGAATTTGTTTAAGGAGGGAACTCATGATATGTGCCTGATTTCTGTAGCATGCATATGTAATTTGTTTGCTCTTGGCTAACAACTTTTTTTCCCCATTTTTTGTTTTTGTTCTTTCTACCTTATCTCAATCTTTCTTGAAACAGATGACTCTCAAAAAATAAACCAAAAATACTGGCAGCTTTCAGACTACCTTTCCATCTTGAACTTAACAGATAAATGGTATGAAACTTGTAAGCACAGTACGCAAAGCTGCCTTTGCAATCTGTTGTTTGGCAATTTGTGATTAGAGGGTGGAAAGATTTAAATGTTTTAAGAGATGCAGTTTTCTTCTTACAGCTCTTAGCTCTTCAGCTATATTTTTCTTCTTCAGAGAAAGAAGTGGGAGAAACCAGGAAGGAGTAGAATTTTGAGGTGGCCAAATGATCTTAGCACTTCTTTTTAATTTTGGCAGCTTTTATGCCCTGAATTTTGCAGACAGACCTCTCAGTCCAAATCAAGGTTCTGAGTGCATTATGTGGAAGGATCTTCTGGCAAGAATCATAGCAAAGTCAACACCTTAGTTACAAAGGAATTATGCATCAGGTCTTGGCTCTCTAGAAATTTCACAGCACCTCTCGCTTACAACCTTAATTCTATGAGATGCTAGGGTATCGGATAATGGCATGAAAACAACGTAAACCAGATCTCTGTTTAAAATCTGGGAAAATGTTGAGACTGAAGCCATATTTGAGTATATTTTGTATTGAAAGCTATTAAAATTATATTCAGCGTAAATAAATCTCACAAGGATTTAAAAAAACAGCTCTCCAGATGGTCTTGTTAGGTCCTGCAGTTTTCATACCCAAAGTGCCAGCTACTGGGGGACCAACATGAGTGGATTTGGTGTCTGACCAACTGGAGTCAAAGTGGAGAAATAGAGGACTTCGGCCTATGCTGCCAGTGACTGGAGAGAATGTGTGGTCTCAGTGCCAGCTACTGGAATGGGTGACAGTCTCTGCTGCCAGGTACTGGAACAGGTATGTTGTGTATCCTGAAAATCAGCTACTGAGGAGAGGGGAATGGTGTGAATGAAGTGAGTGAGGAGATCAATGCTGGTGGCTGGAGCAGAACTGCAAGTCGCAGCACCTATGCCCTAGTGACTGCCGCTGTAGCAGGTCAGATGTCTGTATCTGACCCAAAATGGTATGTGATGGGGTTTGTGTGCCTCATTCTCTAGCAAACTTCAAGATTGATGAACCAGTGGGTAGAAGGCCCTTGGCCCAGCAATGAGTATCAGAACAGGGGGTCTGTGCTGGTATTCGCGGGGACCTGTGAGTGTGTGTAGACTGTGAGGTGAGTGTGAGTGTGTGTAGGTGTTTGCTGATTAGCATCAAGCTGGACTTGCAGAAAAGTAGGAAGCCTGGAAAGTGATTTATAGGGCCTGGGATCCGAGCAGTGATATCAGGTGGACAGAGGGACCATGCTGCCTCAGTACTCATGGTGACTGATGAATGTGAGTGTCCTTGTGAATCTTACGAATATGAAGCATTGTGTGTGTTTTCACCCATGGCATTCAGTCTTTACCAGACAAAGAATCAACCATAGAATCATAGAACATGCTGAGTTTGAAGAGATTCATCAGGATCATGGAGTCTGATTCCTGGCCCTGAGCAGGACTCCCCAAGAATGACACCAGGTGCCTGAGAGTGTTGTCCAAACACTTCTTGAACTACGGCAGGCTTGGTGCTGTGACCAATTCTCTGGGGAGCCTGTTCCAGTGCTCAACCACCTGCTGGGTAAAAAACCTCTTCCTGATATATAATGTAAAACTCCACTGACTCAGATTCATGCTGTTTCATTGAACCTTGTCACTAGGCACGAGTGAAGGGATGAGTACTTGCTGTGAGAGACTGGAGTGTTAATTGTTAATGAATCAAACAATCGGCCATTTGCAAAAGCAGCAGGTGCTTTGCTGTGGTTTGCACCCCACAAACGAAGAGGAGGAGAGTTTTTGGATGTGTGGTGGCAAAACCTCTGATCTGCATAAGAACCACCCATGTGCAGAGGGGGTGAGCACCCACCACTGGAGGATGATCATGACAAACTGAGCTCTGCTTAGCAACAAGCTGGGTTTTGAGCAAGATAAGGGAGAAGGCTAATAAGAAACAGATCCTGTGGAGGTGGAGTAATGCTTTTTATCATGCCAATGTCCTCCCTTACACAGCTGGCTCAGTTGTAAAACTCTTCCCCCTCCTGAGGAAGGGACTGGGACACGGGACATTCACATTCACATGTAGGCCTGAAGGTATTCATCCCTTCTGACAGAGAACAACTGGCTCAGCTACACTGATGTGAGAGTCAGCTGCCATGTCTTAGAAGGTGTCATAAACCATCAAAGACCCCCATAGCGCCCCCAGACACATTTCTGGGGCCTTCCACCATGATACACAGTGTTGTAGCAGACAGTGTAAAACTTCCCCTCTTGAGGAGGTACTTGGGCATTAACCCACTGAACTCTGTTTCATGGGCTTCCCGCGCCCATGATGGATCAAGACTCTGACCATCACTTTGACCAACAGACATTGAAATTGCAATAATCAAGTCACATCACTGGATCCAAGGGTGGTGATATCTTCCCACTATCTACTCTTGTCCTTTTTTTCTCTTTCTTTTCCTTATATATTTTCTTATGTGATATCCTTATACTTTTATATTGTTGCATTTCTAAAAATAATAACAAAAATGGCTACATACCTCCATTGCATCCAGACTGATCTAAAATAAACCCTACATATAGACACAATATAGATATACACTGGCCATTCATCGTTGTTAATAGATGCCCCAAAGCATCTATTAACAGGAACATGAGTTACCCTTGCCTTCAGGGGCTGGTCATAATACTTGCCCCTCCTATTCCCCTCATGAGGAAGTTGTAGACTGCAATGTGGTCTCCCCTCAGTCTCCTCCAGGTTGAACAAACTAAGTGACTTCAGCTACTCCTCATAAGGCTTCTCTTCCAGACTCTTCACCATCCTTTTGGCCCTCCTTTGGGTGCTAGTAGCCAAATGTTTTTTTATATTGTGGTGTCCAAAACTGCACACAATATTCAAGGTAAGGCCGCACCAGTGCAGAGCAGAGCAGGACAATCACCTCACTAGACCAGCTGGCAATGCTTTGCCTGATGTCCCCCAGGACACTGTTGGCCCTCCTGGCTGCCAGGACACTGCTGACTCATATTCAGTTTGCCATCTACTAAGACACACACAGCCAGGGTTGCCCCATCCCAGGTGCAGAATCCAGCACTTCCCCTTGTTAAACTTCTTGTGGTTGATGATACCTTCTCTCTCTAATTTGTCGAGGTCTCTCTGCAGGACAGAAGGCGACTTGTCTGTCTGCACTTACGTTGTATATGAATCTTATATATAGGTGCTGTTGAAGGCAGCACCTTGTCTGTGGTAGTTCATGCAGCAGGCCATGCATGAGACACATGCTACTTGTTGAACCTGCAGTTTGGCCCAGACACCTCCTGGTCTCCAGGTGTCCAGGACTGGGCTCCAACAGCAGGGCAGTAGGAATTTCTGGCTGTTGTGTTGCTGGAAGCAGTGGTAGCTCCTAACATCCCTTAACAACTGAGATGCATTTTCAGTGGATCTGTGGAAACCCACAGAAAGGATGTGGTAGCAGCTGATAATAAGTCTACTCAAAATCTCACATGGAATAAAGCAGAAGTGAAAAAAACACTATAAGCTTTTACAAAGTATATTTTATGCTTCCTCGTTGGCCATTTTGGTGTGCAGAATCCTGTCTTTAGGGGCACTAAGATGATTAGAGGGATTGAGCACACCTCCTATGAGGAAAGGCTGAGAGGATTGGGGTTGTTCCACATGGAAGAGAGAGGGCTCTTCTTGACCTTCGTGACCTTCTTGTGACCTTTCAATACCAGAAGGGGGCTTACAAGAAATCTGCAGAGAGACTTACATAGAGGGCATGTAATGACAGGACAAGGGGGAATGGTTGTAGAGTGAAAGAGAGCAGGTTAAGATTAGTTAAGATTAGATATTAGGAAGAAATTCTTTATTGTGAGGGTGGTGAAGCACTGGCACAGGTTGCCCAGAGAAGTTGTGGATGCCCCCAGAGCCAGGTTGAATGGGCCTTTGAGCAACCTGGTCTAGTGGAAGGTGGCCATGACTGTGGTGGGGTGGCTGGAACTAGATGAACTTTAGGATCTTGTCCAACCCAAACCATTCTATGATTCTATGATTCTATTTCATAAAAGAATAGGGCTTAGAATGTGAAAAATACAAAATTAAGGTTATTTTTACTCTATTATCACTGATATGTATGTATAATCTGGCTTTAGTAAAGTAGTTAGCGCTAGAGATTTTTTGTGCTTTTCAATTAGTGAGTTTTACAAAGTTATCTCCTAATTATAAATGCCAACAAATACAGGCAGAAAGAAGTATAATTTGCAGTTACAAAGTTCAGTTCTATTATTCTCTTTAGTACTAACATTATCCAGATTACTCATTAGCAACAAAACTGTTTAAATTTCTGTACTTGAATTTAGACATAAAATTTATTCAATAAGCTAACCAAATATAATTTATTCCTTCATAGTTTAATCACCATTTTTTTCTGTAGCAGTTACAACAGCTAATTTCACCTTCTGTGTCTCCTGTGTTACCAACATTTTTCATAAAACGGCAAAAATACTGACATAAGAGTATAAAATAGTAAATTACTTGCAAAGAAATATTCTGCTTTCCATATAATTCCATATTTTTATGGTAAAACCTCTCAATCACTAGATACAAATAATAAGCAGATATCTTCCAACTACTTCACTCAGACCCTTGAGTACTTGATCTTAGCCTGGTACGGTCTGATCGACAACAAAAAAAAGGGATTAATTTCCTTACAAATTTTTTTGCAAGAACTTCTTTATTTGTTGAAGTCCTTTGGACTCCTTTTTCATTGCATCAATATGTCCCAAAATAGGCATATTTTCTAAAGAAAGGGCATTTCACATTACAGAAATATTCATGTATGGAAACTTACATGTTATTTCTTCCATGTCTGTGAAATTCAGCCAAACTTATTTTTGTATAAAGATTTCAGAAGAGCAGAAATACTTTCTCCTTTTTTAACTCAGCAAATTCCTTTTTTCTTTCAACTGGCCGTGGGGCACTCTGCCCATGGAGTACACAAAGCAAACCTATTAAAAAAGAAAAAGAAAAAAGGAAAAAGAAAAAATGGAAAAATATTTTACTTTTATTCCAGTGTTAATAGCCACTTCAATCTTATTACTGAATAGAACGTGCTTTCGCACACATGACTTTCTGCTGGGCTGTTGCACATGCACTTTGCTACAGTACAGGAAAGAAAATATATTTTTGCTTGGCTGAAATTACAGTTAACAGTATACTGTCCACTGGTTCTTATGCTTCTCTGTTTATTTCATATTCATACTTCATATAGACAAAAAATCAATACCTTGAGCGTTCCATTTTGATAACTTCAAACTGATTTTCTGCAATTCTTCTTTTAAAATAACTTTTCACGTATTCAGAGCTGTCCAGTTCAGTTGTCACAGTGAATTCACAACATTTCTGCCCTTTCACTTCAATTTTCTAAAGCAAGGGGAGAAAAAAAAAATCTTAGCCAAAGGAATAAACTAGTTACTGCAGCAGAACTCACTGTGGGACTTAACTGCAAAAAAAAATCAATCATATCTGAGCAAACAAAATTTGAGATTTTTGAAAGGTTTTATTTCTAACAAACCTTAAATCAGAGGTTGGGCACAGTTTTCAAAAGAATAGAAAAATCATGTCTTGATATGAAGGTAACATACCTGATGAAAGTCTTCACCTTTTTCGAAGCAAAGGTATTTTTTTGTGTTATGAAAAGACTTAGAATTTTTAGCAATAGCAAAGTAAATATTTCCCTCATTCTCAAAAGTGAAATTAATATGTTCCTGGAATGTTTATTCAGAAAAATTTGCGAAGATTGCATCCAGAGACTAACATTGTACAGTACTAGGAAGTATTGCAAACAGTTCAGAAGTATGTAGCCTAAAATCCCCAACGTCTTATAATGGGAACAGTTTATCAGCTTTGGCTGACAATTGTGTGACAATATCCTTCGGATATTCACAGAATCACAGAATATGCTGAGTTGAAAGGGACCCACAAGGATCACTGAGTCCAACTCCTGGCCCTGCACAGGACCATTCCCAAGAATCACACCATGTGCCTGAGAGTATCATACAAACACTTCTTGAACTCTGCGACCACTTCCCTGGGGAGCCTGTTCCAGTGCCCAATCACCCTCTGGGTGAAGAGCCTTCTTCTAATATTCAACCTAAACCTTCCCTGACACAACCTCAGGCCATTCCCTCAAATCCTGTCACTGGTCACCACAGAGAACATCAGAGCCTGCACCTCTTCTTTCCCTCATGAGGAAGTTGCAGACTGCAGTGAGGTCTCCCCTCAGTCTCCTCTTCTCCAGGCTGAACAGACCAAGTGACCTCAGCTGCTTCTCATACGGCTTCTCCTCAAGGCCCTTCACCATCTTCATTGCCCTCCTTTAGACACTCTCAAATAGCTTAATATTGTGAGAAACTGAGAGAAGTTCAATGGCTAGAAACACCTCTGTGTGGGGGAGGGAGCAGGTCAGGTTCAGGAGTGGTGGTAGAATGATGCTCTGCCCCCCTTCCATAATCCCACCTCGTTGAGAGCCCCCAGTGCAGCTGTCAGTCACTGGCTGACACTGAGAGCAATGCCCCACACCACACCCCCTGGAGCCCCTGATGCAGCCCCATAATGGCTGGAAAGCCCCACCTGAGGGGGAGTGGCCACAGGAGTCCAGAGCAAAAAAAAACAACACCATGTGGCCTTCATGTGGTCGCGGCTCTACTGTTCTTGGATTTCTGGTAGCTGGTTCTACAGTGCATCTAAGGCAGTAGTTATAATTCTCTCTCTCTCTCTTTCTCTTCCTTTCTCTTTGCTTCCTCTTCTTCTCCAATTCGCTTTTCTTGATATTAAGGTAACTTAAACCTGGATGGGTTGGAATTTCCTAAGTCAATGCTTTGTGAAATGCTTTAAGTTGATTGAATGTTTGTTTTAAACTTTTGCCAAGTTCTCTGACTTTCCAAAGTTTGCCAGTCCATGTGTGTTATTTTGACCCCCTGAGAAGCACTGTAGCATTTTTCTCATGTGCAGTCTCAGGGTAAAAACAACTGGGGCTTTGAGGCCTAGTATCTTTTTTACTTAAAACCCTTTAGATGAACTATGGGCTGAGCATGAGGTGTTACAGAAGGCCACTTTTTTTTTTTTTTTATTAAAGATTTTTTCAGTTTTGATTGGATGCTTTTTCCAGGGAAGGGCTGTGGCAGGGTCAGCTTCCTTTCAGTTAGCAAGATTATATACCTGCCTGCTTTTTGTGCTCCTTCAAATTCAAGGGAATATATTGGGATCAGAGTAACACCTAGACCAGACAACTGCTTCACCATTACCTTTTGTAGTAGTCTCTTTACATCCTTACCATGCTGATTATTGTCTTGTAATGGTTCTCTTTTAATTATTTAATTTTGCCTCACGTAACATTTGCATTCCAGTTTTGCATGGAGAATGTGTTTCACTGAGTTTAGAAATCTGCAGGTGCGTAATACCACTGCCAGTAACCAGTGTAGATGGGAGCAAAACCACACCCTATGCAGAGTTCGCATGAAGATGCAAGATAGAAGTAGTAGCAGAAACAGACCATTCCTGAGATTCATTGCTTAAAGAAACAAATCAAATTGCTCTGAATCACCTCAAATCCTAAATGCTGTTTCCAGTTAAACTATATGTTAGGACTCAAGCTATAAGGTATTGCGACAATTGCTTATATCTGCTGTATATGAGGATATTACATATAACTTCTCACCATGCCCTAGAAATAATGAGAACAACTCTTGACATCAAAAGAATGACCAGATTTAAAAAAGAAAAAATAATAATTACGAAATGCTGTAATAAATGTTACCCAAACATGGAAAATGTAAGTGATTCTTTTTGGTAGCACACTATATCTCCTCCTGGGAAGAAAATAGAGACTCTGAAGAATATAATTTGTTGCCCAAGGAAGCTCTCCACCATTAAAATCTATTTCTTTCCTCCTGGAGAATTAAAATAGGATAAAAACCTTAAAATTGAGTAGCAAAATCACTGTCAAGAAACTGCAGTAGGATTATGATTACTATTGTTATTGTATTTTATTTTCAACCATAAAAGCTTTTTGAACAATTGCTTGAAACCTCTCTAAAAACCCAAATAAATTAAATGAATAGTACCTTTCCAGTAATTGCATCATGGTGTTTACTTTTATGACTATGAAATTTCTTTTGTCAAAGTGAATCTTTCTATGTAATTGACAACTTAAATCTATTGTGTAGAAATGTATACTTTTTTCCCTGAGTGATTTTGAGTTTAATTATTTGACTTTTCTCATTGTTTCGTCATTCTTGTCTTCTTGTTTCACCTTATACCAGTTCACCAACATAAGAAAAAGGCTGGACTTCAATGCCTGTAAGGCACATAATTGTATTCTCAGAAAGTAAGCAGACACAACTCTGAATGGACAAGAATTTTATGACCACTACACATCTTTAGTCAGCATGTTACTACTTCAGAAAGAAAACTAAATCCTAGGAAAAAAACTGTAATACAAGTAAAAGACAAAACAGTGGAAATGTGGGTATACAAACACATTTGTATAATATATAAAATTATATACAAATTAGTATATACAAATTAGTCCTGTAGCAAGCCAAAATGAAGATTTCTTCAGCAAAATAAAGAAAATTAAAGTATTATGACCTATAAAAGCAAAATATTTTCATTTTAACAAGAACTTTTCAAATAAAGGTTTTGACAGGAAGAGTCCACGTGACATTATGGGATTAAAACTTTTGCAGAAGTTCTCTATTTGTTGAGAAAGCTAAAACTGAAATGCATATGTTTTCTGTGAGTTTTTTTTTTTTAAATCCATTAATATTTGAATTGTATACATGACAAAATAGTTCATCTTTATATGTGAAGAAATAGTCTGGTGTAATTAGAGAGAAGGATATGAATATATCTGTGCAGTCTATGGCCTAAAATTAATCAGTTTGTAGTTAAAATACTTTTGAATTGTAGGGTGTTCCCATAAATAATATCTTAACATTCCTAAAGTGTTATGAAATTTCCAACATTTGCTGGTTGCCTTGGTTTCAGTCAGTAACAGATGTTTCAAAACATAAGCCAGGTCATGAGCCACAGGACTGAACAAACAGCTTTTTTTTTTTTTTTTTTTTTTTTTTTTTTTTTTTAAAAAGATATGAGATACTATGTTAGTTTATTATACTAGCTAAGTTGAAAAATTTCCACTGGCTTGACTCTTTCTTTGTCTTCTGCTGTAAACAGAGCCAGAAACTTAGTCTGAGTCAGACAAACTCCAGTTTACATTGTTCTGCCAAATTGCAGATGTCATTTATTCTCTGTCATTAAATTATAAACAGACTTTTATTTTACTGAATATTTAAAAAAGAGGAAGTATGGTCTAAAACATTTATTTTGGAGCAACAGGTTCTAAAAAATTAAGGATTTCTAGTAACTTCTAGTATCTACAGGAGGGGAACAAATAGGGTTTCAAACATGTATTTTGCTCTCAAATGTTCATAACAACAATTTTTTTCACAGAAATAACCAGGTCTCAGTTATGTGCCGCATCTTGGGTTATTCTTTCTTGGTTGGGTTCCTTCTCTCACTTGCAAATACACTGATTTGCAAGTGCTAATGGAAATATTTGCATTATATTATACTGCTATTTTTTTCTGCTTTTGCAGGCACCTTTTCAGTTCACAAACAAGCTGATATTGCTTTGAGAGTCTGACTGGAGATGATGGTGTTTATTATTGGTCTGATATTGTATTCAAAAATCCCAGTGTTTCTATTGGAAAAGCAGAAATGTTTGTGATGTGCAATGATGAATTCAAAGTAGGGCTCTTAATACAATGTTTTTCACCAAGTAATTTTGATACTAAACATTCTTTGGGATAGAGGATAAAGTTGATAGGCAATTGTTTTATATATTATCCATCTGTATGTGTCTAAATTTGACAGAGAATTTGCAGAGGATGACCTAGAGGTCAAAACACTTAGAATGCTTCCCTCCTAATTCTTTTTCTTTTCTTTTTTTTTTTTTTCCCCATTGTTCTCATCAAAATTTGGAGGAGAGCAGTGGATGCTATAGGTCTGCAGACTTTTGAATAGAATCTGAAGCTGTGTAGAAGAGACTCTTTGAATCCAGTTTAAACAGTTTTATCTGACTGCTCACTGATTTGCCTTCAGTGGTCATGATCTGCCTCTGGCAAAGTGCTGCTTCTTGAGATTGTGAAGATTGCTCTCCATGATGCTTCTTCTAACAGTGTGAATATTGACTTGCACTTATAAAGGTCAGGCAGCTGCTACAGTTACTGGAAGTGAGAACACTAACTCCAGCAATGCTCTCTGAGAAGAATTTAACCTTCAAATTACAAAACAGAGTGCTCACCAGAGCCAGGACATTAGCCAACTTGAAAGTTAACCTTACTTCTCTGCAAACATAAATGTGGACTCCAGTGTTGCCCCAGAAAAAAAAAAAAAAAAATCAAACAACTAAATGGACAAAAACTGCAAAAGGTATACCTGTCAGGCATTTCATTTTACTTTTTAAAAGGTTGGCAGACTATATGGAAAGAGTCACTTTCAGATTTCTTAGCTTCCAAAACAAATAACGGCTTCAGCTTTTAAGAGCATTGTGCGGAAAGATCAACCATCCCATACATTTCTTTTCTCTAGTGTTCTGACATCAGATCAAAGAAGTTGATTCCCAGTGAAGCACAGCAACCCAGTTAGCTTGCCTTTGAAAATTCTTTGGTATTTGCTATCATGTGGATTCGAGCTCAGAGCACAGCTGAGGTAATTTAAGGTCTGTAGGAATTTGACTATTACGATCATGTCCTGCGGTACAATACAAGAAAGATGACAGTGTAGAAGCAGAACTGCAAATGAGAATGAAGGCTCACTTTTCATCTTGATGGAATGTAAAAAATAATATTTTTAATTTTTAATGCAAGACATTTATATTGTGGCAGTACTGGCAGTAGGATCATATTGCATATAAATGAAGATGATTATTTGGTTTGTAGGATAGTAAAGGAGACATTATGATGAAGAATATACTAAAAAAGTAATAAAAAGGGAGAAATATATGTAAGTCTTGGCTGTTTAGGAAAGGCATTGCTTTCAGAGTTTGGGCTTTTTTTTTTTTTAATGTATTATAACTTTCAGAGTTTTAGGTTTGATATCTAGCAGATTTGAGTTAGTATAAAAATCATCCTTAATGGCCTTTCTGTCTCATCAGTAGGGCCACCATTCAAGTAACAAAGTGCCAGTCAATTGCTCTTATTCTTCTTGAGCTTCAAGATATTGCTGGAGAGCTTTTTGCAGAGATCATGATCTCTCTGCTTGATATCCCATTTATTATAACTATAGCTAAAGTTCTTCAGGCTTATCCCTTATAACCCCCTAATTTTTTTACTGAATTTTTTTCTCCAGAATAAGACATAGCATGCTAAGTTTCATTCCTCCTTGGCCATCCTCACCTCCCCTCACAGAACAGGTTTTATTATATTGAAAGGCAGGGGAAAAAATAATAAAAAACTGTGCAGTTTTATTTAAAATATGAAAATGAAAGATGAAAACCAGAATTGTTTAAGGCATTTCATTGTAGTGCTAAAGATCTAAATAAATTGATTTTTTAAATGAAAATGAAATTTCATGGTCAATTAAACTGAAATAAATCACTTCTTATGAAAGAAGAATACAGTATGAAATCAGAGGAAATATGTGAATTATACACAGTACTTAAGCTGAGTGAAGAAAATAACCAAAGATTTTCCTCTTCTCTGGACATTACTTAAAACACTCTGTCTCAGATATAATTTATTTTTGGCTTATCAAGTTATTTCTTGTTAATACAGTCTTACAGTGCACTGGATAATACAAATATTTATTTTCAAAACATGTACCAAATGGTTTCATTTGTTTCTGAAAATTAGTCAGAGCAAACTTATGATAGTGGTCTGATTTTCAGCCATTGCAGCATGGCAGACTTTGACATAGTAGAGTAAAACAGTGCAGTTCACTGATACTTGGATTAAATGTAATAATCTTTATGATATGTGATCGTATTGGTTAACACCTAACTCATACAAATACAATATTTAAGCAATGGCTTAAACTTAAGCTCCAGACAGGCTTTGTATTTTATTTTAAAACTTGCCATGTAGTTTGTGAAATAGAAGAAAGTGCTTTATATTTGCTATCCTGAATAATAATATTCTAGTCAAAATTGCATTTACTTGAGTGTATACAAAAAAAACCTACACCAAACTTTCAGAATAAACAATGACATCTCTGAGTTATTAAATATTGAAAATAAAAGTGTTGTACAATGTAGCAGACTTCACTTCCAAAATAAAAAATAGCAGAAAAAAAAATCTGCTTTCTTCTCTTATTTTAAATTCCAAACTCTTTATTTCTAAATGTCATCACTGTCAAGGAGTTTACACTGCGGATGAATATACTACTATTTTACCAGTCCACACTCAAACTCACTAATTGAACCACCTGCCACCTGTGTATTACTCATTTTGATATCCAAGTTGCTTCCAGGCTTCTGCACCTAAATTGTGACTTGATATGTTCTAGGACATACACCAAGAATACATAATGTGAAGCACAGGAACCAGACTAAAGAGTTCTAGAGTTTTACGGTAAGCACAGATTTCATAAACTTAAACTGCAAAATCCAACTGAGAAATGAGCTGCACTTATTGTTGAAGCCTAATTTCATCTACCTATGTAATTAATTACAACACACATGCACACACCAGCTCTCAGTAATTATTATTTCCTAATTATCAAGAGGAATGGGTAAGCACAAAGTGGTCAACTTTCCAAAAAATGAAGAAAACCAGGCCTTTCCCTGCTTGAATGTCATTAAAAAATCACATACTTTTTTCTTCAGTTCTTCAACATTCTGCTCTGCTATTTCTTAGATTCACATGATCACTTCAGGAGGTGTTGCATAAAACTTTGCAGCCTACTTTATCAAATATACCTGGATTGATCAGGTAAACCATAGTGACTGAAGCAATTACTATCTTCCGTCAACTGACTGACAAGAAGATTTCATAACTGGCCTTGTCCAAGTAGGCTGATATAGTTCAGAAAAAATGTCATTTATAACAGCACTCCCTTTAATTTTAATGATATTTTTACATAATTGGTTAATATTTCCCTAAATACATATGATTTAGGAAAGACATAACTTAAAAGTGTCATTGAAAACTTGTGACTTCCTTTACTTTGTAATTAATTCTTAACTGATGAAAAAAGGAGCAGTGATCTGGTAGCAGCAATTGAATTGATATATAAGTCACACTACTGAAGTTTCTGGCATATGGCACCACTGCTTAATAGACACTCTTGAAGTTATACGAGAGAGTAAATTGCAACAAAGTCACTTAAGATGTGGCTTTTATATTGTTTAATTATAATATTATTAGAAAATAATGTATTAGTAACTCTTATAAATAATTTTCCTGAAGCATTATCTAGCATTTGGTAAAGGATAAATCAATATCTTTCCTTTGCTAGTAGGCTTAGGTTCAAGTCCTAAACTTGCTGGCTGCTGTTTGAATAGAACATGTGAGGAAGAGGATTATAAGGACATCCTTTAGAGAGTGGACTGAAAATTCGTGATGTTCAGTGGCCTCTGTCTGACAGGTACCAGGAGTGTATACTTATGGAAAGGCTATAAGAACTGGTAAGCATATGATAATAATGCTTCAGAGAAAAAAAGTTCACAGCTTTCCTCCGTTTGCATATGAGGCACTTCCTAATGTGAGATTGTAGC
Source organism: Myiotriccus ornatus (assembly GCA_036023395.1). NCBI lineage: Eukaryota > Metazoa > Chordata > Aves > Passeriformes > Tyrannidae > Myiotriccus > Myiotriccus ornatus. The sequence continues at coordinate 35,160,108 of JAYRBT010000177.1, read as the reverse complement.
TGTGTGCTTACTAATGTGGGATGGATTTTTTTTTCCTTGAATTGATATAATTTCTTGAACTTACCTTTTTAGTATCCATAATACCTTACAGTACTTTGCTTTAGATATTTAATGAAAATAAAAAAAAAATTTATATTGTCTTGATTGTACCACTTGACATCATTTTAATTTGATGTTTCTTGGGATGTTTTATTATTACAAATAGTAAATAGAATCATAGAATATCCTGAGTTGGAATGGAACCCACAAGGTCCAGCTCCTGGCTCTTCACAGGACAAGCCCAAAAATTGCACCTTGTGTTTGAGAGCATTGTCCAAAGGCTTCTTGACCTCTGTCAGGCTTGGTGCTGTGACCACTTCCCTGGAAGGCTGTTCCAGTGCCCAGTCACCCTCTGGGTGAAGAACCTTTTCCTATTCATGTCTAAGCCTCAAAATTTTGTAGATCTCTAGCACAAAGTTGACTCATAGCACTAAATTTTCTTTATCCTTTTTGAGTTCCTACAATTGTATAATTTTCATTTCTGTGAATATCTGAACGATATCAATATCTTGAACAGTCCATACTATCTTTAATGAAAACATAACTCTCTTCCAATTTTCTAAACAATCTATTTTTATCCACTGAAAAGGTCCTTTATTATGACACTGTAGAAAGTAAAAAATCCCTAAACATTTTGTGTACAGAGGACATCTAATTTCTATAACAAAGCTGCATTTTCATATATGGTACCCAGTCATTCACAACATCATCTGGATATGAAAAAACTGGTTATGAATTTTGTGGGTTTAAATATTAGATATTTTCTCACCTGTTTCTGATGATTGTTAAAACTGTATTTAAAATTTGAAACTTCTAAAATATTCTTTACTCATAGTTTTTTCCTTCTGCTACTAACAATATCAGATTATTAGGAAAAGTAACTTTAAGTATGAGAAAAAAGGCATTTGAGAGAGTACAGCCTTACTGCTACAAACATATTTTCATTTCCTTTAGTTACTTTTCTCAAGTGGTAGTCACTAAGTGACTCACTAATAGCTACATTATGCCTTTAAACAGTACATTGATTTATTTAGTTTAAAACAGTGCATTTATTCTTCATGTTTTTTGGAGTAGCCTATCCAACTTTTAGGTTCTGCCAGTTCAGCAAAACTTAAATTTCCCAGCAGCTACCTTCAAGCATTTATTTTCTACAACAGATGAGCAGTTTTGTTGCACTAATAAAGCAAGTTTAAATAAAACTGTACCGCATTTCAAAAACTACCCATCATAAAGTGCAATTCTTTTAACTCATGCAAACATAAGCTCTTAAAACATTATCCACGATGTTTCATTACATGGATTTCCCCTCTGTCCAAATGGATGGAGACATTATAGTTTAAATGTTTCATTGCCCCGTTGTCATCTACGGGCCGTGTTCCCTTCTCAGATGGTGATTTCTTCTCTTGCTAATCTATGATTTGATATTACAGGAATCTCTGGCCATAATGCCGCATTAGAATTGAAGTTCAGCTGGTAAAGTGGTCTGCATAGGCTGTTGACACTAAGACACAAGAACTGCAACTGTTACAAAGGTATAATTTTTCAATATGTAATCTATTATTCTAAGAGGTAGTTTCCCACAAAAAGAGGCATTTTCCTAAGAAATTTAATTTTATTGGAAATAAGTTGTTATTTAAACTAAAGCCCAGTATAGATAGGAGTGTTCCAACTATGTTCCTTAATCTTAGAGATCCAGGCTTCTGCCACTAAAGCCTTTGTTCAACTTCATAGTCCATCTCTTGCAGAATGGCTTTTTTATGCAATTGCACTGAACGTACCATGTCTATGATGTTTTTCTATAACTTTTTGTCTATCAGTCTGTGAACTTTTAAAATAAAAGAGCAATTGCAACAAAAGGTATGGGGGCGGAGGGGTGGGAGGGTGAGCAGGGAACAGAACTGAAAGCACCTTCACTTAGATTTGTTTTTTATATTGTTTAGTGGGAGGGTAATGGCTTGAAATCCTTCACTAGTTTTGTTATCTTGCAGATCCTGTACTCTGAAGAGAAAGTGATGACCATGTTGTGACAGTGCCAGCTGGAAGCAATGGCAGGTAAGCAGCCATCTAACACCCCAGATCCTGAGCTGGAGAAGAAAAGATTTTTATCTGTAAAAACTCAAAGAACACTATTACTAAATGTTCAAACACTCTTTGTGTTCTCTTAGGCCTTCTGCTGAAGTTGAAAGAAAGGAAAGCCCAAGAAAGACTATCAGGCAGGAGCAAAATAACTACACAGTAGTTAGGAGGTACTGTGGAGTAGTTATTAAAGTTAAACTACAATGCCTGCTGACATCAAATGGAGCAAACTACCTTCCATAGAATCCTATAAATATGGACTTGTGCAACTCAGTTAACTGCTTTCTGCTGCAGTCATCACCATTTGTGAAACAAATATAGTAAGTACTTTATTGGGTAAGAAACTATGCGTCTTAACACTGATGAAATGCTTTCATTGCTGCCTTTGTTTTACATTGAGAGGTAATAACTGTGTCTTGAATAACAGGTAGATTGTCGCACTGTTAAAACTTAGAAAATCTAGGCCTTGTAGCCTGTCTGAGGATTGATTCAGCTTCCATTATTCTGATGCCAGGTATTATTGAATGGCCAGTGGATCCCTCATAAGCTCTGCAAGTCCCACTGAGAGAGATTTCTCATCTGTCCTCAGAAACTTCAGTCCTGTGGGTGTTTTATGTGGTATTTGAACATGCACTTATGAATAAATATTTTATTTTTAGAAACATGTGGTTTCTATTTTTATTTGTCTCTCTATTTGTGTTATATGTGGAGGTTCCTTTTTCAGATAACATAAAAGATCTCTATTACAGAATTTAATATGAATTATTGCAGTGGTCTGAATACCACTGTCACTGTGTTTAGAAAACTATTTGTTATTAATAAATCTGAGTTTAAGGCTCTTAGGTCAGTAGAAGAGTCAAAAACACTGCCAGGCAGCTCCTCTGCGGATATAAGACCCTCGTTCACTACCACAGAGAGGACATCTGCGTCACGCCAGGTGCAGGGCTGCAGGAAGGAGGAAAGAATGCTCTCTTGTGGAATTAGAGGGAGAAATAGCCTCTTCTCTCCCATTATCCTTGTTCTCTATCAAGAAGACACACTTGTACTGAGGCCAAAGTGCTGAAACCCATAGTACAGGGGGTAGAAGAATAATAGGAAAACAGAATTTCAGAAAAGGGATGTTTCTTCCCTGCATAAAAATGCCTAGAGATGTGGAATTGTTTTTTCTACTGCTAAAGATTCTCCAGAAGCACAATTTAGGATGTTATTGTGAGGCATAATTCAGGAAGAGATAAGAAAAAGCTTGCAGGGTCTGCCACTGGAATGGAAATCACACAGAGATTGATAATTTTGAGATCTGGTTATCAAATCCTTGCAAAAGAAAAGTTTTAAAAACTTACACTGATTTCCACTGCAGTAACATTTGTTGTGAAATTTATGGTTGGATCTTCTCTTTGGCAGCCACTAGAGGACAACCTGATCACATACTTTTAAGTTAGCCTGACGTTTATACCCACAGCGATACATAGGGACCAGTAGCCTTTAATATATAACCCCTTCCCTGCAACAATCTCTAAATCATATGAAAAGCCTAAAGTTTTAAACATATGAAAAAAGAAGTATCTCACAGGTCTATGTGAGACTCTGCATGAACCTGACCCATAAGGTTTCATCTGGGAAAAAAAGTAGATTTTTGCACAGCTGGCAGGAAACAAAGCAAAGGAATTTTCATTAAAGTAAATAGACAGGAAATATGAAATAGTGTAACCTCTGATTTGTTTGGCTTAAACTGGTGCAGGTATTTTGAAGTACCTTCATCTTATATCTTTAACAGCATTTTACATAATTGTACAGTAACTAGTCTACTGGAACATATTTATTACAGGATTGCCAAAAGGCCTCAATTTGCCGTATGTAGTAATAATATACACTGAGAGCTTCTTCTCTAGAAGCCTTATGGTGTGAACAGTTAAGGCAGAAAGGGTGATAAAAGAAAAAGGGAGAACAAAGGGTTTAGTGCCATGCACCAGCTGAAACCAGGGAATGAAAAGAGAGACAGTAACCGGATTTGTCCATGCACCTGGTATCTCAGTGCAGAGGTGTCAGTGCACGGAATAGCAAACACTTTCTCCCTGCAGAGTGTTCACTTAACTATAATAATAGGGTATTGATAGCTCCTGCCTTTGAGAAAGAGAAAAAATGTTTTTTTCTTGAAATCACCCATTTATATAGTTACATAAGTGTGATTGGATTTTTTACTCTCATGTGTATTAGAGACGCTGACAGAAGGAAAATTATCTATCCTTCTAGCATCTCCTTCTCCTGTGTACTGTGTCTAAGGGAGAATTTTTCTCTGACCACAGGTTTCTACAAACTTCTTTTACTTCCTTCCACCTATTTATGCATATAAAGCACATTGTGCAGTCTGGAAGCTTCCCTATCTCAAATATATTTCCTTCTTCTTCCCATTTTTGTCAGACTCTCCCCTGGAGTAACTCTCATTACATCCAATTTCCATCTGTCCGCAGTTTGCACAATGGGATGTAAAAACGGTTTGTGTTTTACTTCATTTTACATTGCATCAGATTTTGCAACAAAAAATCAGGGCTTCTAGCCCTTAAAGGGTTAGTAACTGACAGTGCACCGAAAGCTCACTGGGGTGGGAGCAGCAAAAGCACAAAGCATTAAGTCAGAACGGCAACAGGGAAACAATGTCAGCACAAGGACAATAAACACTGTTATTCTTAGTGCACCAGGAATAACAGTGATTATTGTTCTTGTTTTAACATCATGTTGTTTTCATAATTTTTCCGGACAACAAGACAGTGTAAGAGGAAGCGCTAAGGTGACCTATAAGGAGATTTAAAAATTATAAAATGAAGAGGGAGAGAAATGTCTTTTTACTCATGTTAATTTTGGATTGATGGGACTTTAAGAATGCTGAAACCAAAACACCTAGACAGATGTGCATACATATTTATTTCTTCTTGACAATAACAGCTTCTGAATTGCCATGGCACACAAACAGCCATGTGTAGGTCCCCATAAAGAATCTCTTTGCTCTCTCTCATCTGCCTCCTTAGCCATGCATTACTCTCTTATACTTTGCCTTTTAATAGGATTGTAAGATTTTGAAAGGAAGATTCTATCTGTAAGTCCTGCACCAAGCAAGTTGAAAGCTGTTGAATAAAGCACCATATTGATAGTGTATCGCTATTCCACACATAACCACTGATACTACATAGGTACCACTCAGAAATCTGTCTTTTATGTGTTTCTTTATATTTATGTACATTGCAATTAAATGGATGCTCTGAATTTTATAAACTTTGTCTACACTGATACTAGCTGACATTGTAAAATATTTGTAATATCTTCATAGTTAGACCACACCCAATAGTGCCCTTCTATTGACCAAAGACCACCTCACCATTCTAAGGGAATTTGCAAATTTCAGTACCTTGTCACACACTGAGGTGTCCATTGTACCCCATTGCATTGTCAATGGAGACCTAGCAACATAATATATTAGCTGTAAAGTAACAGTTCACTTTTCCCAATGCTGTTCCACAGTGTTCCAACTCACATGTCAGCAACGATTTGGACAGTGAGAGCCAATGTCAGCTGTAAAAAACACTTACCAGTTTCAGGCCTGAAAGCATAGCTCAGCAGAGCTCAGGCTTCTAATTTTCCTTAATACCTTTTTGAAACACAATGAAACTGATCTCCAGGGAAACATATCAAAATAATTATTTAAGATGAATACATAAAATATTCATTTTTTTCACGTTTGTCTTACATTTTGCAAAGTTACTTGACAAAACCAATGCCACAAAACAATGCAATTAGCATAATCGTTGAGCACTTGGTATACAAGCTCCTTATTTGTGTCACATTGGGGATGTCTGTTCCTCTTCTTTTCCTGAAAAATCTCAAAAAGAAAAAAAAAAAAGGCATAGGAATGAAGTAAGTCATTGTATATTCCAGCCAAAGGCTACTCTGCTTCTTCTTTCTCTCCAGAAAGCCCAAATTACTCCTACTTTCTCATAGTGTTCTACAAATGCTCTGTCTTTGTCCCTTTTGATTCAACTGCTGTGGAAGTAAAGAGAGACATAGCATAAACTGAATTACACTGAGGGAACTTTCACCTCCGGAAATATTTTAGGTTCACAGCACATTCCTTTCCATTTCAAATCTTTATCAGTAAACACATGATAGAAAAGTGTACCTGCTAGGGCCATGAACAGGCAACAGAAATAGGAATCAAGAAAAGAAAAACATGAACAGTATAGGCTAAACAGACTTGATCACAAAGAGCAGAAAGTGATAACTAACAAAAATCATTAAAAAAACCTAAATTCTTTCTCACAAGCAGCACTTAGACAATAATAAAAATTGTGGTGGCCATACTGTTTCAAGTTATAGAATGAAGAAAATGGTGATAGATGCAACGAGATATTGCACACAAAAGGCACTTAGCACTTGTGCTGAAAAGCAGTGCCAAGCATTGCAGGGGAAGCATAAACCTGAAAGGACATCTCTCCTCCCACAGTAGATCAGGACACAGCTGATTGTGCACAAGGGGCAGATTGCCTTTTAGCTGATAGAACTGTCTTTCTCTTATACCCAATTGATTATGAATGAATCACCTACAAAATAGAGTAGAAGAAAAATTGTAAGACTGACGCACTATGGAGTTTTGCCATACAGGGTTTTACTTCAAAATCTTGAGCACTGAGCTCAGTCACTGGCTGTTTGTGAATCTACGACTCAAAAAGCACCTGCCAAAAAAAAACTTTGAAGGACAAGTTCATCTTTTCTTCAAGGCAATTATACAGTTGTGGATGTAATTGCCTGTGTGAGACAGATGTTTACAGAGTGTTGTCAAGCACGTAGGAGTTTCTAACCTTTTCATGACTGGAAAATACATAAAGGACTATATTTCCAGTAAAAGTACAACTTTACAGCCCATATAGAACAATCTAAGCTGCCATTAGACTGTCATATTCCAGTGCTGATCCAGCAACACAAGTATTTAGCCCAGGGTCTGATGCTATTATTTCAACTGTCTTTATAGTTTTCTACAGCCCAATTCAGATACATTTACTTAATCAAACCCTGACAATCCTCAAGACCTACTAGTAATTTCTATATAGATTTTAAAAAAGTTAGTGCTTCTCAATTCAGCCAAATTCAAGCATTACAGATGCTGTTCTCCAGTTTTTACAGTCAATATCCCTTAATTTATTCTGCTAACAAAAGTTAGCAAAGGCTGGCTTTTCAGTAGTGTTCCCATTAGGTTGTGTCCAGCTTTTATGACTGACTTTGATAAGCTTGGCCAGACCATGCCAGCAATCACATGAATGAGATAATTATAGACACAAAGGGATTTTACAATGTTGACTCTGTTAGCCAAATTAGCTGCTGGTGGTGAGAGCTGCAAGGCATCTGTTATTCTTTCACTTCTTAAAAGCAATTTGTCAAAATCAGTAGTGTTTATGGCTATAAAATGAAACATTGGAATAAATTCTTGATTTCAAACAGTCCAGGCGTATTAAATTATTCTGCATCTACTTAACATCATGTCTGGAGAAATGAGAGTAAAAAAATATTTCTTTTAATACAAGCCTTTTAATGTTTCTGGCAAAGAAAATGCAAAAGCTTTGGCTCTATAATCTTCTACCTAAAAGTGAATGGAAAAGAGAAAAAACAGAATGAAGGTAGAAAAGTAAACAAGAGAAAAGAAAACAAGAGCAATAATAGGAGAAAAAGCAATAGTGATTGATTTTAAAATCAAATAAACTGTATAAAGCTTCCAAATGAAACTTTTTCATAGAAACACAGAAGAATGTTAAAAAAGAATGTTTCAGAATTGGTTGTAATAGTCCACCAGATTTTTTGATTCAGATATCATGAAGCCATCTGAATTAAATGGGATTATTTCTCAGTTTTTCCATTGCTCATTTGCTTTGCTGCTCTTTTTCATCCCAGTATTACAGCAGTCACTTTGGACAACTATCAGAGTAGGACTTGAGTGGAGCTAACATTTTTACTCAGAATCATTATGGAATCCATCAGCAGGAGCTCCAATTTTAAATAATTTTTTTTCTTTTTTTTCTGAATCTTGTACCTTTCGGTAGATTTCCTCCTAAAGTGTAGGTGGAGAGATCAAAGTCTGCTTTTCAGCTGGGTTGTCTTTACTCAGTTAACTGTAACTGAGAACACACAAATGCTTTCATATGTAGATAGAGTTCAGCCAGATTTTTTTTCTATATTTTTTTTCTTTGTGGGAAATTATTATTTTTCTTTACATTACTTTCTTTCACTTTGATATACAGTAAGTTAAAAAAGGTCACATCTGACTTTAAACAATTCTGCAGATGGCTCTTGGAATATTTTTGTCAATGTCACTTAGCATTTCCAACCAAGGGCTGAACTACATGCTGAGTTTGATGGGTTTTTATTACTAGTGATATCAGACCAGCTTCCCTGCTGGATATCACGATCATGTAACTAACTTCCTTCCCTGTGGCAGTTTTCCCTTTAACTAAGCATGAGCCTGTTTGTCCCTACAGACTCCTTTTAGACATATAATGCTTTCTTGGTTTCACATAGAATGAAAAACTAGGCCTTGGAGGCATCCTAATTTATATGCTTTATCTGAAAATGCCCCTACAGCAGAAATCACTTTGTAAAAATGATACCATGGCATCATATAAATGTACTCCCAATACAATATTTCTGTCCCAATATTCATTTACTCATCAAAACAATTTTTCTCCTTTCTGTAATTCATATTTTAGTTCTAGTATAGCAAAGATAAAATCAACATGTGTCTGATTTATTTTAGTGATGTGCTAAGTCTTCTTAAATAACTTTGATACCAACTGAAAAATTATTTCCCAGTTGCACACTGAGTGATGTTTATAGTTTGGGTACCTCAAGGGCTTTCTCTGCTGCAGTGAGTTTCATTTGATTGTGTCAGATTTAGTGAAACAGGTAATTATTTTCCTGAAGGCATAACTATGTTTTTTAAAGACTTAATAAATGTTTATAGTTTTAGAGTTCAAAAATATTTAGGCTAGATATGGAGAATTATCAAATACTTTTAAACATAAAACACCTGAGCAGGGCAGGAACTTGTCATCACTGCCCTCTGTCCCTTGAATCATCATGTTCAGCCAGGGAGAGAGAAAACTGGGATCCTCCATATCACACGTCCTATCTGCCTGTTGGCCCTGTCTCAGGAAAGGTAGGGCGTGATTCCAGCAGTCTATTCTCTCTCTCTCCCTTATATCCCTCAACCTACTGACCTCCTCCCGAGTCTCCGTCACTAAGTAGAGGAGCCTCTCTACCTGGACCCTACTAGTATAACTAATAATACCCTGTACAAACAAATATGATTAGATTCAGCTTAACTTATGGATACCCAAATATTTGTGTTTTGCTAGACATGAATAATGAATTTTTCCCTAAGTTTCATTACTTTGTTTCCTATAAAAAGTTCAACTACTGAGCACTTTTAGAAACTAATGTGGAATTCAAAGTAAAAATTAGGTGTACTGCATTCAATCTAAAGTATTTTAAAGTAAAAAATTTACATCACAGATTTTCTCACAGCAAGAGTGTTACTTTCTAAAAATACTAGAAAATCATATTCAGTGAATGAAAAATTAGCTGCTTTATATTTGTATTTGTTTGTCTTATTTTTTTTTTAAGGAGAAAATTAAACCGAAACTAAAACCTGAACAACAACCCTCCCTTAGAAACTTTATGATCCAAGTCAAGCAAATAACTCCTAACAGGAAACTTTATTCTTTAGTGTACTGATCCTGTTTCTTTGGGTGGTTACCTATATATATTTTTTGCATAACTGCAACATAATTTTTTTTTTTCCAGCGGTACAAGAATTTTACAGCCATTCTGAACTGGTTTTACCTCAGAAAAAATTATGAAATCTGGCATATTTTTTGTCTCATTTTCATCTTAATTTAGTTTTTATTCTATAGTAACACTAAGAGTGGACACTTCAGTTACCTGTATAATAAAGACATTGAATTACACTCAGCTACCTAGAGACGTAGCCCTCGACTTGTCATTACTAGTCAATCCAGCCAGGCCTATTGTTGCTTCAGTTCACTACACAATTCCAGTGAGTATAACCTTTTTTAGTTTGCTGCTTAATCAATATAGTTAGATCTGTTAATAATGAAACAAAATGTGAAAAATCAAAATAAAGAATATATCTAGAGCTTATTTCCTCAGAGTACAAAAGATCTGAGATATATATCTTTGCAGTTTCCAATTCTAATTGTACATGATAGATGTGAAATGAAAATCTAGATTCAAACAACATTAACTAGCACAGGATATGAATTCTTATCAGACTTTAAATTTCAGTAGGTACAAATTGAAATAATTTCAACTGATAGTATTTGAAGCCTTGAAGTTTTTTTTCTCAGCCTTTATTTCTACCACAGAGTGCCCTACACTTCCTGTATTTCAGAATACGTTTAAGAATTTTAAGTCAAATCTCCAAAGGTGTAACTTTTCCATCAACTGTCAATATATACTTCTAACAGAATTTTTCAGGATTTGCTTTATTTGCTTTGCAGAAGTGGTTAAATATTGAGCTACATAGCTTTCATTTGTTATTTAATTTGTTTAGCATAATTTCCTATTTTTTCTTTTTTCTTTTTTTTTTTTTCTTCTTTTGCCTTCAGGCAACCATTTGTGCTCTTTGAATACTCAAAAGTGTATGCAGACCACAATGCTCTATATCATAACTGGCTTTAGTAGTTCTTGCTGGCAATGAAATATTGCCTAGTCTCTGTTTGCAAAGGGTCAGCCTAACCCTGAGCTTCTCAGCAACATGGTGTTAAACTGTGAAGGAACTAATACAGTGATTGCCAAAGCTTTTTTTTGTGCATCATGGCTGTAAAAGACATTTTTTGATCTTCCAGCAACCCAGCACTCACATGTTTTGTTTATAGTATATTTAACATTTGTGATGACCCAGCTCATGTGTCTATTTTGCTCCTTGTGGTAAGTCACTCCAAGAGAGCAACATATGCTCTCAGTGCGTACACTTTTTTCTTATTTGATGAATAATTTCATATGATAGATGCAAACACTCATTTGACCTGTTTTATTTGATATATTTAGCTGAATTATTAAAATGATTAGTACAGAAAAAAACACGTATTTAAAAAGAAAAATTCACTCCATGTCCAAATAATTATTGATAATTATTTGCCCCCAAAACGTATGCAAATGAAAATAGATTGAACATTCAGTGTAGATCACAGAGACAGCATGATGCACTTCTCCCAAACCGTTGACAAATACAGATGGGAAAGGGTCAGTGCATTTATATTCCTAGCTGTTATTTGGACAGATGGCCAGTCACTGAAGTTGCATTTTTTTCCCCTTAATTTAAAATTAATGACATACAAGAGATCCATCGAAATCTTTTGTTTTGTTTGTTGTTGTGTTTTTGTTTTTGTTTTTTAATATTTCCTGGGGGAAATAAATGTATTGCTGTCTTTTGCCTCACTCCTCCTGCAAGTAGCATTTGTGTCTCACTCTGCAGCTGCTGCTTAGAAAATTAACAAATGCAGCTCTTACCTATATGAAGCTCATGTTTCTAAGGAAAACATAACATAGAATACAAAATTTTATGAACATTTTGAGAGTGAAACAAAAACCTCTGTACCTTGGTGGGTTTTTAAGTGGTTTGGGGTATTTTTTGTTTGTTTGGGGGGCAGTTTGTATGTATGCATGTTGTTTAGACTCTGTTTTGACTGAGTAGCTTTGACCTAACTGAAACTGTGAAGAAAATATCCAGATTTTTAATTGAACTTTTGGTTTTCTAGATCCATTATTCTCTTTGGGAAAAAAAAAAAGAAAAATAAAAATACTATGTTTCTTTATGTAGCCTTCCAGCCAGAACTGTTAACTCAAAGTCTATTCCCAGAACTATGTGAACATCATTGCTGATGTAATCACAGATGCTTTTGACAAATAAAATTACAGTCATAAACAAATAAGTCACATTGGCTGGTAATCAGGAAGAAACGGGAGAAAACCAGTGTTTATTGGAATATAAATAACCAAACTGGGCAGGAAAGGAATGTTTACAAACAGTGAAGAGAAAAGAAAAATATCAAAAGCCCAAACAAAACTATTTAGCCCAAACTATTTAGCTGGAAGTCAAAAACCAGTTCTCCCTGATAATACTAGATTTTGCTTGCCCATCATTTTAGTTCTGTTTTAACTGAGCAGAGCTGTCATCTCTAACAAGCAGTAGAAGTATGGTTTCAGTATTCATGTAAGATGGCTCCATGGTAGATGTGCAGTGCATGGAACAGTTTTGCTGCCAGATAGGCAACTTCAGGTGAACACAAGTAAAATTCCTTTAAAAGGAGAAAGATGTGTAATACCGCCTTCTCTCAGTGTATGAAACAAAGCACTGACATTCTGGAGATAACAGTGTGCCAGCTCTGACAATTTTTATTTTTTCCCTCAAGGTAAAACTACTCTGCATTTATTCTTTTCCTGGCTTAAAAGTAAACAAAAAGATCAGAGGAACAACATTTTTTTGCATATAAGACAACACTGCCTATTATTTTGTTGAACTGATTGGAACAACTGTTCTCAGGCTGAGCTGGTTGATGCTCAAGAGCTAGTCCTGACTATGTACTCAGAATAGCTTCCTCTATTAGACTAAATATAATAACAAATGAAGAACGTGGAGCAACAGTCAGTCAATCTAAAAGATAGGCCTCTACCAACAACACAGGAAGAGGAGCATACTTTGTCTCTACTAGATTGGTAGAGAAACAGTTAATACAAGATAGCAAGCTCAGTTTGAGCTTAGTGTGTTGACACAGCTGCAGACTGTGAGAATAAAATCAAACTAAGTAAGGGTGGCTTTTGGACACGATAACATTGGGGTGGAGGCAGGCTTTGTGAGGTACTGTTAGATGAGTAAAATCACTGGGAGATATTTTCAGCAAGCACTAGTTCATGTTGTACAGTGAGCAAAACCATTCTTTCATTTGTTTCATGTGTTTTTACCCAGAAATGAGTCCCTGTGATGGACACAGCCTATAGTAGGACATCCAAAGATTTGTTTGGAGCATCATATATATTGATATGAAATTCTGCAGGTGGCTGACAATCAAGAAGTGCAGAGTAGTTATTATTTGGATGAAAGGTTGCATTAGGAGAGAGGCAAGCTTTTGCAAGGACAGTAGCTAAGAGTGAAAGTAGTTATATCTTCTTTCAGTGGGGTTGGCGTTACACTGTTTACAGGATACTTTTTCCCAGGTAGCAGTACTTCCGCCTCAAGTAGTTCAAGGGACACTGTGTCAGTATGCTGTTGAGAATCAGAAACCATGTAGAGCCCTTATCTTTCTTAAATTGTTGAGAAATATGGGCTTTTTGGCCCATATTTGAAAAGTGTAAAGAAATTTATATCCTTGAGCATAGTTTAAGTAACTAATGAAGTATATTTTTTAGAATTGCATCAATAGGGCTTTGTTCTTCTTCTTTTTTTTTTTTTTTCCCACAAACGAAAAAGCGGATAAACAAATAGCTTTTATTTCTGTCTAGTCTCAAACCAAATTACAAGTACAAAATTTGTTATGTTCGCCAAATAATGAATTGAAGTTTACGAAGTTTGTAACTGGTCCTGTTTTCCCATCTCTCACCAGGTCTGAAACTGTGATGTTGAGGCTTAGTAGCTTAAAAACTGACTTTGTGCATATAAGCTTTATACTGCCTTGATCTCAAGGATTGTGGATAAAATCTCTGCTTCTAAACTAATGCAATATTTTCCAAACAGTACTCTGAAAGTCACATTATTTTCAGCAGGATAGAAGGCTGAGTGGTACAACTTCTGCTTGTGAGTAGAACCCAGTGACAGTTATTTCTTTTGTGAAATCCCTTCATATTAAGGAAGCTCTAATCTAAAGCCCATTTCAAATTAGCCTTCAGTGGGATATGTAGAAAACAGTAGACTCCATAATGTTATAATGATTATAGTATTCACTTGGTAGGGCGGAAGCTCTGTGGAAACAGAGGACTTCAGTCTGTGTTTCAGCCATTCATCCACCTATAATACCATCTTCTGCAACAAAGTACTTCCCTCCTCCCACCAAATAATTCTGCTGCTCTCTAATTTCAGTTACCCAAATTAAGAAGTATAGGCATCTGTCAAGATGGAAACTTATTTATCCAGAGATAAATCACAGCATTAAGATAAATACTTCTTTTGCCTTTTCCCTTATTAATCTGAGGCTCTGCATATGCACGTAAAAATCACTTTGCACACACACAATGAATAAAATAGCTATTTACACATCATATAAGATACACAAGTTCCTACCAGTCAGAGGAACATGAAAAATAATTAAATTAATTGTATTTTATTTAACAGTCACTTGTTTTCTTCTGGTTGAACATGTGGAGAAAACTGGGATTTTACATACTTTCATTACGCCTTTTTTTTTTTTTCCATTCACATTCTTAACAAACGAAAGCAAACAAAAATACCCAAACAAAAATGCAATTTATAAATTGCATCTTTACATGATACTGACTTGGAGTGCAATTCTATTTACTGCAGATTTTATAAAATTCTAGTTAATGAGATAAAATGTACTCCCAAAAGAGAAAAACCAAAAAACAACAAGAACAACAACAAAAACCAACCAAACAAAACCAAAACAACAACAAAAAAACCCAACAAAGCTTTCTTCAAGTAAAATGACAAATGATCTTTTGAGAGAAATCTCATCACCCCCAAATATTTTTAAATGGAGAAGCAGATACATTATGATGCATACTTATGTTAATTCTTTAGAAACCATGGACAAAGATTGCAATATTGAAGTCATGGTTACAAGAAGAACTTTCCCCTAGCCCTTCCCAAAAAGCTTCCCTGATTAGTATAGATGTGTGCAACACACTTCACTGCTCAAATTGAAATAGGACCCATAAATAAAACACTTAGGACCGAGGCTGCATCTATACTGTTCTCTTAAAGGCCTCTATTACAGAGACCTCAGGAAAGTATTTACTGTTTTGGTTTTTTTTTTCATTTGATTTGCTCTTGGAAGACACTCGAAGTTCTAACTAGAGAAGCTAAACCAAATGAAAAGTCTCTAGGACCATTTGGTCTTACACATTTCTGAGGCCTTCTGGTAACTTTGTAATATGAATAATATTCAAGGATATCCCTACTGAAGAGAGAGAACAGATTTCCAGTATATTGGTAAAGTAGGGAGCATCTAGTCACATTAGGTTCCACTATGTTTCTTTAAAAGTTTCAATCCTGTAATTTATTGACCTTCCTTTCCTGAACTCATATAAACATAAAAGGTCTGAGAAAAATATTCCTTCTGCATCACAAAGGACTATGATACATTGTCTCTCCTGGGGTTTAGTTCCCAGCTGTCCCAGCCCATGTCATCACTCTCCCTATCTTTTCATCGTTCTCAGAAACAATGCTAATAGAAAAGCAAAAGGTATTTGGCTTTTGCTGTGGGTAGATACATCAAATGTCTTCAGAACTTATCTAGACTCACTTTTTTTTTTTTTCCCCCCCAGAAAGTCTTCTCCTTCAAAACTGTGACCCTAGTGCCCAGAAAGGTGTTAGTTAGATGACCCTTGTCAGGGCAACCTTGAACAACACGGGCCAGTTACAATGTAATCTTTTGGCCACTGCTTTCCACCTGAGCATCCTTGAAACTACCCCTGTAGCTGTTGAATACGAAGAAGATCAATACCCTGAAAAGTCTTTTTCTTCTCTCATTTAGTCTGGTTTTTCCAGCAATATTATTTTGAACAGGGAAATTAAAAGAGTGTTCATGATTATAGGTAGTCGTGTAGACAAAAGTCCAAGATGCCTGGGTTTTGACCTCTATTGGGAATAAAATTATCAGTGTGCTATACAGATTTTGCTTTCTCTAGCTGTCAGTTTCCTCCTCCAGCCCTGTAAGGTGCAGTAGCAGTGAACATAGTATATGTTGCACAGACCGACAAACTCACCTTCACGTCTTTTCAGTAGAACTATCACCACTTTTCCATTCCTGCCATGCGTTTTCATTTCTTGATGGGAAACATTAGAGAAAAGGGAATAGACCATTAGTCTGGAAAATAACACCAGTACAGCAATCAGTATATGATGTTTCCACCATCACCACTCCACCCGTGTCTCAAGTATTAACACAACCTTTCCTTCACCACACCCCTGTCTTGAGCATTAGTAGTTTTGTTTTGCTTAATTCATGTGATATTTCTGTGTTCCCTAGCAGAGAGCTATCCACAGCTACTTATGCAGTCTGTCACTTCCACTGTAAATCCAGAATCATCCACTGGTTTAGTTTACTCTTCAGACCTGCGAAGGGTGCATTCCAATAGACTGAGAGTATTCCTGCTAGTTCTAGTAAGCAGTTTGACTACTGTTGTTTCACTGAGTCCTATTGTATGGATATACCATGTAGAACGCTTATCCCCAGCAAACTCTTTGGCTTAATTCAGTCCTTTCATGAAGAATTTCAAAGCAGTACATTCAAATACTGCTATAGACATAAGGGATGAAAAAAAAGGGCTATGTTAGGTCCCCCTTTCCATCACTATTTTGCACAATTGTCCAAAGAGACTGGGTGTTTTTATGTTTACAGTGTTAATGCTTAGTAATATTTATGACTTGAGGTTAGGTAATGATATAAGTATAAATTATTGCTATGATATTCTGTGATAGATGAAATATTAATTTTGGCTTTAGAAGGAAGTGGAGGAGAGATTGAAACCAATCACAAGCAGCTGTTTTCTTCCAAGAAATTCCACTGAAGCAACTTTATTGTGGTTATCAGAGAAGTAGGAAAATAAAATTCCTTAAGTAAATATGCACTAGAATATATATCCTGTGGAGATAATATTATATCTGGATAGATACTCATGTTATTTATTATTTTTAAAATGCTACTATGCTTCATTTTGTTTTTCTACTTTGAGGTATTTGTGCTGATGGTTTAAGATGACACAAAAGACACCTTAGTAAATCTCAGCCAAAAAAATATGTTATAGACACAAAAATAAAGACATGTGAAAAGCAGAAAAATCTACCTCCATAGAAAAAAAATCAAGTAATTGAATGACAAAAAGAAAAACCAAATCAATTTCCTCTGCAGAAGATAAGGAATTGCAGGAAACAAACAAAAAAATTGCATACTATGTCAAAATATCTTACTGCCCAGAGAATCAAGAATTCTATAATAGGAGAAAAAGATTACTAAATTATGAGGACAGTCAAAGCAGTAAAATAATATTATATAAAAAAAAAAGAAGCTTGAGCATATTTCACTGTATGTACTTGAGACATAAAAATAGGTGAAAGAAAATAAATTTTAAGGGTTACCATTTGAAGAGTGTAATAACTTTGAGAAAGCCTGAAATTCATGAATGCATCTGTGTGTATACCTGTCCCGGTACTCAGTGTTCTCTCATGCATTTTCATGATATAATTGAGAGCAATAGAAGTTAGACCAATTTTAGGTGTTTTGTTGTTGGTTTTGTTTTATTTTTACTAATTCTGCTTGTTGGTTGGTTGGGTTTGGTGGGGGTTTTGTGGTAGTATTAGCTGTAAAACAAAAAAGTAGTATGTCAGATTCTATTGGGACCCATTTCTGGAACTGCAGAATATAAATTGTATGTCACACTAGTCAGCCTAACAAGTTAGTGTGTTATATAGAAGTATGATTATCTTCTTTTTCACTGATTGTAATGGATCCATTTTCCTGTAGTACTTTTTTTCCTTTACACCGTGCTTGATAAATTTTGTTGTTGTCAACTGTTTTTTCAACACCTCTTGGTAGTCTGTTTACTCTTGCTGAAGTTTCAAATGTTTTTTTTTGATTTTATGCGGATGTCCTTAACTTCTAAAAGGTTACATATTAAAACAGCATAAGAACAGTTGCAACTCCTGAATCACAGCTAAGTACAGTTAAAAACAAGAATTTTTGCAACACTAAACTGCAAAACAGTCAGATGCTAAAGACTCAAGAGAGCTAAGGAACTCCTGTTGTGGTACAGGAAAAATTGGAAATTTCCAAGTATAAATTAATACATAGGTGCAGTAATGTTAATATAGCTGATTACAGGTCCATTTGTTAGCCTTAAGAGGACAGAACAGTGAGAAGAGAAAAGGTCAGAGTATCCTGATCAGAGGTTAGTTATATTAATTTTTAAGTTTTGTTTTTTAACAATAATAATAGCAGTGAAAGGTCTGAGAGATTGTAGGTGCTTCAGATAAGAATATCTCCGCTCCTTAGCATGCCTTGAAAATTGACAGTAGTTGTAGACACATTGTCAATAGTCATCATCTTGACATGACGTTGATCCCAAAAGACAAAAAGCAAAAGAACATACAGGCTAAGTGCATCATTTAAATAGGCTTATAAATAACCAATTAATGCCAATGCTACAAATACTTCACACCTTTATCATAACTCATAAATGAGAGATAATAGTATTCTATTGTGCTTAGTTGTCTAAAAACACTCAATCCTTCTAGAGAGAGAGCTGACCAAGAGATCCTGGAGTCTACCACATCAGCTGCTATGACTATGATTGTAACTCAAGGCACCTGATAAGGAAAGCAGGTGCGAGCACAAGACTGTGTGTTGGTCCTACAAGAGAGAGGTGTCAAGAAATAGTGAAGTATCCATAGGACTTCTTCAGTGCTGAGACTTTGTGTGTGCCAGCCTTGTTTTGGTATTAGCTAATTTGCCATTAGCTGTATACATCCTCTTTGTTATGTGTATGTAAATATTCTTTTAAATATGTGAGAATAGTGCTATAAAGAAATCCTATCAAAGAAAATTGTTGTAAGACTCCAGGTTCTTCTCACGAGCTCATCAAAGCAGTTTTACATCAAAAAGATACAAAGCCCCAAAAATTCACCCAATGGATTCATTAAAAGGGCCTTCAGTTCTTTTATACCTTGAGGCTGCTCACAGGAAAAATGCTACAGTGCTTCTCAGCACAACACAGCTGTTCAATGAGACGCCAGTTGCAGGAGTTACAAAGGTCCAGAAGAATTAACTGTTACCTCTAATGCTTAAAAAAACCCAAATATAGCAGTTCATCCTTTCCAGTCTGTACTTTGTAACTGCAGAATAAAGTATGATGTCAATGTCATTATGTTAATACCTTCAGTCTTAGGAAAAATGCATTATAAATACTTATCCACGTCTAATCGCTCTCAATATGTATAAGTTTCCCAAACAAGAAGCCATTATTTCTATGCAGTACTTTAATTCTCAGAATGCTTTATTTATTACAATCACTCTGAGTATGATGTTTTTCTGATATGGTTTTATTGATATTTGAGTAATTTGGATAACCTATTTGTAATTTATACAAATTATATCTAGAAAGAATATTAGGAGAATGTCAAACAGTCAATGCAGTCAAAAGTTAAAATATGGTAAAATTATACTTGTCTCTTACCTTTTCTATGCTCCCCTGTGTACCTGAATTATTACACTGTTTTGTCTGCGTGCAGCCTTCTTCACAAAAGATATAAGAAAGATATCTGTCTCCTGTGACAATTCCACTTTTATACTAAACAGTACTGGTAGGGGAGGTTGTAGTAAATAAATAGTAGGTTGTTAAATAAATACATTGTTTATGAATAATTATATAATAAAAGACTGTTACTAACTAATATGTAGGGTTTGGTTTATGCTGAATGTAAATTGTTAGAAGTGGAGAATGACTTTCCCATATCTCTGATGTCAAGGATTCTTCTCTGGGTTATGGAATCAAGCCTTGAATTTTTCTTGACTTCTTTAGTCACGTGAATATCAGTGTCTTTCAGAAACTTCGCCAATACTGATGGTATTTTCTAAGAATGTAAATGCATAATTCACATCTGGCAAGAGAAAGACCCCTGATGAGCCAGATGAAGTGTTTGAACAAAAGAAATGGTCTGAGAGGATTCTCATTTACTTGTCCCAATGTTATTTCATTTTGTATAGAAGCTTTAAATATTTATTTAGAAAATAACTTTATAATGTGGTGGAATGTGTCTCCATATGATGAATACGTAATTTCAAACATACTTGGATATTTTACTATGAAATAGAACAGTTAATGTAAAATCTTTAAAGCAAACTATCCTACACAGGGATAAAACTTGTCTGGGTTCTTTCATAGCTAGCATCCCTCTCTCTAACTTTCTTCATGAAGATGGTTATTGTCTTTTGTGCTGTGAGGTTTAACACTACCTTATTACATCTGACTGTAGGATCCTGCCTCACTCTCCTAAAGCAATACAGGAACACTTGGAAATTTTAAAGTAATATTCTTCCCATAATGGGTGGAGTGACTTTGCATTTTCTTGGGAGATTAGACTTGTATTCTGAAAAAACTGTATGCAGACAGTGAAAAAAAAAAAAAATACAGCTTCTGCCCAGTTATAGGATGGCAAAGAATCTATCCCCAAATGCCTATGGAAGTCACATAATGTGACAAAGCAACAATACAGGAAAGCAATATTTTGCAATAGAATTTGACATACATACCTTACTATTAGTTTATATGTACTAATAAACTCTGAATTATCTTATAATGCAAATATATGATGATTTTTTCCATAATATATAACAATATAAAGTATTAATTTCTACTTTATTTGACATTATGCAGTTACTCTACTTCTGTGTACATGTTGAGTATGTATCTGCTCCAAGTCTTCTAAGTCTTCTGTACATATGAAATAGCCCCTGCCCATATGGCAACTCTACTATTTTTCTGTTAATTTATTTGTGTTCAGACAGATCTTCCTTAGTAATTTAGCTCTGTTAATATTCAATTCCATTCTACAAGTTCCATAAAGAGGTTTAGACACTGGATTAAAAATAATAATACAAATCAAAAAAAGTCTGTGTTTCTGATCAGTTCAAGTACTACAGATAGTGGTTTCTCTCTGGCAAAACACATAAGCACGTACTGAATTTTTGTTTCTTTTTTTTAGTTTAGGATTTAGTTCTCTTGTCAGTACATTTTCTGGAGAATTTATGACTTTTCTTCATCTATATTTTAGTAAAGTTGGATTACACTTCTGACTTACCAAATCCTTTGTATTTTTTCAAAGTATTTATTCTTGAAGTTGAACCTATTTGATCATTAATTCAACACTGATGTAGTTTCAAACTACAGTCACCAGTAGTATGTTCCATACTATACTTCCGACTAGTGTTATGTGTCTTCTTAACTCATCTTTCCCGTGTATCTTATATTCATACTGAAGTCTTGCAGATGATCTTGACATGTTTACGAAAAATTCTGAGTGGTAGCAAGAACTATGCAGTGGAGAAAGATTTATATGTTCCAAAGGGAGAGGAGACTAATATGTCAAGCAGACAAAGGCTGAACTTCTGTATTATACTTTACAGAGTTTGAACTCTAAAATTCTTTAGCTTCTAGAAGTTCTCTTAATAAGAATTACTATCTCATCTGTACAGAACCTAGTCTTTTGTGGGTATGACTTAAAACAAATAATAAATTATAATATATGCACATGTATAAGATAT
>JAYRBT010000177.1:35064568-35133879 GCA_036023395.1 Myiotriccus ornatus | reverse complement strand
ACAGTTTCAAATTACGACATGGATATGTGGGATTAATTGAATGGATGGGGATGGGACAGAGACATTGTAGTGCTTAACTTTAATGCATTTGCCCCTAAATTCTGAAGATATAAAGAATTATGCATTTCACAGATGGAATACAAAGATTCAAAGGCTGATAGAGACCTGCAAGTTTCCCAGCAATAAATGATAAGAAAAAAATGATATCTCATGAATGAATCTGAGAGCTGATAAGAGTGTTTTTGAGATGATGTCTCTGTCAACAGATGAAGCAGAAATAGGATTTTTACTTGCAGCTCATTTCAAAATGCTGAGCACCATTTAGGTAGTCTTGATATTTAAAAAAACTCAATTTTTTCCTGAACTAGTGTTCTCCTTTTACAACTTGCAAGCTAAAGCATTCATCAACATAGAGGAAAACGCTAGTCTTTTTTTTTTTTCCTAACCACAATGGGTATAAAAATACAGTTCTTAAACTATACAAACCTGAGTTGAATTCTGTATTCTTGTCTTTCTTGGAAATGTTATTCACCTGCCCCACATCAAGGTTCAAAAAGGAAAGAGACTCTGGAGCTCTGTGTTTGTTGACAGTGTGAATTCTCATTGTTCAGGATCCCATTTCTATATCCAAGATCATTTTTGTAACCTTTATCCAATGTAAATATATTCAATATAAAATACATAGAAAGCAGTGAGATAGCAGATTGAAGCATACATCTCCTAAATCTATATTTTAAAATATTAAAGACCTAACAGTAATCAACAGTCATATAATTTGTAATATCTTTCTTTATTAGCTTTCTCAGTCTTACAGTCTTTCCAATAAAGATCCAGAGATGAAGCTGAGAACAGTAGCTATGAGTCTGCTACATGAAAATGTGGGCACTTATGACACTCCTTTTACCTCATTTTAAAAGTTAGATTATTATCAATGCTCAGAAGACAGCTTCAGGCCTCATAATCAGTGCAAACAGAAGCATCTTTGCCAGAGTCATAGAAACAGAATGGTTTGGGTTGGACAGAACATTAAAGATCATCTCGTTTCAATCCTCCTTCCATGGGCAGGGCCACCTTCTGCTAGACCTTTCACTAAGTTGCTCAAAGCCCCATTCAACCTGACCTTGACCACTCTCAGGGATGGGGCAGCCACAGCTTGCGGCAACCAGTGCCAATGCCTTACCACCCTTACAGTAAAGAATTTCTTCCTAATGTCCAATTTAATCCTATTCTCTTTCAGTTTAAATCCATTACGCCTTGTCCCACCACTACATGCACTTGTAAAAAGTCCCTCTCCAGCTCTTTTGTAGCCTCCCTTCAGGTACTGGAAGGCCACAATTAGGTCATCCCAGAACCTTCTCTTCTCCAGGCCGGACAATCTTAGCTGTCTCAGCCTGTCTTTTAGGAGACTGGCTCCAACTCCTCTTTTGCTCTCCTCTGGACTCACTCCAGCAGGTCCACATGCTTCAGATGCCTGAACTAACAGAATCACAAAATGGCTGAGGTTGGAATGGACCTCTGAAGACCATCTCAGGCAATCCCCCTGATCAAAGAGGGGGAGCACGTAGCCCAGCAACATATCCATATGGCTTTTGAAATAAGCCAAGGATGGAGACTCCACAACCACTCATAGCAACCTGTGCCTGTACTTATGCTCCTTATGCTAAAACAGAACAGCCTGTGTTGCAGTTTGTGCCCACTGCCTCTTGTCTTGTCACTGGGCACCACTGAAAAGAGCCCGGCTCTGTCTTATTTACACTCTTCCTTTAGATGTTTGTACAAATGGATAAGATCTCTCCAAACCTTCCTTTCTCCAGGCTAACTGGTCCAGTTCTCTCAGCCTTTTCTCTTAGGGAAGATGATCCAGTCCCTTAATCATCTTTGTAGTTCTTCACTGAAGAACAGATTTCCTTGAACTGGGGACCCAGAACTGGACACAATACTTCATATGTGGTCTCACCAGTGCTGACTAGAGGGGGAAAATTGACTTCCTAGACCTGCTGGTAATGCTCTTCCTAATGCAGCCCAGGATACCATTAGTCTTCTTTGTCACAGGGACACATTACTGGTTCATGGTCAGCCTAAGTACTTTTCTGTAAAAATGCTTTCTAGTTGGTGAGACCCAGGATGAATTGGGGCATGAGGTCATTCTTCCATGTGCAGGAGGGAGACAAGACAAAAATGTGAAAGTGTTGAAGTATAGTAAACCCATACCTTTGTTCAGTCCTGTGTTTTGTATTAAGAAAATTTAGGAATCCTTAATGAGCAAGGAGGATTTTTGGTTGGTAGTCTGGGGTGCCTGTCTTCCCAAGCACCACTTTGCCAAACAGATAAGCAATTAAACTAATTTCCTGTCTAATCTTTTTTTTTAATACTCTGGTTACACATATATTGTCCTCACTCAACAAACACTTCAAAATATGAAACTCAAAGTAGTTTTTATTGCAGCAAATTATGATAGTACCACAACTAAAAATGATTATTTAATATTTCCATTACCTAAAACCTGAACTAGGAATGAATAGTATGAGTAACCTAACTGTTTTATCAACTCTTTTTTGTCAAAACATGCCAACCCACCAGCCATGAGTCATATTAGAATTTCAAAAAACTTCGAAGGACTTAGTGGCATCTTTGACCTGCATGACTACACATTGGAGTCTGCACCACTTGGAGCTAAGAGTTAAGTTAGCTCCATCAGTTGAACTGTGGCACAAATTTGACTCTTCTACTCAGATAAGTGACTTCAGAAGTAACGTTTTTAGTGGTAGCCTAATTCCACGTACAAGTGAATGCAGAATTTTGACCCTTCATAAACAGTGATGAGATACTTTACAGTACTTTCTTTAATTTGTGTTTGTTAGATTGGGAATTGATTCTTCTAGGTCAAAGCTCAGGGAAACTTTCTTTAGGCTTCATCCTTCATAATCTCTCTCCTTTTCATAATTTGTTTACATGCCCACCATTAGTATAACTGCCAAAAGTAAAATTGAACTCCAAACAGTCAAGATAAAAGCTTAGGAACACTGAGGTGAAATTATGATACACATAAGTTAACCCTTTCAAAGATACTTTTTATTTTTGTTTCTACTCACTGTCTAGCATGGAAAAGAAAGTCTGTTTTCAGTTCAAGTCTTCTAGCTATAAGACATAGGATTTTTTTCCATAAGTTAACAAAATCTAAAGGACTGATATTTGTATGGATAGAAATATCTTGAAACAGCTAAACAGCTATGTGTAATTTTCAAATACATATTGGTTGTTACCAGAGAAATATCCATGCAGATGGGATTATATGGTCACTAGATGTCAGCAGTATGTGGAAGTAATGAAGCAAAATAAGGACAGAAAGAGAACTTCCTTTTATAAAAAAGACAGAAGAATTTTTAAAATTATGAGATTTTCTTTTAATTACCTGTTTAGAAAATTAGATAACCTTTATCATAATGATAATACAGTTCATCAATGAATAAAAATATCAATGACATAATCCTCAGGTTATCTCCATAAATATTTTAATATAATTTCAATATATTATTACTTTAATTATTTAATTTTCAACCTAGCGTGCCATCATTATATCCATTAATAAGTAGTTCCTGGAAAGAAAGTTTTACCATCTCTAAAAAAATTTCCTGCTATTAACTACTGAATAAAGAATCTTTTTTCAAACTTTTTCATGGGTGTGAAAAGTTTTATGGGTTTATTTTATTTTATTTATTTTATTTTATTTTGTTCTTCAAGTGAGACCCTTAAAAAATCTGTGTCTTATCATATCCTAGGTATAGAAATGTAATATTCTGTATTTCGCTGCCAAATTGATATAAGAACAGGAAAGTTTTTTGCATCCAAGAAGGTCCTGTGTTGTTTCTTCTCTTCTTTCTATACTGAAACCTATAGATAGATTCATTATTACAATTATACACTGGTACATTTTATTGGGACTCTTAGTTCTCACTGCAGGACACGTTACTGTGATGTTCATCTATTAATTCAGGATCTTGATCAAAATCAGCCAAGATTGAGAGAACTAGATCTTGCAGAATATACTATTTCCGAATAGTCATTAAGGTGAGACACAATACTATGTCTGATTTGTACATGCCTGTGCTTCTGAGATGGCTGCACGGACCTACCTCTACAAAATTTCTTTAGTAGGAGTCTATCCATTTAGGGCACACTTAGAGTGATTTTGGACTAAGCTTGAGTATGACAGGAAGAATTCAAGATTATGTTTGTGTAGCAGAAAAATCTAAAGTTGAAAACAACTTTCACTTAATATCATGTTCAAAAGAACAGTGTCAAATCTTAAACTGTGCTTATACAGAAAGAATACCACATTGAAATGAATCCATTTTACTCTGTTCCCATAATAATAGCATAAAATATTAATTTGTTCAATTTCTGACTTATCATAGGTATGCATGCATCCAATTAAAAATGAAACAACTCAGCTTTCCTCTTCTTTTCCTTTGCAAATACATGTGAAAGTAGTCAGTCAAGTTCAGTCCAGTGAATAGAGGGTCAGACTGCAAATAAGTAGAGTCTCACTATAAGTAGCACAATACTCTTTCTGCAAAAACAAGACTTTTTTCTGTGTAATGGAATATTACTCAATATCAGTGAAGATGAAAATTATACAATGTCAACCTTCATGGTACTGTGCAGTGGTACACCCATTTTATTTGGGCTAATCCTAGTACCAGAAAACATTTACCACTTACTGCCTACTTGACATGATATTCTTGAAATAAGGTTATTTTTGTAGAGTTCAGACAGTCTGAATAAATACTAAAAAACAACTCTATATAATGCAATATTATGAAACATTTTATCAAACCTCTATTAACAAACACCTTGGACTCTTTTTTCTCTGTTGTTCACCACTTTTCTGTAGATCTTTCACACTTGGAAGCCAAGGGTCATACAGTACTTAAAACCAGACTATATAGAATGCCTAACAAAATGAAAGTTCCATGCCCTATAGCAACACAATTGTTCTCTTACAGTAATGGATTTGAAAATTATAACCTTCTGATATAGCCTGAGGAAGTGTTTTTAAACATGTCCAGTTCATTTGTATATTTGTATTTCAAAAAACACAGTATTTCGTAAGGGTAAGAGGTTTTTTTAACACTTATTAAAATAGGAAAATTTTTGAGACATGGGGATATGAAGAAAATAATAAAAAATGTGGATCATCTATATACATGAGCAATGTTTCTTGAAGAAATAAAAACAGGTTCTGCTCCCATTTAAGCTAGAAAGAGTTTGTGGTTTTTCTTCAGTGGCTGTTACATTAGAACCAGCATGACCTTGTTAAATCTCATTTCTTATTTTGCTCGTCTAATGCTGAACAAACCTTCTCCTAGGCCACCATTGATTTTAACTAGAACAACAAACTGTATAAAACAACAAGATTAAACATGTACATGGATGTTAATGCTGTCACTGGCAAGAAACTAACTTTTTCTGTGCAGCCTTCTAATATGAAACTGAAATTGTGATTTAATGGAAAAGAAAAATGTGGACAGAGATCCTGATTTTAGATATAAAGACAGGCAGACACAGAAAGGAAAAAAAATAAATAAGCCTTTCCTGTGTCTGTTTTCAAAGATTGTTTTACTAATATAAACCTGCTGGAGCAAAAGTATTATTAATGATAAAAATAAAAATTTTGTTGTAGTTCTCTGTATTTTAACATAATTATACCATACCTAGGAGATTAAATTCTTTAATAATCTTCTATATTTTCTCATTTTATCTAAAGATTGTACTGTTGTTCGTCTATAATATTCATCTGAGAAATAAAATCATTAATCACCTTGCCACCCAAAAAGAAGGGTTACATTTTATTTCTTGTGATATCTAGAAGATATTAGTTTTTAATAATTCTGATTCACTGATCTGGGTTTATCATGTTGACTAAAAATGTAGTCCTCTTGCAATAAATTTCTGTAACACAAGGAAGTGAAGCATTCACAATTCAATGTTGTTTTAAATATCATACATCACAGGGCATGTTTTACCCCAGCAGGGTTAATACTGAATGAAAAATGAAAGTTATTCATACTGACAAACTTTAAATTTTAGTTACATATGTTATGAAACAGTTTCCATAGGCTTCTGCAGATTGTGGAGAAAGACAAATTCTTTAAGAAAACAATTCAGTGCACATATGTTAGATTCCTGATCTGAAACATTCTAGAGAGAAGGTAGCAATGGTACACATAAAAGGGATGTAGACAGACTGGACAATTGAATTCTGTCCCAAATGTCTGGTATTATGAATAGCTTCCCAAATTTTTTACTTACAGAACTATCTCTTTCACTGCTCTGCTCTTTAGTTTATTAGGTCTCATTAATTACAGAAAATTCAAATATTCTTGGTAGGTCATATTTCCAGAGCCTGTCTTTCCACAAAACTACAAGACTTCCATGAGATAACTGAGGGAGAATTAAAGATATGTTAATTTCAGCAGCTTTTATTTCAGTATTTCAGGAAAGAAAAAATCAGAGGCACACAAGTCTTTGCCAAATTACTTCTCTTTTAGAACTCAGGATCCAACAGCTTTTGGGGAATGGTGAAAGCACTTAAGTAAAATACCAGAGATCTTCCATGCATTTAGGTTCTTTTCTAGATGAAGATACAGAGATGAACAGAAAGCTTTTAGCTTTCAAGAGGGAATTACAACAATTTCTAATGCTAGCTTCTTTTGCAGCTAACAGCTATAGACCCAGTAGAGCTAACCCACAGAATAGTCATATGCATAAATCAGTAATGCATTCATCTGTATTAACGTTTCATTTTATTTATTGAAACAGAAAAACACCACTGAACAGGGTGCTTAGAAAAACATGTTTATCTTCTTTGTACATTGATTGATACTTATTGTACCCAAAGACACACAGAGTTAGAAAGTGAGGGCTATTGTGTTTACATATTTATTCTGTAACTAATCATGGTGGGTTGGTCATGGCTAACAGATGAGCTCCCCCCCAGCCATTTGTTCACTTCCTCCCTCAATGAGACAGGAGAAGAAAATAAGAAGAACGAAACAGTTTGAGGGTTGATATAAAGACAAAGAGATCACTTACCAATTAGTGTCGTAGGCAAAGCATACTCGATGGGAGGAAAACTAAATTAATTTATTGCAAATGAAATAAAAATGTAGTTAGAAGTTCAGATAGTAAGAAACAGAAAGACAGACATTACATAAACACCTTCCTTTCACCCTTCCCAGATTCAAATTCAGTACTTTATTTTAGTCCTTTATTTAGTCCTTTATATTCTGCTGCTCCAGCATGGTCCACAAGCTGCAGGGGATATCTGCTTCAGCACCATGGAGCACTTCCTTCTCCTGGTACGACCTTGGTGTTTGTTCCCCTTGGTCCTTCTCACTCTTTTTGTTCTCTTCCCTTCTGTCCATCCAGCAATTTTTGCCCTTTCTTAAATATGTTTTCACACAGGTGACACATTTTTGACCATGAATGGGGTCCATTCTGAAGACAACTAGGAGCCATTGAATGCTCTCTTTCTCTCAGGCTCATTTCTTAATTTTCATATGTAATGAAAAAAAAAATTTATATGGATATTTATATCCCTACTGAATTGTTTGAGATTTTTGTATATTTTTTTAATTTGCTTTTAATATTCAAAGTGTAATTTTAAATCTAGAAGCTGATGCACCTGTTGTTTCTGAGGTATAAATAATATTCTACTTCTTGGAAGAGACAGCTAAGTCAGACTTGTTGCACTTCCAATGACTCCAGGGATAAGCACACTACGGAAAATACACCAGTAACTTTCAGATTGTTTTATTATTCCTGTCCAGACTCCCAATATTTCTTTTTTTTAGTAAACTAAAGTCATCTTAAAAAATATGTTTGCTGAACTTTAGCAGCTACAGAAAGCACTCTGCTCACTTCTGACACCATTGCTTACAATATAAAGCATTTGACATCACACTGCAATCTGAAAATTATTACCAGTAGAAGGGAAAATACAAGAAATAAACAAAACAAACAAACCAAGTCCCAAACCATTTAAAAAAATTTACCTCAAACAATGCAGACATGGTTGTCAGTAGCATTGTGGCATCAAACCTGTCTAATTAAAGGAAAAAATCTACCTCCAGAACAAAATGGAAGGATGTTCATAGTTCCAGGAAAATCAAAAGGCATGTTAGCATATTTTAGATTACAGACATTTGGAAAATGAATTCTTGTATACAGTCTCAGCTTATACTTTATGATCTCTATCCTGCATAAGTAGATTAATTCTATGTTTCCTTTCAGCCTCTACCACCTAGGCACAATGCCCAGTGTGTGCATGTACTTTTTTGAAAAATGTGACAAACTTTTACATGATAACAGTCTCTGTAAGGAATGTCATCGCTCTCAATACTGGGTAGTGTCCTGATTATATTGAAGAAAAATATTTCCCCATAAGTAAGGAAGAGGAAATATTAATTTCACAATCTGGGGGTTGATTCTCCCACTGTCTTGTGTTGTAGGTTATAATAGAATCAGAGAATTACAAAATATGCTGAGTTGGAAGAGACACACCTGTATGAAATGGGTATCAAGTACAGCCATGCTGAGCTGGTAGCTTTCTATGATGCTTTTGCCAGGTGTAAATGACTACAGTGTATCTTTAGATTTTAGGTTTTGTCTCTGGAAAAAAAAAAAAAATCACTGATTCCTATTATCTAGCAATCAGATGTCACTGCAACACAGTTTGGTTGCCATAGCTACCAGTTACTTGCTAAGGACTGTTGTCTTTTTGCTAGGATTTCCTTAGAAACCGTGACACAAACAGCAACACTGACAGCCTGAGTTCCAGCCCTCCACTGAGGTCTGGCAACCGCATTTAGAATAAGGATCTCCCAGTCTGCTAGAGACTTCCACCTCTATCTTTTATGGGCAGCATCTGATAAGTAACCCACCCTTACCTGGAGAATCAAATTTGACTGTTTGATATCCTCCAGACTCCTCAAACCCTATGACAATAACCTGGATGGAAATTGTCACTTCTCAACTAATTGGCTAATCTTCTTTCTCATAAAAAAATTTACATGCTTTTGTACAAATATAACAACTTTATTTATTTTTTCCTGCTTTATCTTCTCAGTATCCCTTGTGTCTTCACTACCTGAAAGAATATGGGTAAAATATTATAGTTGCATCATTTTGTTGACAAATTAATGGTCCTTTTTCATACATAACGTTCTTTAAAATATTTTTTTTTTAAATTCATAATTTTCTTACTATAAAAATGATGTGAAAATAGGCTTACAGAATTTCATGTGGATAATTTTACATCTTGTACTGTGTATAAGTTATCCATTACATTTCATGAGTCAGTTGATTATTTTCAACCATTTCAGTCTTTTTATTAATCATGCACTGGTTGCATATCAAGAAATTATGCTTAAATTGTACTTAACCTAATTAATATATCTTTTTAACCTTCCTCGATGAATGATTGCTAAACATCTATTTTAGAAAAATTTATGTGTTGAAAAAGTTGTGTTATATAAGCAAAATAATTCTGATCTAGATTTTTACAGTAATAGAGATTCTATAGCTTACTTCAGGTCACTCCATATCTATCAAATGCAAGAGAAACCAGAATTTAATTTGATAACTACTAATCTCTTCACCTCTTTATCATTCATTGTGTTTTTATACATACACATATATTCAAAGCATAAAAACCTTGGACCTTTAAATTTCCTTTTTGTTCTGCCAATAGTTGTCTTTGCGTTTGATGGCTTTGTGTGAATTGTATATATTTGCTGAATTCACTGAAGCCAGTGAATTGAAAATTGCCAATATTAATGTAACTGTGTGAAGTATTTTTATAAGTATGCAGCTGCTTCATTGGTCAGGGTCATTTTCAAGAGCAATTTTCTTTTACTATGTCTCTGTGTCTCTGAAACTTTGACTATTATTTTTAATAGCAGAAGTGTTAGACGATGGTTTCAATATGTACTGTTCAGAGCGTTAAGTCATGATCATTTATGACATTTTTATTCACCTCAAAGATGGGCAATGGCATAGACTGTGAGTTGACTAAATGCTGGGAAAATGATATTTGGTTTCAGTTGTATTGATTTTTCATTAAACCCCACAAGATCACTGCACCATAGCATGTTAACAGAACATTCAGCTACTTCCATCTAAAAGATATGTTCCCTTTTTATTTTTGGTACTGTGGTGCAAACAATCACACCACATTTCTGTCCATTGTGTCCATTTGTGTCCATGGTAAGACTGTTGTTATCTTAAATACATTTTTGTGAAGACAGATGAGGCAGTCCTTACCTCTTTTCTTAGACACATTTTCCCTCTGAACCAAGAGAATATTTTGACTAAATATAGACTTTGGAGCTCAAAGACAAGTTGAAAAATTACAGATATTCAATAGATTGATTCTTTCATTCTGATACCTTAGAAATTAGTAAAAGGGGGGGAAATCATTTGAAAGATGTATTATATTTTCTACCCTTTTTGCCTTGGAAATCAAGGGGAATTCAAATGTCATAAATTTAAATTTTACTTGAATCATTTCCATGAACAGAAATGAAAATAACTCGTATGATAAAGACAGAAGGACATACTGCAGGTTTGAGTACATATATGCTAAGTAAATCGGATAATTTGCACCTATACATATATAAGAATTTGGCCCAGAGAGCAGTAGTACACATTAACATTATATAAATGAACAACAGTTTCTGTTGTTCAGCAAATGTGTGGTAGATACCTCAATTTAATCATATGTCTTCTTTCCCTCTTAGTTTAGCACTAGACTGTGACATGAGTTCTAGATTTGGATGACTATTATAAGCTGAGTTCTTCCTGGATAAAATGTATAACATACACTGTGTCAGATACTTTGGCCTTTAAAAATATCTTGCTTCAGATGCGTGCCACAGGGAAGGTTGAAGGGTGTAATGGACTGTTGAAAACCACTCTGAAGGCATTGGATGGGGGGACATTCAAGCACTGGGATCAGCGCCTAGCAAAGGCTACATGGTTAGTCAACACTAGAGGCTCTGTCAGTGAAGCTGGCCTTGTCCAATCAGAATCCCTTCACACTGCGGATGGAGACAAAGTCCCAGTAATTCACCTCAGAAATATGTTAGGTAAAGCAGTTTGGATTAACCCTGCCTCAAGCAAAGGCAAACCCATTTGTGGGATGGTCTTTGCTCAGGGACCAGCATGTATCTGCTGGATAATGAGGGAAGATGGAAGGACCCAGTGTGTGCCTCCAGGAGATTCAGCCTTGGGGGAAAGATAATTTGTATTCTGAGTTGTATGGTGTAGTAAATAAGTCACAGGACAAGGAATACCTGAGCCAAGCTGTTGTTGGTCCCCAGCGATCGATTGCTTCTCCTGCCCTGAGTATCCACCTTGATGAAATGAAGCCCCAAGAACTGGAGGGGTGGAAGAGAGCCCGAAAAACAAGATCTGTGCAAGCATGGGAACTAGGTGGATATGGGATCTGGGTACGATGTAAATGGTGTGGAATAAGGGTGGAGATCGTGGTGGGTATGGCTGAGCCGGAATTTATTTCCCCATAGCAGCCCTCACAGTGCCATGCTCTGTATTGGTAGCTAGAGGAGTGTTGGTAACACGCCCATGTTTTGACTACTGCTGAGCACAGCACTGTAACATTCCATCTTCAGTCGAGGGTGAGATCCTGGGAAGCAGCACAAGCAGGCCAGCTGACCCACAATGACGAAGGGGATATTCCATACCACGTGACGTCAGCGCAGTATAAAAGCTAAGGCACAGAGCAGAAGGGGGGGCATTTGTTGTCTAGTGGCTGCCTGCTGAGAGGCTGTCGCACATCCCAGAGCTCTGCTTGTCGGAGGTGGCTGACCATTGCTGCTCATGAGAAGTAGAGAATAAACTGCTATCTTTCCCTTCTACACGTGCAGTTTCACTTTACTTTTTTTTTCTTTTTTGCTTTAAATAAATTGCCCTATCCCAACCCATGAGTTGTTTTGTTATTTTTTTTCTCCCCCACCTTACTCTCCCCCCGTCCCTGTGGGAAGGGAAGTGATAGAGCAGCTGGGTGGTCACCTGGCATCCAGCCAAGGTCAACCCACCGCAGTCCTTTTTTGGAAATGAGACAAACGAATCCTGTGAAACCACCAAAAATCCAAATTTTATAGAGACTAAATCCAGTATTCAAAATAGTACTAGAAATTTTTTAGGTAGCTTTGAAAAATGAAAATTTTCCAAAACTATGAAAACTATGAAAAATTTGTATCCAAATATTTTTGTTCTCTACGAATTCTATCAAATATTTGTATTTTTGAAAGAGGTTTGTGAAGTAAGTTTGATGAGAGGGTTAGACTCTGGATCTCTCCACCTCTCCTCCAGAAACGCTGTTGTGTTAAATCAAAAATATGTGCTCTAACATAAGTATTACATGACCTCAATAATTGATCAAAACTTCTAGTAAACCCACAGGTTTCTCTCTTAGTTTTCTCACAAAGAACTGGGATATTTACACACTATTTGACATGAAGTTATGTGATTTTTTTAATATAATATTTCTCTGTGATCCCTTCTTGTGATATGGAAAGATTGTTTCATTCAACACCAGAATTACCAAATCTACTGCTTCTTAGGTTTTTCATACCCTCCAAAGAAAATCATTTCCTTGTCTCATATAATACTCTTCACCAGGGTACTAAACATATAGGTCCCCAAGTGTCCTACATGTGATATTTTAGCTGTCCTAGAAAATCTGACTCAATGGCAAAGTCTAGTAAGCTCTGCTTTACATCTTTACATTCTGTTTGTTCAATTTAGGTGTCACAGAATATTTCTTGTAGGTTTTGTATCATCTTTTTATATTTAGTCATTGCAATCCCATAAAGGACTAGGTCCTGTAATTTTGGTGTTTTGTTTTATGTTCTATTACCCCATCTAAAGCAAACTGTATTACTCACAGGAGGGAAGTGAAAATGTTGTGAGATTTTCCACTGATATGCAGCTTAACTACAAAACTAAACTGTGCCAAAGCACATCCCCATGTATTATGTTAGTGTGCAATTATCTACACTGGTGAATTATTATTCTTCTCCCTGAAGGAGGGTCCTGCCTATAATAGCAGCACTCTACCAAATAATTGTCAAGAATGGCTTACAGATAATTCTAAATGAATTGTGAATTTTGTATGAAGGGGTGGAGGAGAAGAGAGGTTGGCCATAATAAAGAGGTGTTACAGCAACATTAAACAAATATGGAAATACATACTACTAGTTTTCTGTGTTTATTATCACATGTAGTTATTGTATTTGGATCCCTTTTCTCATTTTTTATTCTCCTTATATATGTAGTTCTTATATTAGACATTTTGAAGTTGTGTCTTCCTGTATTGTACAGCTTGCATAACACATGAAAGCTTTTTAACTACTACATAATCACAATAACAAGAGGTTGCATTGGGAGGTGGGGAATTTCAAGTGTTCCCAAAACTAGAAAGGTAATGGCTTTAGTAAATAATAGAGTTCATATTGAAGTAGAACTCTCTCATTGAACCTTGAGAGCCTCAACATCTTATTGCATCTTCTTTAATTAAACTATTTTGTGTGCCTAATAAATTAGAAAAATAAAGCATGTGAGTTGCATATCTCCACAAATGTCATAAACTAAATCAGTAATGAAGCTGAAGATCTCAGTCAAGCATCTCAGGCCCTGCTTCAGACATACTGCAGTCTCACTCAAGGTGCTTAATCTCAGTAAGTTAAATATATCCCTAATAAATCCTGTCCTTTCCTAAGAACATTAGATGAAATAATTCATCAGTTTCAGGCCCAAACTATGAAGCAGTCCCAAACAAACCTGTCTGAGGAGAGATTTGCAATTGCATACAGTCCAATTATTTGGAATTATTGTCTTTGCCACAGGCAGGCTGATGCTATAGATAAATGTATGTAATTCAATTGAGAAATTAATGTACAAAAAGAAGAAAAAAAATGAAAAAAACTTTCTGGACCTTAGTAACTGCAAAAATAATCAGAGAGTATACTATGCTTTTCCTCTTTATCTGTATGGGTGATTTTTGCACAGCAGATTTTTTAAGAATAACTTCATAGAATTAGTCATTTTAGCAACAAACGGAACCCTCTCACCCTGATACTTCCCTGAATCTGCTTTGGATGACAGTGATTAGATTGTGGGAAGATAAAAATAAAGTGGTGAACTTTATTTATTATTACCTTATTTCTTTATCTTTAACAAAAAAAGTGGTTTGGTTATGGGGTTTGCTGGGGGTGGGTTTGGATTTTTATTTTTTTTTGTATTTTTTGTCTTGCTTTTTTTTTTTTTTGTTTGTTTGTTTGGGTTTTTTGGGTTTTTTTTGTTTGGTTTAGTTTGGGTTGGGGTTTTTTGATTTTTTTTTTTGTTTGTTTTTTTCAAAGCTAAAAGCCCTAGTTTTTTAACTGAGCACTATTTTTCTGACAGTAGGCAAAAAAAAAGATGGTAAGAAGCAGAGTGATTCTTTCCTGGCAGTGTCTTCTCTCACTGTGCAGTACTCAGTGGATTTCTTGTGGCAGAAACTGCAACAGTCTTCTCATGTCCAACAGTTCCTTTTGGACCTGTCCTATACAAGGACATCTTCAACCTAAAAGAACTTTATATTCTTGACCTCTGCAAAATTTAGTAACACTAAGTTCTACAAACACACAGAGTGGCTCCTGTGAGCAAAGTGGAGATTGGTGGCCGTCTTGGCTACAGTGACCATGAAGTAATGGAGTTTAAAATCTCTGTTGACAAGAGGAAAACTGCCAGCAAAACCTCAGCTCTGGACATGAGAAGAACAGAATTCAGATTGCTCAGGGAATCAGTAAGTACGGTCGCCTGGAAAAATGTTTTTGTGGGTGCTGGGGTCCATCAGTACTGGTCACTTTTTAAACATCACCTCCTAAAGGCACAAGAGCAGGCAAGTCCCGAATGCTGGAAGTCAAGCAGGCAAGGCAGAAGGCTGGCTTGGCTGAACAGGAATGTTCTCTTGGAAATAAGACAAAAAAGAAAGGTCTATGCTCAGTGGAAGCAAGGTCAAGTGACACGGGAAGAATTCAGAGATGCTGCTTGCTGCTGTAGAGAGAAAATCTGTGTGGCCAAAGCTCAGCTGGAGCTGAAGCTGCCAGAAAGGTGGGGAACAATAAAAAGAGTTTTTTCAAATATATTAATGGCAACAGGCAGTATAGAAATATCATTGGCCTGTTACATGGTGAGGATGGTCACCTCACAAACAGGGACTGAGACAAGGCAGAGGTGTTATGCACATTGTTTCCCTCTGTCTTCAACTCAGACGACAGACCAAAGGGGTCTCAGTGCCCTGAGCTGGAGGACCATGACTGTGAGAATGATCAACTCCCAGTCAAGCACAAAATTGTGCAGGATTTGCTGCTCCAGCTGAATCCCTACAAAGCTATGGGGCCTGATGGGGTTACCCCAAAAATCCTCAATGGGCTGGGTGATGTGTTCGCAAAACCTCTCGATGATTTTTGAGCAGTCTTGGGAATATGGAGAGGTCCCAGCTGACTGGAAGCTGCAAAATGTCCCTGTTTTCAAGAAGGGCAAGAAGGAGGACCCCAGAAACTACAGGCCTATCAGTCTCACTTCAGTGGCTGGTAAAGTTATGGAGAAGATTATTGTGGGAGGCACTGAAAGACAATGCAGTCATTGGCCATAGACAGCACCACTTCATGAGGGGAAAGTCCTGCTTATCAAACGTGATTTCCTTTCATGACAAGGTAACCGACGTAGCTGATCAAGGGAAGCCAGTTGATGTAATCTTTTTGGTTTTCAGTAAACCTTTCAATGCTGTCTCTCACAGGATCCTTCTGGACAAACTGTCTAGCACACAGCTGGATAAAGACATCATGAGCTGGGTGAGCAATTGGCTCATGGGTCAAACACAGAGAGTAATAGTGAATGGGGTGACATCAGACTGGTGACCTGTCATTAGTGGGGTTTCACAATGCTCCATCTTGGGCCCTGAACTCTTCGACACCTTCATAAATGACTTGGATGCAGGACTGGAAGGGATACTGAGCAAGTTTGCAGATGACACAAAACTTGAGGATCTGTTGACTCCCTCAAAGGCAGGCAGACCCTGCAGGGAGAGCTCAACAAATTATAAGACTGGGTGATCACCAACCATATGAAGTTTAATAAGGGGAAGTGCCAGATTCTGCACCTGGGATGGAGCAACCCTGGACGTACATGCAGACTGGGGAATGAGATGCTGGAAAGCAGTGCCACAGAAAGGGACCTGGACGCCTGGTCGATGGCAGGTTGAATATGAGTCAGCAGTGCCCTGGCAGCCAGGAGGGTCAACCATGTCCTAGGGGGCATCAGGCAAAGCATTGCCAGCTGCTCTAGTGAGGTGATTGTCCTGCTCTGCTCTGCACTGTTGCAGCCTCACTTTGAATACTGTGTGCAGTTTTGGGCACCACAATATAAGAAAGATATTAAGTTACCAGAGAGTGTCCAAAGGAGGGCAATGAAGATGGTGAAGGACCTTGAGGGGAAGCCGTATGAGAAACAGCTGAGGTCACTTGGTCTGTTCAGCCTGGAGAAGAGGAGACTGAGGGGAGACCTCACTGCAGTTGCAACTTCCTCATGAGGAGAAGAAGAGGGGCAGGCACTGATCTCTCTTCTATAGTGACCAGCGACAGGACTTGAGGAAATGACCTGAAGTTTTGTCAGGGGAGGCTTAGGTTGGATGTTAGAAAAAGGTTCTTCACAAAAGAGTGGTTGGGCACTGGAACAGGTTCCCCAGGAAAGTGATCACAGCATCAAGCCTGACAGAGTTCAAGAAGCTTTTGTACCATACTCTCAGGCACATGGTGTGACTTTTGGGGATGGTCCTGTGCAGGGCCAGGAGTTGGACTCAGTGATCCTTGTGGGCCCCTTGCAACTCACCATATTCTGTGATTCTGTGATTCTGCAAAATTGATGACACACTGAGTGAGAAGTCCCCAAATTACTAGACTTCATTGTTATATATCTTCTTATTTCTTAAGTTTCTCTCTAGTTCCTTCGAAGTAATAACACAATATGTAAATAAGGAAAAAAGTTTTACTGATTCATCTTTTCCAGGCTTTACAAAATTCAGTCATGTTTCCCATCCTTTCTCTTTTTTCCCAAGGCATGGAATTTTTATTTATGCAACTTCTGTTTTTAAGAAGATATTTCATGCTTTTTTTATCATTTTTTTTATGCCTTTCTCTGCACATTTACCATTGCTAAATAATTCTGGGGGCTGAGGACAGGAAGTATATTATATCCTTACAATGCATGTTATTATCAAATTAAAATCGTGCTATAATTAGTTTCTCTGTGCTTTCCTAGCAATTACTGATATCCTATTTTTTAACAGCTACTGAATTTTGACTATTTTAAAAGCTGTTGAATCCTGGAGTTTTCTAAAAATTATCCTCACTGATCTCAACGTCTTCTTATTGTGTGGTAATAGATAACATAGTCTGTAATTGAATTTCAACAGTCATTTTATGATCTAGTTCAACATAAAGTATCATGAGATCTTTCTTGTATTTCACCTCTTTGCAATTAGGTTTTTATTTGATTTGCTTTGACAGTTTCATATCATATACAAATTTTGCTGCTACAGTATTCAATCTCTTTCCCAGATTCAGCCTGTACTTATAATATATATACCTGTGCGGGAACACTACAAGTCCCTGGTTGACTTGATATAGTCATTGTCCGTATCAACCCCTGTGAAGATTTTTTTTTCTAATCTGTCTTCTATCTTTCAAAAATATCTTTTAAATTGGATGTAACACAGCTTTTTGTGAGCTTTGAGAGCTTTATTTCCCTCAATGAGGGTTCTCATGAGATTTTATTTTTTAATTCCGAAATATTTAAGTCATGCACTTTGATTTCTCTGCATGTTTACTTACCATTGTGGTCGTTATCTAATGCATTTCCATTTCAGCACAACAGCTTCATGACCCGTGTGCCAGGCACAGGTGTATGACTGGACATATGATCACCTGTAACTAATCTGCACAGGAAGAAATTAGAAAGAATTTCTAGCTGCTGGATTAAAAGTGGAAGATAAGACCTTCAGAGATCCCACCTCCTGGCTCTCCAAAAAGCCATTCCCAAGCAGCTGTGTAATTTCTTATATTCTCTCCATAATAACTGACTGATCAGAATTTACTATAGCCACTGGCATCACATAAAACAGTATTCTGAACCCCATATGTTAATATTCAAAGCAACTGAGAGTCTGAAATATATGCACAGAAAGTTCATACCCCAAAAAAACTGTAAACTTTTTTTTATTGTGGATTTCTTTATTCAGTCTCCATGAATTGCTTAGTAGAATACCTTTATCATACAGTCCCACTTCCATATGTCCATTGAATCACTTTCATAGCAAAACATGTATTTTCAAATATTTCCTCTCCACCTTGTACTAATCATCCAGTATAGTCTAGTACAGGTTTCTGAATGTCACACACTCTCCTTGGATTTATCTTTGACCAGACTATTAATAATTATGAAAGAATCATGAATAAAGAATGTTTTTTGTCTTTCTGCTAAAACATTATCTTGACCCACCACACCACAGATAGTGTTGTCTCTGTCTCATTATGGTCATTCCATATTCACCTCTCTCAAGGTCAGAGAGATACTACAATAATGAGAAAGTAGAACAAACACTGTCTAATGGAAGAAGCATTTCATAAAAAGCTGTGATGGCAACTCTACAAAGACAGCAAAGGAATGCAGCTTTTTAACTGAGCACTACCTGACAGATTCAATAATCAGGGGAAAGCCTTAATTGATGACATTTCATTAGCATAATGAGTTGAAGCTGGGAAAAGAGTCTCTTCTTAATTAATCAAACAAAGCACGAACTGTTTCAGTCCCTTACTCTCCGCAATTTTCTATTAATCATAAGACTGTGTATTAAACTTATTTGAATTCACTAGGTGTTGAGTATTTCTATGGGAAAAGTATTGGCAGACTGGCACACCCAAGTGAACACACTTATGTATGAAGCACATTAGAAATTCATGTTTGTGAACTTAAACTCTCATCTCTGCAGGAACTGCTGACAATATTTCTTAAAAAAAATCCTACCAGACCTCAGTAGCCATTAATATACAGATGAAAGCTTCCTCCTCTCTATCAGTTGGTTACCTGTTCGCAAGTGTTTAATCCATCACGGTGAATTTTCAGTATGATATGGAACGCATGGGCTATGCTGATTGCTGCCAGAATAACTTTTTACGACACAGTCTGCCATGCTTTGGGCAATTTTTCTTATTATTTCCAGCATTACTTTCTATGCATTTTGCTTTGCATTGATATGAATAAGGTATAAACAGAGGTGTTCAGAAGGGCTAAATTTATGCTTTTTTATTGTTGTTACACTTACTTTGTGGAGAACATTTGTGGTCTGTGATGATGATTGCCTCAATAAATTTTTAGTAACTAGGAAAATGGTGACAAATGAGGAGTCTTACATGGTCTAAGCAGAAAGACATTTTTCCTTTCCACCTTTACTGTACCTTTCCATTGGAAAAAAAAGTATGCCTGAAGACTAGAGAGAAGCAGAAAGAGATTTTTGTTTCTTTATAGTAATACTTATAGTGGAGAAGAAAGACGCAATTCAAAAGGCTGCATATTCAATTTCTATAATTTTTGTTATTAAATTTATTTTCAACTCTCTAAAAGAGAACCTTCCCTCATGCAGGAAGGGGTTTGTTCTAATTGTAGGCTTGAGAATCATGTTCCTTCCCTGTGAATCTTGAGTTCTTTCTTTAAACTGGCTCAGTGTCAGTAAAACAGAATAATTTTATGCCGAGACCCCTTTGCAGTCTAGGCTCTCACAAAGGCTTCTTTGGATACTTACTGATGAGGAGGTGATTGAAGTGACATCAGATACAACAAGAGTACCTGCTAGTTAAGTCAGATGTTTTAAAGGAAAATGGCTATCATCCTTTTTTGAGAAAATGTTAGCTGTGTTTCAAATGGAGCTCTGTTCACTCACTTTGACTGCAAGCTCAGCTACAGAGTCAGGCCTTTGAGAGGCTGTAAGTAGATTCTTTTGAGATTTTGGTAGTTGCTCAGTACTTTCAAGGTGACTGCAGAACAGTGAAAATTTAGGCACATAAATCTTTTAATGATTAAATACTTGTTGCATTGAGGGTTGAGGGCTTGACAAAGACATGGTTTTATATTTACTTGTCTAAGCTCCTTATTCAAATAGGATTTAGTTTCTAAATACCATTGAAAATCTTGACACAAATATTTCTCTACTTGCTGGGTGACAAATTTAATTTCTTTTCCATTTGAAAATAAAATCAATAGATTAAGTAATTTCTGAAGAGCCTTAAATTTAATGAATCAAGAGCACAGAAGAAAGGCATTCAGTGGTGAAAAGACTACAGGCTTTTGCCACTGTACTTGAATATTATTTTAGCAGATAACCTCAGAAGACAAACTTATAAAAAGAATTGTTTTTCTATAAACTAGTATCAAATAATTTAATATTGACAGGATTAGTACAGTAGATAGACATGTTCTGTATTTAGCTAAATTTGTTTTCAGTGTGAGGTTGATGCACTACAGTATAGAACAATATAAGTATTCTAGTGCTGCACATTTTTGTGATTTTCATTTTAATATCTACAATT
This sequence comes from Myiotriccus ornatus, assembly GCA_036023395.1. Classification (NCBI taxonomy): domain Eukaryota; kingdom Metazoa; phylum Chordata; class Aves; order Passeriformes; family Tyrannidae; genus Myiotriccus; species Myiotriccus ornatus. The sequence continues at coordinate 35,113,171 of JAYRBT010000177.1, read as the reverse complement.
TTGTGATTATTTCTAGTGCCAGAAACATTTTTATTAAGGTCTTCATCGTCATTTTAGAATTGTATTTTTTCCTTAGTTTCAAAAGTTTTATGTAAATTTTGGAACTTACTGTACTATAACTTCAGATCTTGTCTGTTTATATTCACATGGGTAACATTCATTCAATTCACACAGAAATAAATTATATTCACACATCTAGTGTGCAGAACTTCTTCAGTTGTACCATCAATGGAAGCGAAGCAAGAATGTAGAATTGATCAGTAGATTTGCATTTTCAGCTAAAGAATAAAAAAGAAGTGAATTAAGCAAAAACTAGTACCTTATTAAAACTTTATGTACATTTAACATGGTTAAGGTTCCTGAATGAGGCTTATGTATGACCTAAAACTTGTTTTGATTAATAAGTATCCAAAATACAGGTAATAAAACATGTAGATTTTTTTTTCTGAATGATACAGTGTAAAAGAGCACATACTCCATTTTTATTTATTTGCAAAATGTTTTATGTTCTGTAATAGTGTATCTGAGAAAAAAAGAAAGCTGCATTTTAAAAGTTGGTATTGGGGCATTTTTTTTGGAAGAAAAGACTGCACATGAATTTTTCTGAATATTTCTATTGTAAGCTAATTAAAAAATCTATCAAAATTTGGTAACTCAATATCGAATTTATTTTACTAAAAAATTATTAAATATTCATCTTTTGTAAATTGGGATTAGTACTACCAGTGAACAATAAAAAAGCAATACTGACAAGAACGTGAATAATTTAGGACTTAAAATTAATTCCTGAAAAATTATTTTTAAAGGTAATTCTAACCACTATGGAATGTGTGGAGGACTACAATAAGACAAAAATCATGCAATACAAAAAAAGCCAACGTTTAATTCATCTGAGCAACAGATTTTCCTGAGGATGCGGGAAGATTTTGTGGCCAGTTCATAACAGGGAGTTGGAGATATCCTCCATTTGGATGAATTGCACTAATGGTCATATTCTATCTCCAGCGTGAATATAGCTTGTAAAAATGGTGCTGATTTAAATTCAAAAGTAGATTAATTTTTCACTTCTATTGAAGTGAAAAGCTATAAAGGAATAAAGCACTGAGCAAAGTTAGATAATAATGGCAGACATTTATAATAATATAATAATGCCAGATAAAGTTTTGGATCATACCTAGTTAGGTGGGTTACATGTTTTCCTGCTGATGCTTGAATTTTAGGGCATAAAAGTATGTATAAAAAGCAGACATCAAACTAGAAAAGGTCTTTCCCCCTATTTTATTCTGATGGTGTCTCCCTGTTCCTGAGTAATCCCCAGCACAATCCCCAGAAAACATTTTGGAAAGACCTGATTTCATGGTTGTAGTATGAATATGGACATATAGGTAAATAAGTAAAAAAAAAAATAGAATGAAATTCCTACTGGGAGTAGTAGTAGTGAGCTATTACATTTTAATTGTCCCCGTGATGTACTATATTACTCATTTGTTTGCAAGGCATGTTGCTGTAGTAATTCGTAGTTCCAGATGTAACCTAATATTTTGCTATTTCTCATAGGAACTCATTTGGAATTATTCTCCCAGACTTTCTCAGTGGTCTTTTATGAAAATACCATCTGTATACTTGGCTTTCACACTAAATATAAATGCCCATATTAAGAAAAAGAATGTATTTAAACCAAAGTTTTGCCAAGAGGTCTAATTAGATAAGGAAAAAAACCCATAAATACATATTAACCCCAAATCTGTACATCCTGTAGTATGTCCTGACACATGCAATACAGATCACTAAAATCAGTGCAAGATATCAGAAATTAAGGTTTTGATATTAGAGTGTGCTCAGTTTGGCTATTTAGTTCAGAAGCTTCTGAGAAATGAGATATAGTAAAGAAAAATTATTACTGGTTACATCACTTGTCATATGAAGTATGAATATCTGGGCAGTAGCACCATATGAATGTAGTTGAATTTCTTTATGTTTGCACTGTGTTATATCCCAGGAATGTGATTAATCTTTACAGGCTGTAAGAAAAGCTTGCATGTGGGTGGATGTGTTATTCCTGAAGCATCCCTCTACTAGGATAAATAATAACTTCAGTAATTTCATGCAGAAACATATTCAAACAATTTCATATAGAAAAAATGAATTGAGGATAATAAAAATGACAAAGTAAATCTTAAACAACACAAGCACACATTTTCAAGCTGCAGTGTTTCAACTTCTGGTAATAAAAATAGTTCCGATAATTTAATTTGCAACATTTTTGTCTTTTCATAGAAAATCAGCTTATGGAAAGATGCAATTTTAAATATGTCTGGATTTAATTTATTTTCTGCATGTAAAGTGTTATGTTATTTATTGCTGTTACAAAGTAAATTCTCATTATATATTTTCTGCAGAATGTATAATATACGATAAAATTCATGAGAATATGATTTGTTTAAAGCAACACAATAATTTTAAAGAACTGTTTTGGAAGTCAAATTAAGCAAAAAAATTAACTTGGTCCTTAGAGAAGCACTTTACCATAGCAAAATAATCTAATATTTCAAATGCAAATATACCAAATTAAACAATATTACTGAATAATACGAGAAAGTTATAACAGTCTGTTTACAAAAAAATATTTGTATGTAGGCTGTCCTTATTCCTAAACCAAAATTGGTAGCCAGTTTTATGGTTCTGAGAATACTACATTTATAAATATAGGCAAATTAATACACATTTTCTCACAAGAAATTTTTCCTGATTAGGATGCCAGATGACATCTATTTCCACTTGACAAAAAATACTAGAAAATATTTCATGTACTAGGTAAACTCTTATTTTTTCTGGTTAGCATTTAACTCTGATTATAATGTGATACAGAAAGTATATAGAGCATTTCCATGTTGGGGATTAAAAAAAAAAAAGGCAATTTCATCCAAAGAAAAAAAGATGTACCTGACTTATACATTACATCCAGAGGGCTTCATAAAAATGACAAAGATATTTTAAATATAAATTAATAAAAGCGAGTAATTATTGTGTGCAAAATGCCTCACCTAAACCCCATCTGTAATCTGACCAGATTCTATGCAAAGTCTTTTTTGTGACTTGTCAACATTTTCTTGTGAATTCAGCATAAAAGTTTGCAGCAGCTGTTTCCTGTTATCACTGTGCTTAGTAAGACAGACAACTGAAAAAGTTGCCTCATAAATATTTCTAATATAAATTTAGCAATTCTTGCTTTTATTTTTGAATATTATTATGATAAGCACTTATCAGGATTACATTAGGTTGATTTTACTCAAGTTGCAACCTTCTAGAACTTTTTTTGCCATCTGGTTAGTTCTTTTTACCTGGGCATTTACCTAAATTCCTGCAACTATAAACTCCAGAATTGCTTACAGTCCTTAATGTTTCCTAAATTTTTATGCACAAATGTTTTCATAGTTGAGCACCATACACAAAGAAAACCTTTGTCTGATTCCATTTTCTATATATAAAAGTCTGAATTAGGTGTGAAGTTTTTATCTCAATTATACTGTTAGGAGATAAATGTTTTGAAGCAGAAAAGATGATGCCTCAAAGAGTGATATGACAAAAAACACTTCACATAAGGACATTAACTAAACTTGCACAAAGACTGATAAGGAAGGGGTTTTTTAGATCTCGATATGCTGTGAAAGAAAAATGGAAAAGAGCCAGACTCCTGACTATACAGAACATTAATCTAAACATTCTGAATCTATATTCTAATCTGATTTCTTACTGTACAAGAAAATTCAGCAGAACTTTATGACGAAGATCCTGGCAGAATATCAACAAACAAAGTAGAAAAAAAGTAGTCTTTGGTGTTTGGAATACAAAAAAGAGAAAATTATGATAGCCAGAGTGAAAACCAGATAGAAATCACTATCATGTGGCACATCTATACCTTTCAAATAACAACTGAAATGAACATATTATAAAAAAAAATTCAGTTCTTTCCATCTCTAAAATTAGCCATCCCTGATTTGACACTACTTCGTAGTTGGCTTAGGAGATATATACTGGTTTAGGGACTCTATAAATGTAAGAGTTATTAATTCTGTTCTCCTAATGTGTGCATGTACACCCATTATTCACACACATTATTCACAACGTGAAATGTAGCTGTTCTAACAGTGAATGCTGATGTCTCTTCAGATGTTTTACGTTCACTCCATTGCACTTATCATTTGAATGAGGAATCTCAAGCTTTGAAAAATAAATTTCTCTTAGAAGGAAAGTTTATTCCTTAAGATTAACAAAAATATGTAATTTATAATGAATCTCTTGAACTATAACTTTCCTAAAAATATCCTCTGGGTTGGAGGGCAAATCTTTATAAGGTGAATGTCTTAATAACCGTTATCAATCAGCTTTTTAAAGTCTAGCTGTACTCAGGAACTTTTTTACGATTTCAGATATGTTTATTCTGTCTCAGTTCTTAGCTTTCACGTGTGACCAGAGCAGCAACATCCTCTATAAAATACCCCTAGAATGTATTGTTCAATACATAATTGCTAAATTAGTGTAATCAGAACTGAATAAAAATGATCACACTTGCCATCTGTTACAATCATTTCAGATGCCAGCTCCAACTGGCACATCGACTGATACTCTGAGGATGTCCTCATGGTTAACAGAGAAACCTGGAAGTCAAGAAAATCATGCTATTCCCAGGTATCTCCTTAGTGCATCTCAATTTTTTATCAGAATAAAAAAATACTTTTTTACAGTCCTTGTAGGTACATTTTAAGATGCTGCTTAGTTTTTTTTCTAATTAATTTTAAGACATTGTGTTGAGATCTCTAGATGAAATATTTTTCAAGCTCAACACTTTTTAAACATTGCAAAGCGCTTGTTTTCTTCTTTGAATTTGGCTTATTAGCTCAGTAGTGAACCTGAAGTATTATTTCTCATTCTCTCACTGTATCTGTCTGAGTGAGTTTTTAGATTGATATGTAGCTTTCTTCTACTTATTGTCCATTACTCCAGTCCTGTTAGTAGATATTTAGACTAATCTTTCCATGTTCTTATTATTTATATTTTAAAATTAATTTCCTAAGCCAAGACATAAAATACGTTTTCACTAAAATTTGTGTTCTGTGTTATTTATTCTTAGAGTATTGTGTCCAGGATAGATAAAATAATAGTTTGATTTTCCTAAGAATCAGGAATCCTACATTTTAGCCAAGATGGATAAAGTGGGTAATTAGGTACAGGGGGAGATACCTTTAACTGCACAGTCTATAAGGAAAAGGCCCATTCTTAATTACATTAAAAATGTGAATTGGAACCACGAAAAGATACAAAAAGGAGAGCATATCTAGTGTGCCATCAGTCTGTTAGAGGTATTCTTAATATAGTTTTAAACAAGTTGGAGTAAGAGCTAGCTATAGCTAGTGCAAGCTAATCTAGCTGAAGCAACAAAAGGCTCTTTCCTTTCTATGTCTGCTGTTGCTGTGTAAAGCTCTCTGATACCTACTATCCATTTTAGTGCCATACTGAAGGTGTGTCTTGCCCTTCCTTTCTTCTTAGTGATCACTGATTTGCAATTTTTTTTTCTGTAACTCCTTAACAGTCTTATTGATACCAGGAATTTTTTACAGAAAATGTCATGGGTTTGCTTTGGGCTTATTTTCTCTCACCCCACACACAACTGCTATAAGTTGAGAGAAGGTTTTATGCAGACAAAAGAGATCTGATGTGGGAGAATAGTATTAGGATTTATTACTAGTAAGATTAAAACTAAAGAACTATATATACGACAATTCTAACTAGGCAAAAGTGCTATGTATCTACAGAAGTTTCTCTCCCCCTTTGCATCAGTTCAGGAGGAGAAGCAGTTTCTTTTCCATCTTCCTCTTGTATTATCTCTAGGATGACAGCTCCGACTCGTTGCAGCTGGAAGTGTCTTTCTCTCTCTTCTATGCCGACTTCAGGGCTGGGCTTACCCACTCCTGGGCTAAGACCGGAGGCTCGGGTTACCCAGACCCTGTGGAGTCTTCCATGGACTGCAAGGCGACACTTGCCTTACCATGGTCTTCCCACAAATACAAGGGGTAATGGCTTTTGAGTCCACCCCTCTTTCTTGTGGGGTCCCTCCTCATGAGAGACAGTCCTTGATGGACTTCTCTAGCATGAGTCCATTCTCGGACAACAGTTCTTCCATTCTCTGCTGTCCCTTAGGGTCGCAAATTCAGCTGCACCAGCATGGATCCCTCACTGGGATCACAAGTCACCCAGGCTGACTTGCTCCAGCGTAGGTCTCTCTCTCTCTTCATGTGCCACAGGTCTCTCCAGCAGGACTCTGTTTCCTCTTAGGCCTCCCACGGAGTCACACCTTCTTCATGCACTCCTCTGCTTTGGCGTGGGCTCCTTCATGAGCTGCAGAGGGGGGTCTCCACTCTCCAACAGTCTTCCACAGGTGGCAGGAGTTTTTAGTTTTCAGTCTCTTCCCTGCTGAAGGGAGAGAAGGGGGGAGAGGGGGGAGGAGGAGACCCCCTTATGCCTTCAGGTTTCTCTCTCCTCCGGCTGCCAGCTTTGACCTTGGAGGCTGTGCTATCTCTTTGACTGAAATTCCTTTTGCAGCACACATTGTCCAGGTTCTTCTCTACAGTTTTTTTTCTCTACTCTGTTACAGAAGGGGGCCTGGCTTGCCCTCACCCAGGCCAGACTTGGCCCGAGGTGGGGGGCAGATGCCCGGGCCCAACAGGACTGGCTGCTAGGCTGGCTCTCCCATTTTCTGCCGCACCACAGGCTTCTCTTCAGTTTTCTTAAATATGTAATTGGCAGAGGCGTTACTAAAACTTTTGAATTACTTTTTCTCTGGAAATCCACCTGGGAAAAACTATTTTCAGCCCCAGGGGGAGGCTGGTCGACAAACCCACGACTGCTTTTCCCTGAAAATATTCTCAAGAAGCAGGTCTCCATTTATTTTTCCATGGTTTAAGTCACCTATTATGTCCTCTTTTTTTAATCTGATTTTTATTGAAATAAGATAATTATTTTTCCTGCTATGCAAATATGGAAGATTTCCATGTCTTTTTTCTCCCTCTTCCTACCTTTTCCTTTACTTTTTTCTTGTACTCTTGATCCTGATTCTTCTATATATCATCATATCTGGCAGTAATCAAATTTCAGTATTCTTCTTGAGTGAAAGTCAGAACTTTCCTACTAGGACTGAAACACTATTTATGTTATTTTTAACTTCTCTGTATAAAATTTTAACATGCTTGGTTTTACATGTTTCCATATGCATGGTGGACGTTTTATTTGTAATAAGTATTTGAGGTTCACAATAGCACCTTAAGCCTTGCTTTAGAGGGAGCATGGACAGTCTTCTACTGTATGTAGACACGGAAGGGTTGGTAAGCAAAAAACTGTAAACCTGCACAGTTTAGTCATTATTCAGTTATTAATCTAGTACTCTTTATTGTGTGTTTTTTTCTTTGACTATTAGGAAAAAGAAGATTATTAGTTGGGTACTGGAAATAACACTGATTCTAGATTTCCAGTGTTATAATTCTGCTTCCACAACAGGGAAAAAAAAAGGATTTTTAGATCATGCAAATCAGTGATAGTTCCCTTGAAGACAGTGGTGAATGTGAATTTACATTACATATATATTTTAAATACAGTATTCATTGATTCTGCAATGTATGCAGTGATTCTGCATATACTTCTTTCACATCATTAATTTGCTTTTAATGGTATTGTTTGGCTGATCCTAAATGTAGCATTGATTCAAATACTATAATTCCTGCATTTATGTGTTATTTGACTTTACTGATCACGGCTGTCCTGGGAAACAATCTGGAAGAAACTGGTACCTGTTTTAGAGAGAAAACAAAAAATTCCATTAGAATCTCATTTTGACAGCGACTTTCTTGCTGTTGTAAGTTCTCTAATATTATAATATTATAATATATAAATCACCATTTTCTTTGATTTGTTTCACTTTTAATTTCTTGCTATGCAAGCGAAGATCTGGATCAAATTTTAAATCATTCTAATCAGTGGGTTATATTTATTATTCTGACTTCACAGTCTTAGATGTCATATTATCTTAGTGTGATAAATTAAGATGAACTACTTGTTTTCTTAATTTGTAAGCCTAACCCTTCTTTCACATACTGATCAGATTAAGATAGCTAGTTTTATCTTCTTATAGAAAACATTTTTTATGCTATTCCTGTGTATTTCTGTGTGTCTGTCCATATGGATAACAAATCTGGTTGAGTTCATATTTTGTTCACAATCATACTGTATTTTAACATTTACTATGCATATATGTTTGTACAAGGGGAACAGTCTGCCTGAAAAAGATACATTAAAGGTATTGCTAGCAGTTGGTTTGGAATTCATGCTGGGAAAAGTATTGTTACACAAGATGTTGGAAGAGAAACAGTGCCAGACAACAATCCATCATTAAGTACAGAGATTTCCAACTAACCCCAGTTAGAAAACAATGGGCTTACAACCTCCCAAAAGGAGACAGACTAAATAAGAAGCAATCAAAAAACATCAGTCTTTCTGGTAAGTGAACAATTATTAAACACATCAAACAACTATAGACATGATCTGTTTTAGGGATTTGTATACTACTTTGGTACCTCACTGCTGGATTCATAAGAAGTTATGGTTTGACCTGGTCTTGTAATCTAGATAGAGCATTCATTTAATGTTTGTGGAGCGAGAATAAAAGTAATGTTATTCATACTAGCTTCTATCATTGTAGGATACAGATTAGATTAAGTTTGTATTTTTCACACTATAGAATTTTCGTTCTAGTCTAAAAGATTTGAATGAATCCACGGTTAATGATAATACTGCCTGAGTTCTCAGAAATCTATGTAAGACTTAGAACATTTTTATAATAACAACTCAGAGAGAAGCATCTCAGAAAGTCTTGTTCTGCCCTCCAGTTTGCCTTTTTTTATTTTGAAACTTTTGGAGATATTACTGGTTTGTTCATTGGAGTACAAAGCACCACATGACACAGAAGGCTGCAAATTTTGATTGTGATTATTATAAATAATGCAGAGGGTCACATATGTGGCTTCTCCATTTTACAAGTATTTCAGGACAGGCTTCATTATGATTTCCTGATAATCAGATATTTAACCATGAGCATTTCAGGGTTCACTTAGATTCAGGAACTTCATTTCACCTATACATGTACAAAATGTCATTTAAAAAATTGTATTTTCAAAGGAGAAATGTTCTCTCCGCTGTTCTCTCTTACTGTAATCTTCTGTCCCTACAGGAGGCACCACTCGACCATTCTATATAATGACTGTTGTTGGCAAATGCAGGCAATGGAACAAATGCCAGCCCTTCCAAAGCCAATTCCTGTCAATGCCTGCTCCCTGGTTGGCAGAGAGCACCCTACTCAAATGCTAAGAGGTTTGTTGGCTTCACCGTCTGCTATAATTCACCTTGTTACGGAAGCAAACAGCTGTCCCACGATCATGTTCTGGAAATGTGCCATAACAACTCACTGAGTTAAAATCCCAACTTGACTGCTAGTACTAGGATCCAGTGTCATGACTGCTGGTGGATGAATCATAGAGTAGTTTTAAGAGGTTAGGGTATAACTGATCAATTTTTAATGCTATGTCTGGAAAATAGTCTGTACTTGAAAAATATTTATTGCATGCACAATTAGCACAGCTCTGGCATTTTATGTGTTCACAAAGCAGAGAAGTAAAATTAAAACTTTCTAGAGCAGTCACACCTCCTATCTGCTGCCGTTATAAGCACAATGTTATACACACTGATAGAATTTGTTATTCAGCTGTCAGATACAGACTCATCTACCCATGAAATTCTGAGGGACACCAATATATAGCTGTAAAGTAAAATAAGTAACCTTTCTCCCAGGCATTTTTCTACTTTCTTATCTAATCTGTACACCAATTCAATACCACAATGGGATATTAAAATGCTTTGCTAAGGAATTTTACTCTAGTTTTGCATAACCAAATGGATTCACATTCTGAATATAGAGATATTAATTACAAAAATACACCATAAGCTAGATTTGGGCCTCCAGTGGCTCTAATCCTCTATTTATTTCAGTTAATAATAGCCTTTAATTTTAAGGAAAAAAAAAACAGAAAAAAAATTACACAAAAGAACAACTCAGGATCAATCTGTTCCTAGTCTGAAGGTCACCTATGAAATTTTTAATTCCCTGCAAGGTATTCTCAAACGAGTTCCAAAGCACAAACTTTAACTGGAATAACTGATTTTGAATGCATAATAAAATAAAAACAGGACAAAAGAAAAATAGAAAAATCTATAAAAGAAAGAAGAAAGAGAAAATTATATATGTATATAAGTGCAGTCATATATGCAGATTGATGGAGCACCAGATCCTTTTGCTTTGACAAGTTAGTTAAATATAAGAATTCTGAATATGAAAAGGAATGCACTTTTATGAATATCTAATTTTTGAAGTATCTTCATCTCTGGTAGTAAATATAAGTTATGTTTTGGGTGTGCCATTTTGTAATACAAATATAGGTCTTCATTTTTATCACCACATAAGAAATATTAATGATAGTAATAATGTTTCCTAAATATAGATATTTACAACCTGATAAACCCTTCACCTGGGAAATGATTTAGAGAGATATATGTGCAACTCAAGAGAGTCAGTTTCGATTCCTATGCTTTCCTGCCTTCACTGATTCAAATGAGTGGCTGGGAATACCCCAAACTTGAAAAAAAGCAAAGCTGGCATAAACTCAAACTAACCTAGTGTTCAGCATCCTTAAGAGTCTAGGCCACAATGTTTATTTGTGGTTTAATATTTGTCTGTATTGTGCAAGGAGAACTGAGTACCATTAAAAGAAAACAAATTTATCACCTAGATGTACTAAATGTCACCACAGTTTCCTTACTAGATCTAAATATAATTTTTTTTCTCTCTTCTCAGTATCATTACCTGAAGCTTCTTGGCATAAAAACAAAGTGTATTGTATTTTCCCAACAGAGCAGGGAAAATTGTGAAGTGACAAAGAAATAAAAAGAATGCGTTGGTTTTGATAATTCCAGTAAAAACCACTGAAACAACTTTCATAGTACAGTATTACTTCATGTGATTAAGAGTAATGGAATCTTGACTTTAATACAAATATTTCTTGTTCTCTGATTAGTTTTTCTGGTTTTACTCAAGAAGTAAATTTGTATGGTACTATTATAGGGTTATATTAAACCAGCAAAATGAAGCTAGAATAGTATTCTGCTGTTAGAAAGAATATTCAGACCACCAGATCCATTCAGTTCTACAGGCATGAAAGCTGCCCAGTACTTTGGTCATAACTTGTGACTGGAATGCTCCATTGTCAGCTAGTGACAGGCTATATCCAGCACCTGTCATATTCCTGACACCTAGGAATCCAGTGCAAATGCTTCCCCTAATATGACACTTGAAAAATCTGCTTTTGTTCATAGATGTGTAGGACATACTGTATGTGATGAAGTTCATTTGTTTATGCATGATTGAAAGTATTTGGAAGATGCTGGATGCCCAATACATCAATATGTACCTGAATCCAAGGAATCCAAGGCAGAAAGCATTGAACTGCTTTCCATTGAGCCTTCCAGCAGTGCTTAAGTTAAGTATTTGTTCTGGTAATTTACTGTAACACTTTCCCCACAATTCTGTTGAGTACTTAAGAAAATACTAAAATCTTGATAATCAGTGTGACTTTTAATTCTGACAGAGTATTTGCTAACATAGACATTGATTGCTAATGAGCAAAACCGGCAGAATTTTGAAAGTAATAATTTGGATATTTTAATTTTATTTTTATACTACATTATCAAGAGTACGGTACAAAGGTATTAGTTAGAAACTGATAATAAACAGACTATGCAGGCAGACAAAACACCGTTAAGCTCAGCTGCAGTTCAAACACGACAAAGACCAGATGCTATAGATGAAAAAATAATCTTTTCATGGAATACTGATCTCCTTCCACAGTAATGATTAGGAGCCATAAAAACTACCTTGTCTGCAGTACTAAGTATCAGCAAGGATTTGTACTCATGGACATTATAATCTGCTTTATTGAGCAAAGGGAGATTTATCAATTGCCATATAATTTGCTTCATTGGGAGGCTGATATATTTCACTAGCATTTAATTTTACAGGTCAAAAAATTTAGCACAGCTTCATTATAAATGAACAGTTTAACAGACTTTTTCTGTAATTCCCATTAATGTTTGGTACTCTTTCTCATAAGGTACAAGGAAACAAAATAAAACTATACAATAAAACCTTTAAAAAATTTAATATCATAAAATATATGCATTAAAATATTTTCAATCATAACATAATAATTCTATCATTATGAATTCCCATGAGAGGAAAATATAACAATATATTTATAGTGTCATTTTTAATAATATATTCAAAAGTGAAATAATGCAATTTGGCTTTACTAATAAGAAGCATTCATATTCATACATGAAAGTGATGGTATACAGTGGGGTTTTTTTAATGAACATTTTCATCTTTCATTTGTGTTTAATGGGTGAACTTCCAAAGACTGGACATTCCCCAGCAAACGGTGAGTAGATGGAGTTAATATGACCTTCAATCACCAGATGAAGATCTGCAAGTGTAAACCCTGATCCTCCTTCATTCCCCTACTAAATAGGAGTCCACTGATACTTTATGAAGCAAGCAAAGATGGTTCACATCATAAAAGGATCATCAACAGTAAAGAGTGATTTATATTAAAATTTCATGCTGGCAGTGTTGAAAATTATCAATCACAAGATCAATTGACTAAAAGGTTGAGGTTTGCCCTGAACATTCCTAAACCTGAAAACTGCAGTAATTTAAAAGGTTTAGTAACAAAGGTCTACCTTTAAACATAGGCTAACCTAAACCATTTTGCTCCAAGTAATATCACTTTACATAGTGAAGAACTACTTCAAAATAGATACTAAGTAGGACGTGCTAATAAATGAAGACTTAACTGAATTCAGTCTAAACACTGAAGCTTTGCTTACTTGTGAAAACTCAAAAATCCTTCACAAGACTTGTAGTTCTTTCTCTGCCATCATACTCAAAGCATTTCTTAAGGTTGGGAGAGAAGGAGATATGGATTCTGAAAGATAAACTGAGGTTGTAGAATGGGTAATCTGCATTAAATAAACACCCAATAATTCTTTGACACTGAAGAACGCATTTCAGACTGACTTCTCACCTTCTTCTCTATGCAAATACGTTGGCTATCCCCACCACAATAAAATTTGTCACTCCTTAAATTCTGCTATCTCCTTGATTTTTCTTCTACACTGATGGGAACCTCAAGCTAACTCTGAGTACATTTTGATACTTCTCTGTCACTTGCACAGCACAGGCTAACCCTATTTGGAAGGTCCGCATGGCTACAAAACTCAAAAATCTCTGCAGTAGCTTATGCTGCCTGGAGAGCAACTTCAGAATCTCCAATGAGAATATAAAATGAAGTCTGACCGATCAGTGTGGTCAGATCACTAGACAATATTGTATTACAGGAGAGCATATGAATACACAAAGCACTTTCCTCGCTGTGAATATGATTTTCAAACCTAAGTGAAAGCCCATTCAGACCGTTATAGAATAAGATACAAATTCTGTGTAACTGTAGAATCTTGCTGTACACAAGTGCTTCCTACTTTTTGCAACCTTTTTTAACCTGTTTTCTTTCTTACTGTGAGAAAGAAAACATGTACAGCTTTTGTATTCTAATAACTGCATTCAATGGAATTTTAAATGTAGAATCTTAAAATATAATTCATACAACTACAGGCAGCTTTCGTGGGCTGATTTTGACATACTTACAACATATTAATAAATATCTCTTTCTTTTATCTCTCTTTGGTTTTAATTTATCTTACAGTTTGGTTTTCCCAGATTAAATGCAGTCTCTCTTCTTGGGGAGAGACTCTTTTAGTTTGGCTTTAAAACCAGTGATCACAGGAAGTGTTAAGTTAGAAAAGTGTGTAATATTTTGAATAATGACATAATTTTGGGATTTGTGCCACGTTCAGGGATTTCTTTTATATGTTGTGAAACCATTAAAATATGTGTTTAACCACCTTTTTCCATATCCACTTGTTTCCACATGCTTGGATGTACTATGAGTTCACTTGAAAGCAATGGTTTGACAAATTTAATTGTATGTTATTCAACAAACAATTAGTGATCATACTTTTTTTCCTCGACTCTTGATCCACAGATGTGATCTTTGGTAAAATGTTTTGCTTTTATCTGGGAGAGTGATGCAAAATAAGCCTGTATTATTTTTTTTATTTTTCCTTCCTGTTATGACTGTCATTTGAAACCATCAACACCATGCTCTTTATTTATGCAGACTCCTCAGATTATTTATCAGTAATAGGCATTAAATATTTTTCAGCAGATCTTTATTTGGTATAAATCTGCAGCTGTATTATTTTCATTGGTGCTCTGTCAGTGTACCCCAGCAGAAGTTATAAAGTATAATATTTAATTATAAGGGCATGCTCAAGAATCAATAATCACCTCATCAAAAGCCCTCAAGGTCCTTTAGAAACATTAACTGAACAAGCTTTATTTTTTATTTATTTCACCAATGTGTGGTAGACAAGCATTATTAGATTTCCTGGTGATTTCTTTATCAAAAATTCAAAGTTATTATGTTTATAAACTCTTTCAAAGGAGGGGAACTACATTTTAGAGAAAGTGGATAATAAAATGTTGTGTCTTAAATAGCATTCCTAAAGCAATCACTGAAGTTAACAGGAAAATTCACTCTATTTTAACTTGTCTCAACCAGCACAAACTTCTACCTGACCATCTACCAAATAACAAAGGTAACATAAAAGTATTTTTATGAAGGAGGTTCAGTTAAATATATTAAAAAAAATTGCAGCCAATACCTCTTTAGATTCTTGATCAGATTCATTGTATTGACCTAGAGACATCTGGGGCCAGTGAAGATACAAACCACTAAATGAGGAGTTATATAATATTTCTTTGTGTAAGGCTTGGATGGTTTTTATAAACATATTTTAAATGAATGACGTAGAAGATCTCGACTTTCAGTTAGATAACTAAGAGAAGGCTCTGATCTTTATAGCCATTTCATGAACTGGATGGGAGGAAAAAAATCTTGTATCATGTTTAGAAATATGCTACCTACTTAGAATTGTTTCCACTGTTACCACAAGTCATCATGATAGTGAGTTAAGATTGCAAGGTTGCAAGGCCATTTTTATCCTTAAATGTTTCTTTATATACATTTTCAGATTGCCTTGAAGATCAATTTTCTATCTATCTCCCTATCTGTGTCTTCATACCTAGCTTTGAGTTTGTCATGTTCAGTATTTCTCCCTAAATAAAAGCCATTATATTATCTGTATGGGTGTATATATATATATATATACACATAATTTTCTCACTCCAAGACTTTATCATGCCCAATTCACAAACTAGTAATAAAGTAATCTAGTCCTCTCTAAAGAAATATCATTAACTTACTAACCAGCCTCCTCTTTGGCCAGTTGTCCCATTTAATCCATTGCTAACAAATGTACAGTCTTATTTAATAACTGTCTTGCTTTCAAATAAATAAATGAAGGTGATACTTTTTTTCTCTGTCTTGCCCATCTTGTTTTTTGGGCATACTGTTTTTCTGTATCTGTCCTATACTCTAGTTTCCTCTATCACTATTTTTCTCAGATTATCTCCATTCCTATTCATTACTGCCCTAATGAAAACAAAACAAAACCAAAACAAACAAAAAAGCCCACAAATACAAAACAATACAAAACCAAACACAAAAAACCCCCCCACTAAACTAAAAAAAAAAAAAAAGGAGATGCAATCTCTTCACATAGTCTATTGTTTTACAACATGGAACAGTAAAGGCTGTAAAAAAGCCAGGTTTTCTCCCTTAATGGAATGAAATTACCTTGTCCACTGAAATGCTTACCCCTTCTCCCTCACCAAACCATGGTTTTCTTATTAACTTTGCAGAATTCCACTCTAGACATATGACTATCATTCTTGGTAAAGAGAATCCACAGTTTGGAGCAACATTTGGTCAGTGAAACCAAGTGAATATATTTTTAGGCACTGCTTGTTTATAACCTAATTTTCTCTCATTGCTTCACAAAGGTGACCTTGTTTTAATGCTTTCAGCACCTGATGTTATAAAAGTGAAATTCTTTCCAAATCTCTTCTGTTAATGTATTCCTGCTCTGAAACAAATGCAAGATAACATTAATATTCTTCCCACAAAATACCTACTAATTTGCTTGCTGTGAAGATAGAAAGCATTTCATTACATATCACAAACTTCATTTATGTGGAATGAGTCACCAGGCCTTCTGAAAAGTCAAATGAGTACCTAATCTCTAATGCTGCCTTCAGCTAAAACATCAATCCTCCCTGGTTCTACTCATCTTTTATCAGCTATTCAGTTTCTAAAATTTTCCATTCTGTTACAAAATTGTGTTGCTCTTCTGTCAAAACATCTTTGATTTATGTTTTTTGTAATATTAAAGCATCTGAAAAAAAAACCCACAGAAGTATACTATTTTGTTATTAGAGAAAATTGAACCAGTGTAACACAAAATGATTAACTTTGTTTTACTTATTTTTTGACATAATTAACTTTATAAAAGTCATACTGCTGATAATAAACTCTGTGATGGTAATCATATGTATTGTTTTCTGAATTGTTCTCTTCTGCAGAGAACATGCTGGAATATATTTATGATGTATTCCTGTATATACATATACGGTAGATGATACACACAAAACACAAGTGATCTATAAGCTCTGATTTAGCTTGTAAATTAGTAGAAGCCACCATCTCTAAGTTTTTGTACAACTGAAAACAGATGGATGAGACCATGCAAATGGAAGACCTAAAACCTACGAGAAATCAGTTTGGAACTGGTCAAACTGATCGTTAACAACAATATTTTGACAAAGAGGTTACTCACTGAAAAAAGCAATTTATGGTGACTTGAAATTAATTGTGCGTTTTGATTCAAGCTCCCTGTTCCCTGGTTAATAGTCAAAAGTGAAAGAAAAAAGAAAAGAAAAAGGAACTGGAACCCACATGTCCAGAACAGCAAGATTGGTTGTTATTTTTGGGTTACTAAGTAGGTTAAATTTTTGCATGGTTTGGCTGTGAACATCTTACTCCCCTGTGTATTAGAAAATGGTGATGGGAAAGCTCCCACATGGGAGACCAAGTTTGGTTTCCCACAGGCAGAAAAGTATCTCCCAAATCTAGTTCACAGTCCACTGACCTACCCAGAGAGAGAACCATCATCTTCCATTAGCTCCATAGGGCCTTTGTCTTCTAATTTTAGTTAGCTTAAAAAAAATGCAAATACCTTCCATGAGAATTAAATATTGGTGTTGTTTATACATAGACTGCATATTTGTTTCAGTAAAGATAAACAATATAAACATAACAATAAAATGCTCATTTCTGTTAGATGTAAACTATTACAGCAATTTTTCAACTGGTTTTCATATTAAAAAAAAAAAACAACAGCTCTAGGGTCTTCTGGTCTACATGAGTATAAAAAAAAAGAATCAGTTTGTTGTATAAAAAAAAAGAATCAGTTTGTTGCTGCAGAATTGAGACAATATTGAGATATATGAGAGAAATAATGATCTTGTATAACCACAAAGAAAACACTGAATGAA
The DNA here is from genome assembly GCA_036023395.1 of Myiotriccus ornatus. Lineage (NCBI taxonomy): Eukaryota > Metazoa > Chordata > Aves > Passeriformes > Tyrannidae > Myiotriccus > Myiotriccus ornatus. Next base: position 35,095,443 of record JAYRBT010000177.1, on the reverse strand, counting down.
AAAAACAGGTTTCAAATTTGGGGACCCTTTGCTTATGTTTTCTTCCATAATGTCATGCATGCATACATACAATATGTATCATACTTCATTATACCACTGGCAATGAGTGTCTAGTGAGTTATTGGGACATACTGTCATGTGACTTTCCAGTAAGTCCTTGTAAGAAGGGGCAGACACATATATGCTAAAAAAACCGAGGTGCCGGAATGGGCCATCTTTTGCCATCTTTTAGTTAAGTCTTCCCTACAAATGGAGACTACCAAGGGCACTGTGTAAGGGTAGATGCAACTGCTCAAGAATTTGTAACAGAAAGTTAGAACTTGTTTCTCTATAGGAAGAGTGCAAAATGCCTTCTCAAGGGGGTTATACATTTTTTTCATTCTTTCTGCATTTCAGAGAAACTTGCAGGGAGAATCCGTGAGCAAGCTCTCTCTCTCCATCATATGCAGAGAGATAACATGTTTGCAAACATGTACGAGGTCTCTTTGGGCCAGAAAGGGTGGGAGGAGAGAGAGAAGATGCAAAAAGCCTTCGAGGAAGTAGGGCATTGTCTTTTGTCCCTGAAGGCCCAATGCACACTGCATTGTAAAAAAATGGTCCTTGCATCTGAAATAAACCTTTTTTTTTTTATTCCTGAAATAAACCTTTTTTTTAATCCTTCCACTGCCTTGGTATTCTTGGGAAGAATACCTCCATATGTTTACCTTACAACTACCAGTGTAAACTTGGTTTTAGACTGTCTTTTTAGATAACCTCGCTGCCCTCATATGATGCCTGAGGTGAGCAGACAAGAGTTGGGAAGGGGCAGGCTAAGGAGCTATCTCCCCTCTGCACTCAGATTGTCAGTAGACCATGGGACACTGTTGCCTCTTAGTTACAGCACAAGTACAGACACTCTTGGGTTGCTCATTTATGCCAGAGGCTAGGTCATAAGGCTAGGCAGATAATCAGAGTATATCTGGCACTCTTGCTGATCATTTTGTCAAAGTCAAAAAAAGTACCTGCCCAAGGCAATAAAAAAGCAGCAGTAAGATAGCCATGCTGCCTATTTTGCCCATTTTTGAGTTTGTTGTTAACAGAATTGGGAATTTGCAGAGGCCACCAGCCACAATCCATTCTTTACTCCAGAGCACCTCTTCTGCTGTATTCCAGCTGCACTCCTGTTCTCTCTCTCTTGGAACAGCATCCCAGACCTTCACTGTTTTAAGGGTCCTTGTCCTATTCAGTTGCCTAGTCTGCATAGAAGCAAACATTTTTGTCAAGTCACAGATTCTTGACTTTTAAAAGTCCTCAACTTTCTCAACTTTCTTTTCATACAGCACAAAAAAGATTGGAGTTTGCTGGAATATACACAATGATGTTGATTTGTCAAGCCATTATAACAAGACTGGGACTTGTAATTTCCTCATCTGTCTGGCACCCAGAATGACTAATGTAAACTTAATGCCTATTGCTTCTGTATACCCTGGCTTGAATTATAGATTGGCTGTATGACTTGTTTACTGTACAACTGATTCACCAGTTCTGTAATTTCCTTCATAAAGGTTAACAATGCACTGAAAATTTATATAAGATCAGTAGTTCTAGATCTAACCAAACCATTAGGCTAACCAAATCATTTCACTATCCAGAATATTATTACTATTTGTATAATAGAACTTTTTGAGTAAAACTTAATCCTCAGCACAGAGAATATTCTTTAGCAAGGAAGTGTTTGTCTTTTACTAAGAATCTCATCTAAGTGTGCAGAATTTGATAGAAAGTTAATAATATTAAAGATGAAGAAATGACTGATATGTAATAGTTAAGATTTCGGATTATATATTCAGTTAAAGAAATAATAAGAGATAGATTAACTAAGATTTTGCATTTGTATTCTTCTTCTCCAGTTAGAAGAAACACCTAACTTTTCTTACTAAAAATTCACTGAAAATAAAAATATTCAAGTGAATCTGAAAAATTTTGAAGTTCATTTTAAATTATTTTTATTACTCAAATATGAAAAAAAAAAGTCTCCTTAAAAAGGAAATGTTTCTGGTTTTAATTTCTAGATTTATTAGGAAAACATCTAGGAAAAAAAGGAGTAAAATGTTGAAAAAATAATTTTTTTCATTGTCAGAAAAGAATGTTTGGAATAACCCTAAACTGAAAATAAGTAGCAAGCATAATGATGTCTATAAACATGTCTTTATCAATATGCACATATACACATAACATGTGAATTTAATTAATGATTAGAGCATATATGTTCAACAGTCCAATGGGTTTGAGAAACTTCCCTTAGCATTTTCATATAAAATGTTACATCTAATATGAAAATTTCTATCGCTCTTTCTATTGCTACATTTAATAAAAAATCTGTAGTTGTGAGTTTAAAACTTGATGCATCACACTGAATTGTATCCCTTGATGTATCACACTAAATATTATCCCTAGAGGTCACTGTTATTCTAGATGAACCCAAATACTAACAGTATTACTGGGCAATAAAAGCATCACCCTTAGAAGTCGAATATATGAAAATAATTTCTAGATAATTTGGCACAGTGGTAGTTCTACTACACATGATGCTACTTACAGTGCATGCTGTTTCCAAATTACTTTGGTACTCTTCTGTTTTAGATAAGAATTTATATTTTGATAGGTAATTAAGGAATTAAATTTCTTAGCAAACCACCACCTTTGGAAAAAAATTTATTTCATTAGAGGGCTTTTTATTATCCATATACTTACATTTAACTTTTAGAGATGAGATAGCAAAACCTTTTTTCCTGGTGTTTAGAATTCAAAGCACTAAAGATTTTTTAATTCCAATGAGATATTCCTGTCTATATCATGCTCAAATATGAACAAGACCAAATTTTTTAATCTTTCAATAATCTGGGCCATTATGCAATTCATACAATATGTCCTTCCTCCTATCGTGATAAACTGCATACCTGTTATCTCTGCCATCCTCATGTCGGTACCTTGCCAATTCTGCCTTGCTGAGAGGTTCATGAATTAGTCATTTTTGGTAACACCTTACTTTGCTTAGTGCTTCAGCCAGCCTGTTTTTTTCAAGCACTAAGCATTGGCAAATGGTCTAGTAAGGTTTAGAGGTAACAAATAAGAAAGAGAGTATAGTGGTTAAAAACGTTATCATCAACTTTCCTGTACTGTGGGATAGAAAAACAACACATAGAAACAGTATTAATGAGATGCATATGAGATCTTGCATGTTTCATGAGCTAGGATTATTTCTTTTTCCCCATGAACAGTATAAATTTTAATTAAAAATAAAACCACAGCTATTTTTTTCCCCATCTTCACGGTTTTACTTCAGGAACTGGAGTATTTTGTTTCTGAAATGCGCTTTGCAGCAAGTGGTCCACAAACTCAGCTGCTCCTTTTTGTGTTCTTATCATCACACTGAAATTTCAGAGAGAGCCATCATCTTTGCTGACTATTTTACCCAGCTATATGTCATTAAATTCACTGTTAGGGTTTAATGGCTTTAGTGGAGAGTGGGGAAATATTACAAGGAAGTATTATGGAACCAAAAAGTGGCAAATCATGTCTTTCCTATTCTGGTATTTTCAGATGAGCTTCTCAACCCCTTGAGAAGAATAAGACAGTATTACCAAAATCTGCAATATTGACTAATTTTGCAGTATTTTTTGAATGTTCTGGCATGATGTTTTACTAATTCTCTGGGAGTGCTCGTTGATGAACTTGTAGCAATTTCATGAAGTCAAGACAAACTCCCCAGTGTGTACAAGTAGTAGCACAGGCATGAAGAATGCATGCTATGTTGCTTCACAGACTGATGACAGATGTTTTATGAGCTCTTGCTAAAAGTGACAGAAGAGTGAAAGGATGAATTGGCAAATTTCAACTTTCTTTTAGCTTTTAAAGGAAATGCAGACAGTTCCTCTTATTTCTTATTGGTAATAGCCTGTAAGAACATCTTGAGTAAGAAAATGCTTTTCCAAGAGCATTAGCATTTAGAAAGCCTTTACTGATGATCTGAAGAAGTCCAAATGGTATATTACCCTCTAAAAGTCTTGCTGCTGGTTGCTACTTTTAAACTAATGTATTGATAATCAAGAAGATAAAGTGTGTTTTGATTTAAAGACCGTAGTCTTTCTATTGTGTCAGTCAACTGCATTAAGATCATTTTGTTTTCAATTATCGTCTTTTATTGAGCACCATTATCACCCATCAGCCCCTGAACAAATATCACATTGTCCATCTTCCCAGACAAGTACTATAATTACTCAATAACTGCAATATTGATTCTGGAGAACCTGAGTCTTACTGGCTGGCATAGCAAATTGCTTACTAGCTCAGAATTGCAGCAGTCAGGTAGAGTTTTTTTCTAATGTAGTTCCAAGCAAAAAGTCGCTAAAATGAAATTTAAAGTTTTCTCTCCTTATTTGATACCTAGAATCTCTATGATTGTGTCTTTTAATCAGATTTAAAATCACTTGTGAACTGAAAGCCTACGGTTTTGTGAAGCTTTGTTGGAGGCCTGCAAAGCTTGACATAAACAAATGCATATCAGAGGTTGCACAACCTTTTAAAAACACATCCACAATTATTACCAAGACGTCATATTGTGAAACATCAAATCTCTGAAGAGGCATCCCAGAGCAAAACATCACACAGTCATGCCCAGTACACAGTCAATACTTTCAGCTTCTCAATTACAAAGCTGTTTTTTCACTCTTGCCTTACAGAATTTTTTCCTCTTTGCAATGTTTCAAATGGCAAGCTGACAGCACAAACCACATCACTGAATGGAAAACAATTTATTCAGCACTTGCATGTGGTAGGACACGGAATCCATTTTTGAAAAATCTCATTTTATAATTTGGAGAGACTCATACACTTTTACCAAATATTCTCAAGTAAATTAAAATATTGCCACTAAAGGATGTCTATGAATCTGACTCTTTTGATTTGCTGCAACTGGGAAACTGCAAAGCATGCCAGACAGACTTGGAGATTACAAATGTCTCCAGGAAACTTATGAGAGACGATGTTTGATACCTGTCCCATCCTGCAGCCATTTAGGTGGAACCATTACAGAAGACCCATAACTATGCTGCCTACCAGAAGTATGTTGTAATGTCACTGGGACATGTTAAAAGATGGGCACCATTTAGGCCACAGCTCTTTATCTATGTAATTATGCCTGAGACCTCTTCTGATTGGCTATATTTTGTTGAAACCTAGTAGGGATAGCCATATTTTACTTTATATTTTTGTCCTAACGTGCATTACATAATAGTGACCAACAAGGAAGTAGAATTGCACTTGTACTCTCCCCTTCACTCAATTTGTTTGGGTCTTACTGATGTTTTTCAGAGGTTTCTATGGGCCTGTATAACTGGTGTGTTCTGCAGATTTTGCTGCTACTCTAGGTTATGGACAAGTGTATGAAATAACTTCAGGCCTAAGGCAGAGTCTTTAAGAGCATTAGTATCATCTGATGTTGATTTTTCATTTTTCCATCTTTATTTTTTTCATGCTTTTAACTCTTCTTCAACTGAGACAATTTGGGATCCATTAGTTTTGCAGAATAGGAAAAAGGTTTAAGATAGTCACATAGAGTTATATAGAAAATTACTTAAAACCTGATTCCATAAACATTATAACTTTTACACAACTCTAATAATACTATTCATAAAAAAAAAAAAGTAAATAAATATATACCATCCTTAAGCGCATTTTATTGAAGTAAAGAAAATCTTATAATTATTTAACAGTCATGTCCTCAGTCCTTCCAATTGCATCTTGGACATTACCCAATATTTTCTAATGTTGCTCATGTTATGTCACACTTATGTTAGAAAGCTAGAAGTTAGAAAGAAGCTAATTTCTTTCATTAGAAAAAAGTTACATTCATGAAAATCAGATTCAAATTCAGCTCTTTAGATCACTCAAATATATTGCAGAACATCAACTACAGCAGTATCAACTATGGAGAAATAATTTGTAATAGCTGAAAACAGAGAACAAAAGCTAAATTTCCTGTTAATTTCAAAAAGTTTTCTAAGGCAAAGTTGTCTTCACAACAGGACAGTTACCACTTAAGAAATCTCTACACTGAAGGAAACGAGGCTGACATTAGTGATTTACTTACCATTTACTTACCATTGATCAGGCACAGGAGAAACAGAGCAGGAGCAGATCAAGTTATTCATCAGCTCTTTGTATACTTTTGGGTCCAGAAAGTTCCACACTAAAAAAGAGAAGAGGTGACAAAGATTGTGCCTGGTGTACAGATTTGGATGAACCTGAGCCCAGGCTTTTCACTGACTTGTTTGCTGTACAATGGCAATATGAAACTTCTACATTTCAGAATACTCCAGCTTGCAGTCTTGACAAGCTCTCTTCTAGAAAAGTCAGGCCTTCCTGTGCTCTCAGTGTGAACTCAATGGTGAATCACAGCCAAGAACCAGGATAAAAAATTATTCCCTACTCCTACTATTAATTACCTGAGCCTCAGCTGCACTGATCTTCCTTTGCTGTCCTGAAAAGTAGTAGCTATTAGTTCCATCTCCCATTTGAGCCCAGTGCCTCTCCATATGCCACCTGGAGACAAGAAAGAAACACTAATGTTAGGTTTTGTCTTTACTCTTAGCTGAGAGGATGTAATTAAGGGTACTTTACCCAAAGCAGAGTGTAGGTTCGCCATGTGAGTTCCCTCGTCAGTGCTTAGCTTGCAGTAGCTAACAGCCTAGAGCTTTTCTCCCCCGTAAAACTAAAGCAAAGAGACAAGTTTTGTGGGGTTTTTTTGTTGTTTTTTTCCCCCTCACCTTAATCCAGAAGTAGCTGCTGTTAGTTTCTGCTTTCTAGTGAGAGAAACATGATTTCTGATCTCTGCTGTGCTTCACCAGTGGCATGAAGTTAAGCACAATTTAACTTCAGTAAGCTGCTCAGATGTAAAGGGTCCTGTTAGCATGTATATATTAGTTCCTTCCACATTCTTCTGAAAACAGTAGCTGAAAAGAAGCTATCTGAGTTCAGGCACTGAGTCTGAGCAATGATTATCAATAGTGCTGCAAAAGACAAATCTAATGCTTGCTTTTTTCTTTTTTTTCAAGGGTTGGACTTGATGATCTCAGAGGTCCTTTCCAACCCGGCTAATTCTATGATTCTATGATTTTGTACTGATGAGATGCATGACTAAGTATATGCTAGTTCGAATGAAGTAGCAGTTGACTCACATGATCCAATCCCAAGGCCCTATGGTATAGTACGGATGTAGGCAGAGAAATAAATCAGCATTATTCATTATCAATTCTATTAAACCATTTGCTATTTCTTCAATTATTTTTTACTTTTTGATTGTTTTTCTGATCATTCAGTACATAGTAAGGTGATGTGTGACCGTGTACAACTCCTTAGAGGGTTAACATAACAAAAAATGTAGGGATAAAGTACTGAATATATATAACGTCAGCAAATCGGTGGCACGTATTACTCCAGCTGAATTTCTGCTGGACCTCTGAAGGCAGTCTAGCTCCTAGCAGCAGCTGAGCTTTGCTTCAGAGCAGAAGCTAGACAAGATTGTCACTGATGAAAAGTGATGATCATAACTTTTTCAGGAGCTAATGAAGTCTGACTCCCAAGAACCTGAGCTCAATAAATCACGAAATATGTTGGCAGCAACCAGTCAGGTGTGAATCTGCAAGCTTTAACTCATAGGTTTCACTGAGTGCAAAACTCTTCAAGATGAAGATATCCTCATGTCCCACAAGAGGATAGAGCTAGAGAAGCTCAGGAGAAGCTTCAAAACCAGCAAGAGCTGGAATGCCCTTCCTACCACAGATGATGACTCCTAGTTCTCACTGTATTCCAGTTCAGCAAGAGCTGGGAGGAAAGCAAAATTCTTCCAGTTAGCCCGAGAATGAATGACTCTTAGCTCCTGCTGAGCTCAGAACCTTATAAACATTATTCTTTACCTTTCAGGTAAAGAATACCCTTACCATTCAAGTAACATTAAAATTCTGAACTGTGCTTGGAGCAGAACTCCAACTGCTGAAATCAAAAGAAATCTTTTGAGCTGCTTCATAAGTCAGTGTGTTAGGTCATACACCTGGGATGAATCAGACTGTGCTTCAAAACCTCTCTAATAGGTAATGATTTTGGTTTTTTACTTTCTTTTGCATCTCAGAGTACCACTTTATAGGAAAAAGTGACAAGATTGAAACTTATGAATCTCAGAATCACCTTCTACTTTGGGGTAAAAATTTTATACAAAAAAGGAGTTGTTTTTCTAAGGTTCCATATGATGTTCACAAAGAATTTCAGAGTTGAAGGACTGTTTTTTATTCAATACAGCTTATATGAAGACTAAGGGCATCAGTTAAGCTAGTGTGAGATGAGACCAAGACAATAAACCACTCAAATTATAATAGGACAGAACTAATCTGGTGCCATAAAAAATATTTTGTTTCTGTTCTTTCTAGCAGTCTATATTTTAGGTCTACCTTGTTCTCTTTATCATATAATTTAATTGCTTTTCTGGGTTTTCAGGGTATTTTTTGTTTGGTTGGGTTTTTTAGCTTTAATTTCTGAATTCATTAATTGGCTGTGAATGTTGTTTTTGGCTTGCTGCCTCTTTCCTGCCTTAGGGAGCATTTCTTAGTGGCTAACAGTAGTTGCTGAGTCCTGAAGTGTCGATTCAGAGCAAAGGAGACAGGTGGGCCATCAGCAGGAGTAGTAAAGTGATATGCCACCATAAATATGAAACTGTGACAGCCTGCAGAAACTATCTACTTTTCCTTTCAAACTTCAAGCATGACAGCTTCTAAACTCTAAAAGCCAGATTCATGGAGGGAAAAAAAACACCATAGTTTAGAAATCAATTTCTTGTTTTAAGAAATGTTGCTCTGTTGTTTTATGTAGGTATATATGTAGAAACAGTTTAAAAGCAAGAAAACATGGTAAGTTGTAGCATACGGATATTCAAAAGGCTGCATTTGGTGAACAGCTTTTCACCTTCCCCCACTTGGAGACAATTGCAAGTGAGATAATGCTTCTCCTTGGCTAGACAGATTTAACATGTATTAGATGATACCCTAGATAGGAAGAACAAACAAACATATTATTGTTGCTATTTTCAGTATTACTAATATTACTAATATTATGCTCTTATTTGGGTTTTGTCAGTTTTGAAGTCTGGAGTTGTTCTAGATGAGCTCTTTTTCTTCCTCCCCTTTTCTCCTAATTGTCACATAAACTTGCATACTTTACATAACTATCACCAATGCTGGAAGAGAGAAAAAAAGAAAAACCTTCACCCTGGTGGAGAAGAGTTTTGTTTACTTTTTTCTTTAATGGGATGATTAAAGACAGGTTTATTATTTCCAATATGTTTCAGAATATCAAACTGACAGTGCATTTTAAATGAGTCCATACTTGAGACTGTATGATTTTAATGAATTAATGGAATTTCTTGGCTTTCAAAATGTTAATAAACCATTGGAATGCTGGTGAGATGAAGACGGAAGAGTCCCTATAGGCATTGTTACTAAAAGCAGAAAAAGATTGCTGTTTCACACTCAAACATGCATTCCCTTACTTATAAGCATTCTGGTTTGCTTGCTAAAGCAATAGAGTGACAGCTTTTGCTGTTCACTGAGACCCTCTCTTCTACATTCAAACTACACAGTGGAAAAGAAAGTTACTTGTATTTTAACATTTTCACAGAGCTCCTAATGTTCTACTCCTGGCTTAGCTGTCTAAGCAATTACAAGCTACCCATAAATAAAGCAGCAGCCAACAGGTAACATCGTAGCACCACCTAAACAGGCAATGCCATTCACAGATAAATAAGCAATAAGAGAACCGTGTCACATATTAAAGACCATGGGGGAGATATGTGCATTTTATGAGCTTTGCTGCCTTGAGCCTGCAATGGTTATTTCCATTTCTTAGAAACACTGGAAGGAACGAGTACACTACCTTTTCTCGCAGAAGGAAATGTGAAACTCCCTCTGAAAAAGACCATTTTGTCAAGTGAAATTAGGAACAAGCAGTATATCAGCAGTTTTCTTTCATAAACACAATATGAAAAACTTCATCAAGAATAGTAAAATGTGACACTAAAAATCTGTTATCTTTGAATATTTATGGAACTTTCATCTGAAGAACTTTGACAGTTATTATGCTGTCTTACCACATAGTATGTCCGGAAGTTCTTCCGTATCTTATCTGCTTGAACCTATTTATCACCTGAAGCCAAAATGCACTGTTAGAATGCAACAGTAATTCTAAAAATGAACCATTACATATCAAGGTAGTTTCATTATTTAGCAAGACCCAAAGCAAGATAAATATATTTATAACAATGACACCTCCCTCATAAATTTAAAGTAATACATATGAAAATAACTAGATATTCAGCTAAAGGAACTAGAATCCTTTCAATTCAGTATAAACAGAACACTCAAGACAGACTGCACTTTATTAATTGAAACATGGCTTCTGCTAAGCAGGTTCCTATTTGGTTTTTTTTGGTTTCCTCTAGAATTTTTATTGTTTTTAAATAATACTCATTCCCCAATTTTGATATATTGAGAAAGGCAGGAAAAAATCATTATGCCTGGTACCTAGAAGATTAGAACCTTGGGATACTTAAATACAAGAAGCTTAACTATTTCCTGCTCTGATTGATGTTAAACTCAGCATTATGGCATATGAGCACTTAATTCCATGATATAATATTTCATCTATTCCTAGAAAATAACTGTAAATGAAAAACAAGCTGTTTAAAAGGTTGTTTTGCTCTTTTCAATCACTACTCCATGTCACTGCAGAGCTGGCATTTCACTGATGTGTTAAATGATTCTGAAATGCCTATTGAGCAGATACAGTTCTGAGAGTATTTCTCAAACATCTTTAGAGTACTTTGTGAGTTATTACATATAAATATAAGCTCACCTACTGCTATTAGTCTCAAAGAAAATGCTAAGTTATGCATGAGTTCTGCAGTAGAATATATAGACTTTCAATTTTTAATTTTCTTAGATAATTTGCTGCATGAAACATAGACAAAATTTGCAATAGTAATCAATGAATATCTAAAGTGCAGCAAAATATCTCACATATTGACTATTGATCAGAAAGCATAATTTAACAAATCTTCTATTAAAGTTAGTCTGACATCCTAGTACAAACAATAAACCCCATCTGATTACCACAATACCATAACGTAACTATGTCAAAGAGAATTTAGTCATGTAAGATTTATGCAAGTGTTAAATTGCCCTGTGTGCTACAAATTTCACTCTGCCTCTTATTTCTATGCTTTTGTGGTTGAATGAGTTGATTATTGGAGCAAGTTTTCAAAACATAAGCTATGTATAAACTGATTAGAATTGATTATTTTCCTTTCAAATTTTTCTTTTAGCTAAAAATATGTAATCTGATAAATAAATGAAAAATAGATATAATTGTTTGGCTTCTAAAAACTAATATCTGCCTTTTAAAAACTTCTGTTGTTAAAAAACATTTTTAAGCTCACATCACACCTACTTTAAATAAAACTTGCTGGGCTACATACAAAGTTTATGCCAATTTACCCATGCTGTCTTCTTCTGAAATGCGTAATAAATAGTAATAAATACATTTTTCCTTTGCATTTAGTGGAGCTGTTACATATTTCAAGCTAGTTCCAAGATAATCACTTCTCTGCATTGTAAAAAATGCTTAAGAATTCATGGGACAGCATGGGAAGGAGGTTGCCACAAAAGGATTCATTTTATACGGTGATTAAAAGAATTAAGATCAATGGTTAGCAATGCTGGTTAGCAGTACCAATTTGTGCAACACTTTAAAAGACCAGGATGTAGATAGATGTTGTAAGGATTTAAACACCACAAGATTTAAGGCATGCACAAATGGAGAGATCACTTCTGTTAAAACTCAGCCTTATCTTGGGTTCTAGAAAGAACTGGATGAATTTATTAGCTCTCTGCAAACAATTTACAAACATCAAAACTAGAAATAAGAAAACCCATTATTTTTAAGCTGTTACTATTGCAAATAAAACTTGCTTGAAACATATCATTCTATATTCATAGAAATAAACCAATTACATTAATGTAATCAGCAACTATAATTTAATGTATGAAAATTTAATAAAATCACAGTGAATAGTGCTCCACACTGCATACAAACTCACAAGTTTTTTAATTGATTTTTCTTCCTATTCCTGGTTTTCTTTTTATTGATATATCATTTCAGAAAGGTTTCAGCACATAAAAATGGTTTTGACATTTATTTTAAGATGCATAGAAAATTATAACATGACTTCTTTAAACATGGAAACCTATCAGAGGCTCTAGAACACCAGATAGCAAATGAATGGTGAGAACAGATTTAGTAACACAAATATGTTTCTATGTTAGCTGAAAGCGAAATAATACGTATATGAGTGTACCTGTTTCTATGAGAAATATTACAATATTGTGGTTCTTTACTGATCGTGAGTAATTATTAACCACTAAACAGGTGTGTGAGGTGGAAATACATGAGGAGACAGATTTAAAATCCATAGAGAATTGAAATGTTAGTGATTTAAGCTGTATTCCATATTAAGCATACTGTAATCAGTTCATTAATAAGTCAGAAGTATCTTTGTAGTTCTGGGGCAAGTTGTTGTTATAACAGTTATATACCCATATAATAAACATATTCATTTAAATGTGTTTATACAAAGACATGTATTTATATGTATTTGTTTTATATAAATGTATTCTAACAAATATATAGTAGAGTTATCACACTTGAAAGCCAAGCTGCAAATACATATACATTTTTATATAGAAGTTCAGGCTTTCGTTCTTTCTCCCACAGCAAACAGAAAAAAGTGGCAGATGTATATGTGGTGGGTTTTTTTCCCTACCAGAAGAACTCTATTTAATGAATACTTACACAGATTTTTTTTGGCTTGTCAACAGTCTGTTGAGAAGGCTCTTAGTCCCTGCAGCCATAAGATTTAGATGTGCCAGTGACATGGTGGTAAGGTGGGTTGGAAGTTGCTGCATACATAGTAATAAGGAAAAGAATCAAGAAACCAGCCACTGTTCCCTTCTGCAATAAAAATATATATATTTACTTTGATTTAATTTTTTCTGCATGAAACACAGGCTATTTACTGCCTGAAATATAAAAAATACCTGTCCAGTTTGGTTGTATAAATCTCTTGTAAGTAAGTATATTTTTGACTGCTTCAGAGAGTTAATAACTACTGGTGGAAAGGTAACAAAATTAGGCCTAAAATTCATATCAAATATTCAGAGAATCCCCCTAGGATTTTTGGTCCTCAAATTCCCTAATGCTGGTAGTTCTATACTCAACTGCTTAAGTGGTCAAAGGGACTAATGTAAGAGGAAAACTCTTAAAATATTATTACTATGAATCTATGTGAAAAGTATCTTGGGAAAATGATCCTTTATCTTGCATAGAAATAAGTGTGGAACATCTTACATGATTTCTAGTGGGCAATTTTTCCTTCTAAAGGTCAATTGTTTCTTGGCTCTGTATAATTTTTTTCTAGGTATGTCATTTTTGGGGATTTTGGTTTTTGTTTGTTTGTTTAGTTGGTTGTTTGATTTTAGTTTTTTAGGGATAGAAGTGAGTACTCCCAAGTAAAATATATCTAGTGTTATGTTAACAGTCTCATGTCCCATCTGAAATATTTGGTTTACTTGTGTGACCGTACCATTTTGTGGCTGCAGGTGGCTAGCTAGAAAAAAAACAATACATAGTGTATACTCTGTGTAGCTTCAAAATACATCTTGGGAGGTCTTTGTATCTTGCCATGAAATCCAGATTGTAGAAAAGACTGAAGCATGTGATTTTAACCTAGGTTCCCTGGAGGTCACATAATAGCATTTCCTAATGTTCATAGTTTCAATGAAAATTAATAGTTTTCATCACAAAATGTTTTAGGCTTTAATTTCCTGCCAGAATCTTAAATATTCTGAAGGACAGCAGAAGCCAAATGGACAATATTTGTGTTATTTAACCAAATAATAAAAAAATTAGGTGTTTTATGTCGTTCAAAAATTAACATCCCATGAAAAATCCTTTGCTACCTGCTTAATAAATCAGTAAATTTCTTTCACTGCATTGTTTGAGCTCTGTAAACCCAATGTCTGGAAAGAAGTTTTTGTGGAAGTACTTACAAATACCCGTTCCTTTCCCAAAGAGCTAACAATCAAGCTAGAAAACAATTTGCCATAATCAAAATAAGGAGTACTTGCTGCCACACACAATAGTCATTTCTTTTGAACTTTTGACAACTCATGGCACGGTGTTGGTCCCTGGAATGAAAAGAAATAGGAACAAATTAGGCTTCTTTTAAAAAGCAAGAAGGACTATTAAGGAATGCAACATTAAACACAGGCGCATTCTCTGTGCCAAATGCAAAACCCTGTTTCAGATAACAAAGATACATTAACTGCTGGAGAGGGTGTTATGCAACTAACATCCATAAGAGAATGAGCTGAGCTATAAATTTAACAAGAACTTGTGGATCATTTTTACTGAATGCAGTGTTCTTAAATAGGTGTTTTAAGACAGTTGTTGACTTGCCAGAGAGATATCTAAAACAATTTGTGACCTATCCTTGTTTAATAGTTACAGGAAAAATCATTGCCATCTTTGTTCAGGATGCCCTGAATTCCCTGCAGGTTGACAATAGCTTTATCATTCTTTCTCACTCTGAATTCTTAATACATTGAGAAAAACATTTAGATTAAAAATATGACACAGTATTTCAAAGTTTTCTCAGTATTTTTTTTATTTTCTTATTTACTTTAAAAAAAAATGTTCCTAGTATTTTACTGTCATTTTGAAGCCCTGATTTGCCTTTCTTTTTAGATTCATTCAACTTTTCTTTCTTTTGATTTGATACACGCAGCTGGAGATAAACTTTCATGATGACCGATTTCTCATCTGGGTATAAAAAATTTCCTTTCCCTAAAAAGTTACTTGAATTATTAATGCAGAAGCAAGTCCTACAAGATTCTGGGCACTAAATTTCCCATTGAGAGAATCTATATTGTGTTTTTAACATGGACCTGTATTAAAACTTGATTTCTGTAGACATTACTGCAAATTGCACTTCGAAAAAACCCTAGGCCTAGACATATAGCAAAATCACAGAGTAACTGAGTTTTCAAAGGGAATTCTGAAGCTCATCTGGTTCCAACACCACTGATCAAGAAGGGCTACCTAGACCCAGTTGCCCAGACCTGTGTCCAGACAGCTTTTCAATATCTCCCTCCCATGTGCCGGACTTTTCCCTTCTCCTTTTAGAACTTCATGAGATTTCTGTCCACTCTGTTCTCCTACGAGCAGCACCTGAGTGTTGCTTTTTACTCAAGAAAGCTGTAATCATGGCAACTCGACAGACTGAACTACTCAGACTATTCACAGGACATGTAAAAAACATGTGCAAGTTTGTCCTACCCTGAAACTCAACCACAAAGTGACAGAAGCTTTTGAAGAGAAGGTGGAGGGCTCAATGGACCATATAATATGATATCTATTGTGATTCTGAGTACAAAGGAATGAAAAGCCCATCAAATCAATTATTCTTTCTGTCTGTCAAGTTCTATCTCACTATGTAATAAATGCAGACAAAAAACTTTAATACTGCAATAAATACAATAACTCTAATTCCTTCACAACCATGACTATCTCATATACAGGAAATAGTATAGGTATGTGATTTGCCAATGTTTTAGTGTTTCTACTGTAAGTCAATATGTAGAATCTGATTACTTTTAATTTTTGATCTTCACCCAGTCCTGTGCCATTTGCTAAAAAAAATGGCAAATTCCTGCTGAATTATGATCCAATGAGAGCTGTATTTTTTTCCTTTCTTATTGTGCTTGGAAATCTGTTGTAGTTTTGGATTTTTTAATACATAGGGGTGTTTTAGAAGTCTACTTTAACGTGTTTTGCTTATGAATTTCCTAGTGACCCCTGGATGCTTGACATATAAGATCTTGGAAGAATGTTCTGAAAATATTCTGAAGTTATTTGTTTCCTTGTAACTGAAAATTCACCTCAGACTTTTTTGTGTTATTTCATTTCTTATTTCATTTCTTATTTCATTAAGCTATTTTTAATGTCCACTAAAAGTTGTATCTGAAACCTAGTATAATACTGGAGACAAACTACTGTGCTCCTTTCTTAGTTTTGGGAATAGAATTTAATACGAATTATATAAAATGAATTTTATACAGAGACTGTAAAACTTAGTCCAAGGGTCTTAAAATTCTTTTGCTGGGCCAAAAATTTTCTGCAATGAGAGTGGAATCTATTGAGTAAAAATTTTCTTCCTCACAAAAAGAGACAACACTTAGAAGTACCAGGAAAATACATTAAATACAATTCTTAATGATTTTTAATTCTTATATACTAAGATCCCCAAATGCATACAATTACTGAAAATTTTGTTAAAAGTTGCTGAAATGTAAGAAATATAACATAGAAAATAACAAAAATGTTATTAATTTTTCATCCTTAAGTAGATTCCCTTAGGTGCAGGGATGATGATAATGATGCCATTTTTAATTAAATAACTACATTTATTTTTTTCTCCTATTTTCCCCTATTTTTAAAAAGAGTTACCATACTTCTACTTTATTCTTTTGTCTGACTGTCAAACCAGCTTCATTGCTGTTGTTAGAGAAGACCCTCAAGAAATCAGCCTGAGACAGAATCAGCTGTTCCAAACAACAAGCATTTGGTAAAGTTACAAACTATTGAAATAATAGGAAATATTGGAGATCTTTTAGTAATAACAGAGGACTGGATTTTTATATCTGGTCCTTATTTGTGGAACCAATCTTAGATTGTCATCCTTCCTCATAAAGTCAGGTAGGGAGCAGAGGTAAGAGGACATACACTTCCTTTGGCCCGGTCACTGTGTTAAGAAACAGCTGGTGCAGAGCGGTGGTGTAATTTGCTGTGAAGGTGAAAAGAGGAGGGAGCTCCCTTGTTCATAGGAGGCAGCTTTATTCCATGACTCCTGTGGCTTAAGTGTTCCTTCTTTTTCTGAGCTGTGCCTAGAAGTACAAATTGGTACCCTGAGTATAGCATAACTGAAGAAAATGTTTTGGTAAACAACAAGGAGTTCTGAAGCAATGGACAGTTTTACTGCACATATCACAACTGTCTTGAGTTTTCAGCTACAAAAATTTGAATTCAACTCTTGGGGGGATGGAATGGTGTATTTTAAAATTTAATTTGCACAGCCTAGAAATACATAGGGTCTACATAATACTATGTCTGATTCTAGAAAATCTGTTCCTTTTGAACCAGAAGCATACTGCTGCACTCAGTCATACTTGAACCTGAAGATCTGGTACAGCCTTAACAGTAAAAAAGCAAAAGAGAAACATGACACTGGGTCAATTCTGACAATCTAAAACTGTGGTATCTGAAAAACCAATGGGATCATATGATTTCTCAGAATATACAGTGGATTATAAGAGAATACAGCCTGCAGGCACACTGTTTGGATATATGCCCAAGACAGACAACAGCATATGCTCAAGCTCAGGGACATCAGGGTAATGGAATATGAAATAGCTGTGTGCTTGTCATGAGATGTGGGAAGGCAGCCAGGAGCCTGTTTTCCCTGGAGGTATTTCCAGAGGCTGGTGTTTGTTACTAGGTGATACTGTTGTTTGGTACTAGGCATTCCTATGTGTTTTACATATAGAATGGAATATACGAGAAGAGTGTTGGATCACCTTCAAGCAGCAAGTACTCCCATCCAGTAAACAATGAGAAATGTTAAGGACTAATAAAATATCCTATTAGATCAGCACAAAATGACAGGTTTGGTGGTCATGTAACTGTGATTCATTTGAGGAAAGGCTCAGTGACTAATGGCCCTCAAACACCTACATCTGTCTGTGCATTGCAGTTGTTGGTGTTACCTATCTAATTATATAGGATGGAAAAGCTAATTTTTAAGAGATGCTGATGTTTCTCCTTTTTACTTTGTTTTTTAATTTCTTCTCTAGGTGTAAATACTTACTCAGCAGAAATGTGAGAAAGTCCATAAGAGAGAAATATTGATGGATTTTCTTTTCAGTTTTAGACTCTTAGGCAACAGTATTTTAGCAAAACACCATATCTTGTCTATTCCTCTTTTACTCAAACACATAAAATCTAGGGTTGATAATGCAATGCATTTGTATGCTCAAAAGGACAGATTTGCAAAAGGAGTCAGGCAACACCTACTGCAAAATACAGGGCTGAAGTTCTGCTTCTGGTACAGGGGTAAAGCTACATGTCTTAGAGAGGGTTTCTCGTTGATCAGTAACTTGAAAAGCAAATTATTTTCAGGGCTCAGCTACAAATTCTCACTTAAGGACTGTTTCTTAGCTCTGTCTAAAATTAAATATCTGCACTATGTGGAAATGCCTCCTGTTTGGAAAGAAAAATTAGTTGCCTAACTGCACTACTCCTTGAACATTCCACAGGTTTTGTAGTCCAGAGGAGGAAGCAGTCAGGCATGATTTAAAGATTTCAGTCATTCAAATGGGATGGGGTTTTTTTAAATCCAGGATTCTGAACCAAGTTTACAATATTCTGTCAATGTACCTGCTGTCCATAAGCCACCAGTTGCGCACAGCACCTAAAATCTCCCTGGTAGGGGATAAAAGCTTTTGGGGATGACAGCCCACACATATGCTTTGAGCAATCCAAATTCAATTAGCCAATGGTGTGATACAAATTCACATTTCCCACCTCAACTAAAAATATCTTTAGCTACAGGAACTGCTAAGAAGCTCTGCAGGATGTACTCTTAACCCAATCTGTTAAAGTGCTCTACTTGTGTGACATAATTAAAAAGACTTCTGAGCCTGTCTCTCAAGCTAAACAAAAGCTTAGAGTGCTTATCTGGAATTCTCTTCACAGCACAGAGGTACTGGTCTCTGAGCTAGAAGTGTGAAAATGTATATAAAGTATTGTCCTTGCTCTTTATATTTTCCTTCAATATATCCTATAAAAGTTTGTGCTATACTTAGTTGAAAATAACTGGTCTTTTTTATTACTACTGTCAATGAATATATTGTTTGCTATGTGTACTCAATGAGTTCAGCAATACAGCAAGCTGAACAGAATTCAGACTCCTTTTGAGATGACTGTTATTAAATTCAAGGTGATGGAAGAAAAGAGTAATATAAAAGTTATCAATTGTCAGGGTGAAAGGAATACACTAACAAAAAGAGAAGTTTTGCTTCCCCTGCCACACTTGGACCCCTTTCCTACTGCTTAGCAACGGATAAGATGTCACTTATTTTGAGACAGGAAACAGAAACAGCAAGAAAGCTGCACACAAAGCTGGTATCACTGCAAGTGTCCTGTACAGCTCATTGGTGCACGGAGATTTGGCCTATAATGAAGTAATTTGCATTCACATGCAGGCCTGGCTGTGTGGACAGCAGTCCAGACTCTGGGAGCTGTTGTTTCACTGAGTCAAAAGAAATTTGCACATGAAAGCCACATCCGCATTACTTAACACTGCAGCTCACTCAGGATTGCCTTCCTTTTAGACCAAAGCAAATCTAAACCTCTGATTAAATCTTCAGAGGATTTATTTTATTTCTTGTAGATATCTGCAAGACCTGAGAAGTGGTGAATATATCTTGTGCAAAAAGAATTTGAGATGTTACTTACTCACTCTCTATTTCTGAATCTTGTCTTCCTCAGTGTAGAGCCACATAACTCCAGAATTTTCTCAAACTTCTCCAACCAGGTTTTCTGCCAGTTGGCAAGATGAAGGCATTCATCTTTTCAATATCTCCATGCCTTTCCAATTTAACTGCAAACTTTATTCTCAAGTGCAACAAAAATTGAAAAACACAGCAAGTTGTGTCACTATCAGATTGATAATCCTAAACAAAAAGTTATATAGAAGATAACTCTGGACCATAACATACCTAAGATTAATTAGCCCTGTGGTCATTTCTTTTTCCATCAGAACAGTTGTACAAAATACCATTTATTGTAAAAATGCATTAGCAATTCTCCACAGATCCTGATACTGATACAATAATTTGCGTTTGATGTAGAGATCAACTGTTGACCTCTTCCGTGCTTGTCATCATTGTATTTCTGGCGTAAATTTTTTTTTCTCTCAAATAAATATATAAATAAAACACAAAAGAAAAACACTCCACATTAACAATATCTGGAGAATATAGTCACAAAGTCTTTTGCTTATTTACTGAAAAGTTACAGCCCCAGCAGTGGCAGTGCAAATTCCTCTATAGTATCCTGTTAATGCACTTCAATCCTGACCTGAAAGAACTTTCATGGCTGACAGGATAGTTTAATTTTCATACCCATTCAATCTTTGGCCTTTGTGCTAAGACTGCCAATAGGGGTGCGAATTAACACCAATTATTATGATGTTTTATGTACTGGGTTGAGAGCACCAACTCATTTTACACAGGCCATCACCCAGCTGTCAGATGTTAATGACTTTTGGTTACTTCTGTCCTGCTTCAGATTCATCTGAGTAGCTTAGAGTTGAAAGGATCTCTGTTTCATTAATAAGAAACTGACCTGTTCAACCCTCTTATCATTCCCTTTCACAAATTCAAGCATAAATGTTTATTTTCCTATTAAATAATAACAAAGGTTCAAAGACAAGCCTATTGCAAACCCAGTGGATTTATGGCAGTATAGAATTTAACCTCTGCATGTCAACTGCTTTGGGCACGGATGTCCCAAAAATGTCCCTCAAAGCTGATCAGATAAAGGAATATATATGTATATATGTTCATAAGTATTTTACTTTGAGCATTGCTAATTTAAAAAACACAAGTAGTATAGCAGCTGAATATTATGCCATTTGCTCTGAGGATGGGGTAATAATAAAAGCATTTGTTAGCAAATAATTTATTATTTGACATTCACTACAGAAATTATTTGTTTATGCTATTATTTGCAAACACTACTCAGTCAACCCTGTATTGTGTGGATATGCCTTTCCCATAGCTTAGAGCATGCATGGCTTCAAGTTCTTTCCTTGTAACTACTACTAATAAGCATGACCTGTTTCCAGAATAGACTGTGAAGAAGCCGATAGAAGTGAAGTTTTGTGGGGCATAATTTCTGAGATTTTATTCCTTCAGCTATGTGACAGATGCTGAGTTTTGCAGTCTGCAAACTTATTCACCTACTAGGGTTATAATACCTGTTGAGCATAGTGTCAAGGTATGGGAATGATAAGTAACAGTACAGAATGCACAACATTGCATGTCATTCAGCCATATGAGAGTCTGGGCAAAAAGAGAAGATGAATGAGGTTCCTAAAGCCACTGTACATCCACTTGGGACTTACTTATCTTCAAAATGTTCTTCTATTTTAGGATTTAAGGAAGGTAAGCAATATGTGCAGTGACAATTATGACTTAGGACCTAGTTAAAGATAGCTTAGAGAAAATGGCCAAGCTAAGTGACTGAATGTACTGAGCTTCTTTATTCCAGGAAAGTCTAGAGAGAGACATTTTAATGGTCTAAGTATTAAAAGGAGCTTAATCTGCCTCTCACAGCTATGGATGGGAAGACGAGCAATACAAGAGCAACCTGGAGGTTAGGTTAGGCTTAGAACCTCTCCCAGGAAGAGGTTTTCAGAAACATAGTAGATGTTTCAGATTATAGAAACGTAGTAAATGATTCAGATACATAGGCTGTACCAGGAAAACAAGAAAACATCCTAGCTCATCTGAATATAGATAGTTACCTGTCTTAGAATATGAGATTTAACAAGATAACCTATTGAGTTGCCTAAATTCCATTATTTTGCCAGCTGACTATAATACACGAGGTAAGATCCCATTGCTTACAATACTACCTGTCTGTGGAGAATGTTTTACATTAGCTTGAGTAACATAGTTCTTTAATTAAATTAAATGCAGTGCCTAGAGAAGATAACCTCACAGAGAGAACAGGATTTGTCTCTAAATTTGAGGTGGTGCCTGCAGCTTTCAGATACTTATTGTTAACCGTGTGTCTGTCTCATGAGTTATGACTACTGCCGCTTTCAGAACTTCCCAGAAAATCACAGTGGCTAGTATCTTAGTGGCATGTATTTGGGCTGAAGGAACACCCACTGGGATGAAAACTTTAAAACCCTTTGGTAATTAGTCTTATGTACATCTCTGGGGAGAAAGTCTTAGACTGATGCTGTTGGCCACTAACCTTGATATACAGTATCAAACCTTAAAAACTGACAGAGCTGTTCATATCCTGCCTCTCAAGGAAGACAGTCCATAATACTGAAGATTGGCATGAGAAATAGGTAAATGTGCCTCCAGTTCCACATAGTAAATTTGTTTGGCACTAATACAGTATCTGCAGTAATTACAAGACAGGTTTGAAAGCAAGCAAATGCTGAAATGTTTTAGCTGCCTCTCTGCTTAACTTATATTTTATTAAATGAGGCATGGTAGGCAAAATAATTACTTTTGGATTATTCAAATCTGATTTATTCAAGATTATCTATCCCATAGATGATATCTAAAGGATAAATCAGGAATAATAGTGTTATAAACATTTTTATATATACAGAACCCTCCTGCACTGCATCAAAGCACTTATGGCTGCAGAAGAATAGAGCATACAATTTTTGCAGTGTATGGAAATCAAGAAAGGAAATCTGAAACAAAATTACTTATTATGTTTCAGATATTAAACTGTTCTCTTTCTCCTTACTCGTTTCTTTTCTATTCTACAGCTTTTTAAGATTTTGAAGAAAGTATTATATGAAAAACTTAATGAATCTGCTGTTTGCTAGAATATTGTAGAATTGATTGTATCACTGGTAATATTCTTGACAACAGCACAACAGCTGTGATGCAAGCCTCCTGGCTTGCTTTAGAATAAGAAGAGGTGATAGAAGCCTTTTTCAGTCTTCAACACTCCAGACTTCAAAGTATAAGGTTTAGTTATGGGGCAGCCTTAAGCAGATACAATGCAAAGATATATTACATTAACAGTGTGACACAATGTAGTTGTTTACAGAAATATAATTAGTATTCAGCCTGATACTCTTCACTGTGTTCTTCATAGCCTCAAGTACCTCTCCATATGTGGGTGTAGTAATTTTTTATGCTGCTGCTCCTCACAAATACAATAATGCACATCACTGCAAAAACTAAGTCAGCATTCTTTGAAATACATATAAAGAAAATAGGGACATTAATAATCATTACTTTTGACCATCCAAAATCTTCAGTGTGTCAAAGGACTGCTTGTTTAGAAACAGCATTGCAGGGGTTGAATTTTCACATGCAGGGAGTGTGTGTGTGTGTGGGAAATATGCATATTGCAAATTCTTTTTAACCTAAAAGGTCAATAATTAGTTTGTCTGTGGCAAGGAATCTGAGCTGTCAAAGAGCTGAAGTGTCTTCTTTTATCTACTGTATGGGGTTAGAGCACAAGAGAGCTGTTGCCCGAAGAGGATAGGAAAATATGCAAGACAATAAACATTAAACAAGCAGAAAACATCTAAAAACTAAAAGAGCAGAAAGCACCTTTTAAAATTTAGTTCCAGTCTTTTTATTTCTTTTGTTCAGCCACAGTTGTGATTTGTTCCTAATAAATTCACTCATCTCTATCCTGAATCTATGCCAACCGAGAAATCTGCTTTTATGATTTTTTTTTAGTACCTTTAATGATGCATGCTTTTGCATGCTTTCTAGAGCCAGATATAAGTATTATCTGGATTTTTCCATTTACAAAATTTTATCTGAATATTTAAACATACAGATTATTTTATAGGCCTAGAGAATCTCATCTGGATCTCTAAATTCTCCTTCATTTGTTTTTGAGTTTTCAGCAATAAATCATGAGACAATCTGCTAGGTCTTTCCTTCCAGTACCTCTCAGTAAAATAAATAATGATTTTGTTCAAAGTTAACCAGCAAATTTTGTGTAACTGCGTGATTATGAAGCTTTTGTCAAAGTTTTACAAGATAAATGTTGCTGAAACTCTTTGTTCAGAGACTGGGAAATACTTTTTCAAGATGGATACAGTTTGACAGACAGCTCAGAGCTGGAGTTAAAGCACGTGTATTGGAGGGTAATGACGTTCTACCAGAATGAGGTCTCTTCAGGGTTTTTTGGTAACATAAGCAAAGCAATCACACTGTGAACTATCATTTTTTCACAGAGTTTAAAGTCATTGGAAGTGATAGTTTTAGGGATAGACAATAAAACAGTGAGAATTACCTCCATCTATCAGAAAATTATAAGTTTTTTTCCTTCTTTAGTCTTGCTATAATAAAGACATGCGATGTACAAGAGCCCACTGTATAGCAAGAATAATATTTACCCATCATAGCAACAACTGGAAAACTATTGGAATAGAGTTACATGAATAATTTATAAGGGATTTTCAAGAGTTACTAACAACTAGTAAATTTAACAGCCCATCCAGAACTTGTCCATACAAATTTCATATTTTTTAACTGAGATTTAATTCCATCCGGTGACCATGAATAAATTATTTTCCACCTTGCAGTTATGCAAGATGTGGATATGGCGATAATGATACAAATTCAGGACTCTGTTATTGTATTGGATCTGGCCCTCGCAGTTCTGTGCTTTGCCTTGATAGCTAGAAAGGTGTTGATAATACACCAGGGGTTTGGGTACTGCTAAGTAGTTCTCACACAGCATCAAGCCCATCTCTCCAGAATTTCACCCTTAACCAACAGGCTGGCAGTGGGCAAGATCTTGGGAGAAGACACATGCCAGGAAAGCTGGCCCAAACGGACCAAAGACATGTTCAAAAGCACATGATATCAGCTAACATATAAAAATTAAGAGAAAGGAAGAGGATGGAATAGCATTATTTACTGTGAGGTTTGTCTTCTAGAGCAACTGCCATGTATACTGAAACCCTAATTCCCAGTAAAGGGCTGGACATAACTGGCTGATAAGAAATAGAGAATAAATCTTTCGTTTTCCTTTGCTTCCATGCACAAGCCTCTGCTTTTGCTTTATTAAACTGCCTTTATCTTGACCGACATGTTTTGGTTGATGTTTTTTTTTTATTATTTTTCCACCTTGTTTTCTCCAGCCCTGCCCATCCTGATGAGGAGGGGAGCGATAAAACAGTGTGGTATGCACCTGGCACACAGCCAAGGTCAATCCACAGTTATTAAGCTAAAAAAGAATACAGTATTTGTATTACTTTGCATTTTGGAGAAAATGAATTAAAGGATCTTCAGATTCCTAGGACTTTAACTATACTGAAGTCAGAAAATTGATACTGCCAGAATAAAAAAAAAAACCACAATTTTTTTTCTGTTTATGATTTCTTTTTAAGCAATGACAATAAAATTATATGGTTCTGCATGTTAGCTGAACTCTAGATAGATTATTCATGTCCTATTTCATTTCAGAAACCTTGTGTCTAAGGTGTCAGCATGGAAACTTGCTGCAAAGTGGACTTTGACACTGAAGAGAAAGGAATCTGGTTTACTTTTTTATTGCCTTTCAGTAAGAGTAAAGCTTCTGTAACTTTCATTGTTTGTTTTGCTTTAGTCTATTACTTCTTCACACCTTAGGAATTCTTAAAAAAATGAGAAGGGAAATTAAAACTGGTAGGAGAGCGTCTGGCTCATAAATTAGGAGTTTTATTGCACTTAAAAACTCAAAAGCAAAAATGTGAAAATATGTTTCCCTTTTCCACAACTGCAAAGTATTTGAACGAGTGTATGAATATGCTGCAGCACAGTGTCCAAAAACTGAGTAATGGCACCACCTGGACACTCAAGGCTGACTCATATGTATGGCATTTCTTGCTTCCATTGGAAGGAATTCCACTCTCTTAAGTACAGAAAGTACTGTTTCTAACTCAGGAAGGGAATGACATTGCCTTGACCTATTATCCAGCTGCCCGGAGAGTAGTTCACACACAGGTCTGAGACTGTTCTCCCAACGAAAAGGAAGCTTTGGATGAATTGCTCATTCATCATTCCAACATCATTAAATCAAGCTCTTCCTCTGTGTTGTTGCTTTGTTACTCCTCAGTACTAGCAAAGAAGCCAAGCTCAGCTAAGGCTAAGACAAACAAGATAACTTTGTACTCCAACCTGTTGTTCAGTTAGCTCTCAATACTTATCTGTCTTATGGTAAGATCCTGACTGGAGGAAAGATGAATAGAGTATGTGTTAAATTTTAAGGCTCATGTGTCTCTCTCACACTGAAAGGGATCTGTACTATCTTTTTCCCTTCTGCTCTGTATTATCTAGTACCTTTTTTCTCATGCTCAAGAATTCAGGATATAATCAACCCACATGCTTAAAAAAGTACGTAGAAAGAAGACATGCTCAAAAAACACCACTCCAAAACAGTAACACAAAAAAACAAGTATTCTTTTATATTCTGTGAAGAAAAGCAAGACCTCTGTATGTGCAACAGTAGGTCTCAACATTCACACCAAAAAGATGACTCCATCTTGTAAATTTTTTTTCCATACAAAATTGAGCAAGACTCAATTCATGAAGAAGAGGTTTGGGAGCTGAGCTGAAGATCTCATGACCAGTGTAATTAGAATTCAGTAAGCTATTAATGTGGTTTAGATTTGGACATTTAAGTGTGATATATATTAACTTAAAAATTTGAATATTTGGATTTTTTTCTTTTAATTATTTCACAGTGTTTGCTGGTCTATCTGGCTCATAAGCATCTCAATTGCTTATAAGGATTTTGTTTACTGCTGCTGGCTATTATCAAGTTTCACGATGTCAAAAAAAAAAAGAAAAAAAGAACCTATGACTTTCTCAAGATTTAAAAAGTTTCTTCAAGTAGTGAACAAAAGATTCTATCTGTTTTCTTTGGAAATTGCTCCTTATTTTCTTCTTTTTTCTCTTCTATAAAGAATTTATTTCCTCAACTACTGTGTCAATATGCAATATATTTCCTTTCTGAAAACTGACTTAATTTAATTTTCAGTTTTAATAAAAGAAAAAATACAAATGTCCATTAACACACTTCAGTCTTCACTTAATGCTGAAGGTTGGAGACTTCACCTGTAACAATACAGCATGTCTGAGCTCTTTTCCACTGAAATAGGAATGAAACATGATTTTTGTGAAATAGAAGTTTTTCAAACAATATTGTAGTAGAAGAAGGTTATTAATTTATATACATTGACTAGCTGTGATTCATGTGAATAGGTTTTTAATGGTTTGTAATTAGATTGGGAAGAAATTTTTGTGAATGTCTAATTAACTGGAATAGATATTTGCACATTGGATCACAAGTGACCCAGCATCATCATCTTAGGTTTTCCCCATAGAAGCAATTTTATGACAGTGAAAACTCTTCAAACATTCATGGTTTCCACCCTTGTGGTTCTGCCCTTCTGGGACATAATGATTATACCTGAAAATCTGAATACTGTTTCCAAGCAAAGAAAGTCTAATATAAAGTCTTAAGTCAGAAGAGTTGGTGGTCCCTTATTACTTCACAGTCAATGAAACTTGAAACTAACAAAATTTGGAATTTGCTGATCTCTGTTTCTTGTTCTTTTTTTTTCTTTAAAAATAATTATTTTATTTTTCTGACTCCTCCTGCTCACTTTTCATGGTCTAGGTTTTATTTATTAGTGGATCCATATATCTCCACTTCAAAGGAAAAGAAGTGCCAGAGCCAAAGAATGGTATACTAGTCATTTACCCATATCAAGCATTAAAGCTGAGGTCTCAGATTTCTCTCTCTGTGTTTTTTTTTTTTCTCCATCTTTACTTCTGAATATAATTTAGCTAAGATTTTACTAACCCAGACTGACCCAACCTGAGAAATGAAACTTTAGGATGGTTGCTGCAGGGTCCACACAGTAATGAACACAGATATTTAAGCAAAAAGTACAGACTATGCTGTTTTGACTGTGTTGCCTCTGGTTAGAGTAACTGCATTCTATTGCAGTATGTCAGCTTATGCCCAAGATGCATACTCAGTGAGAAGGTAGTATTTCATAAAATGGGAAATCCTCAGTGAAAAGAAAGGCATCTCAAAGCTTTCAGCTGGCAACAGTTCTCCACAACAGCAGCTTGGTGTGTGACAGTTGATCACCTCACTAACAGCCAGACTACATGTCAAAAATACCACAGTCCTTCTCAGCTGCTAGTAACAGCTATTTCCTTCCAATTCTATCCTCTGACAGTTATAGTCTCAACCCTGTTAAAATGGAGGGTCATCCTTGGCAATCAGCTGTTGAAACATGCTTTTTAAAATTATTATTAAATAGGCAAATAGCTCATGTTTTAACCACTGTATATGACAAAATATCATGTGCCTGGATGAGTGTAGCCCATTCATTAGTTAGCTGAGGCACTAGTCTGTAGAGAGAATTGGATATCTGCCTGATGCCCCAGCTGCTGAAGTTCAGTATGAATCTGTGGGTTAGCTGACAGATGTGTAAAAACTCATGTAGGCAGACGTATAACTCGCTGCTAAAACTGCTCTGCAGCAGAGGTTTGTGTGACTTATTAATTCCAGTACACAGACTCGACTCTGCTTATGAGTGATTAGTTTCAGACAGGGGTATGAACAGGCAAGCATGCTGTACCCGAATTGCTACCAGTCCACCTATTCTGGCGCAGTATGTGAGCAGAATAATGATGGCCTCTCAGACAAGTAAGTTAATCTACTTGTGTTATAAAATGTTCATATTTGAGTACACTGAGGCATTTTACTTTATCTACAGTCTGGATTAGCTTTGCACACTTTAGAAATGCTTCCCTCCCCACATTAACTGTGATGGCATGGAAGTGATTTAATTCATATTTGCTGTCAGAAGCATCCAGATATTGTGAGTGAACACTTGTGTTCATCTTTTTCTTCTGTAAAAGTAATGAAACAAACTCTCAGCTTAAGTTACTTGTCATAATGCTGAGGGGCTCAAAGCAATTCAAGAACATCAGTTTAGACCACTAACGGCTGTCACTGCCAGTTCTGTTAAACATGCCCTATTGCAAACAGCTGGCACTAAACATTTATACCGTGGCTGAAGTAGAAAATAAAGCCATATTATAAAGACAAATGCTTTTGTATAAAGGAAACCTTAATCTAGAGAGCAGAATCTGGCCTGTGACTGTGTTATTTTTTTCATCCTAGTACTATAAGGAGATTGTCAAATTTTGACATTCTGTAAGATAAACTATGATTTTTATTTCAAACTGAAGAAATGTGAAAGCAATAGAAGTAAGAGGCAACATGTTCTAAACAGAAGATTCAGAGACTTAGATTTATGCAGATTTATTCCACCACTGACATAGCCTATGACTTTATACAAGGCTTTTCACCCAAATATCTAAATGTAAAGTATGTTTAATGGTATTTCCCAATGGTATAATACCAGAGTTCTCTTTTCGGTTTCTATGGTAACAACTACATAAATTCTACCCAGCTTTGATATGTCAATGAAATACTGAAGGAAAAATTTCAGAAATAATGATTTAGGATGAAATGTAATTCCAGAAGGAGGAAACAAGTTAGTAAGTTTGTATCTAGGTCCAAATTAGTTCTAATATATAAACTTTTAGTTTTTATATACAGTATCTAATACAGGGAAGTTATGATAAATAAATGGAACATATATATTCATTTTATCTATCTGATTTATCTGATTTGATTTGATTTGATTTGATAAATCAGATTGTTCAAATAATATAGAGGTATTACTCTGCTCTCCATTGCTGGTAAAATCCTTGCAAGAATTCTTTTGAACAGATTAATACCCACCATAGCAGAAAAACTTCTACCTGAAAGCCAGTTTGGTTTCAGAGCCAATAGGGGTACCACAGACATGGTATTTGTTCTCAGACAACTGCAAAAGAAGAGCAGGGAACAGAAAAAAGAACTATGTAAACTTTGTTGATCTCACCAAAGCTTTTGATACTGTGAGCAGAAAAGGTCTGTGGCAGATTTTGGAACGTTTAGGATGTCCCCCCAAGTTCCTCAAAATGATCATTTCGCTTCATGAGGACCAGCGCGGTCAAGTCAGACATGGCAATGCACTTTCTGAACCCTTTCCAATAGCCAGTGGTGTGAAGCAAGGCTGCGTTCTTGCACCAACTTTATTCACAATTTTTTTCAGCATGATGCTCCAAAGGGCCATGGCAGATCTCGATGAAGACAACGGTATCTACATCCGATATCATACTGATGGAAGCCTTTTCAACCTAAGGCGACTGAAGGCCCAGACTAAGACCTTGAATCATCTTGTCCATGAGCTGCTTTACAATGATGACATCACCCACACAGAAGCAGCTCTGCAGCGTTTAACATCCTGCTTTGTAGAGGCTGCTGAGCTTTTTTGGGCTGGAAGTCAGCTTGAAGAAGACAGAAGTTTTATATCACCCTGCACCTCAGGAAGTCTTTCATCATGCTTGTATCACCACTGGCGAAACAGAGCTTAAATCTGTCCAGCAATTTAATTATCTGGGAAGCATCATGTCCTCGGACAGTAAGATTGACAAAGAAATAGATAACAGGTTAGCAAAGGCGTACAGAGCTTTTGGTAAACTCCATAAAAGAGTTTGGTGAAACAAACACCAGAAGAAAAGTACAAAGATCAGTGTTTACAGAGCCACTGTACTGTCTACTCTTTTATATGGGTCTGAATCATGGGTCATTTACCGCCACCACTTGCGTCTCTTAGAACGTTTCCATCAGCGCTGCCTGCGTACAGTCCTAAACATCCACTGGAAGGATTATGTGACCAACACGTCTGTCCTCGAACAGGCAGCAGTCACGAGCATCGAGGCCATGCTGCTGAGATCACAGCTGCGCTGGGCAGGGCACGTCTCCAGGAT
>JAYRBT010000177.1:35042896-35064468 GCA_036023395.1 Myiotriccus ornatus | reverse complement strand
TCCCTCAGCCTTGGCCATATTGATCATCACCATTGGTCTACCCTGGCCTCCAATCAGGAGGCCTGGAGACACACCATTATAACGCTGCTGCTTCTTTTGAGAACACACGCAGGATCACTCTCGAGGAGAAAAGACAACACAGAAAGAATTGCGTCTTGTCGATATCACCTGGGGAGTCTTTCTGCTGTGTCTTCTGCAACTGGACTTGTCTATCTCGCATTGGCCTTTTTAGCCATCAGCGCGCTTGTAGCGAGCGTGGGTAGAGCCCTTCTCAATTCTTTGTTCGCGAAGCCTAGCCGTGGTGACGATATATTCGTTACAGAACTTTTTTCATATTTTGAATAGCATGGCCTTTAGTCCTGTCATGGTTTAGGAATGGTATTCCCCAATTTAGTACTCTCACTAAATGGAAAACCATGAGCTACTCCTCTTCCCTCCTGATGAGAGGGACAAAATACAAAGATGGTGTTGAGATGAGACAATTTACTGGAAACAGCAATGAGATAAGAAAAACAAATACTAACAGCAATAAGATTAATAACAAAAGTGTACCAAAAAATAGGATGATTTACATGCAAAATGCTCACCCAGGGCCCAAGGATGAAGATGAACAATGATGGATGGTCTTCCACCTCCTGCCACGCTTTTCTTGACCCAAGGCCGCTCTCTGGAGCAACAGTCCCTTGCTTCTGCCACCAGCAATGATGTGGGCGATATAGAATAACAACCTAGACACTCCCACACGGCTCCAGGTTCCACCCCTTCATGGATACTGCAAAAAAATTAACTTTGTCACGGCCAAAATCAGGACAAGTCCAATGAGAAAAAGTGCACAATTATTTTCACTCATGCTTCATTAGCTCACAGATTTAGATATATGTAGACACACTTTCACACACATAAATCTAGTATTTCAAATGATTTCTTACTGCCTTAAGAAAATATTCTTCTGTTCAGTCTAATTTTTTTTGAACAAACACTGATTAATATTGCCAGTGGAAAAATCAAACGGACTTAGCTGTTTGCAAAAGAATCACTATAACCGATAGTTTTGTCAAGTTCTCTCTGCTGCTCCTTCAGTTGTCAAAGTCAGTGGTGCACTGCAGCACTGAAGGTAATTTCCATTTCATCGTAAAAGCTGTTTTCCTCAATTTTTTGCCTTCTTTGTCTTTTGCCTTCTTTGTCTTTCTACTTGCCCCCTATCCATCTAGTACCACTCAGATGTCATTGACACACTTATGTTTACCACACCCCAGTGATTCCCATCCACCTATGTGACATGCTTATAGCACAAATGCTGATGATGCATTATATGTTCAGCACTTTTTGTCGCAGTGACATTCCTCAACAAAGTACTGCCTAGGGGCAGCTGCTGGTTCAGAGTCATTCTCTTATGCAGCAATTATTCAGTTCGATTACATGTTGATGATAAGCTATTAAAAAGCATTCTTGCAGGACTTTTTATTTACCAACAATCATGACATTCTTTTTTTCTTTCTGTCATCTACAAATCTAATTGGGGACCAAAAAAAAAAAAGAAAAAAAAAGAGAAAAAACATCTACATCTGACAGGTTCTCAGAGTTAGTTAATGAATGTAAATATATCTGTATGAGCCATAGTATTTCTAAAACAAAAGCTCAGATAACCTGAAAGAAAGAGGGAAAGAGAAAATAGCTCTATTCAGAAAGTCACATTCTCTAATTAGCTAGTCCCTTGTGTTTTCAAGTTAATTTACTGAAGGAAGAATGATAGAATGTGTGCAGATCTTTTATTGATGAATTAGCAAGATACCAAAGAATCTGAATAGGATTATGGTGGGCAAGATAAAACTTTAAAATAACCAAAACAATGCACTTCAGTTATTTAGCTAGTATCATTCTGTATGTGTTAGAGTCAAGGAGAACCTCAAATAGCCACTCTATTATACAGAGACAGAATTCAGAACTACCTCTCTTGATTTATTGATATGTGAACTAGAATAAATGAAAAACTTCAATTTATTAGAGACTCCTTTCAAAATGGGAATTAAGAAAAAAGAAAAAGAGAGAGAAAGGAAAATGGTGCAGATCTATAAAATCATCTCTGATATTTAAATCTGTCTGTATTAAAGATATGACAGAAAGGGAGGAGTGTAACATAGTCAAATAAATCTTTGTTATATGACAAATATAAAACGTGTTAAAAAAAGAAAAAAAACTTTCATGTAAACGTAGTAGAGCCTGTAAATGGTTCAGCATGAACAGCAGAAAAACTTGCCTGAAACTGCTAGGCATGGTAAAAAGAGGTAAGACTCATAAGTCTGTTACAGCATTGTATGGTTTTTATTTAATGACAAGGAAAAGATATAACAGTTTTATTTTAAGAGCTCAGTAACTGTTCAATATGTGATCAAACATGAAGTTAATGTAAATAAATATTTAGTTTTGAGTCAGACCTTAAAAGCAGCTGGTTTATTAAGGGCAACTTCAAGCTAAAGTTGTCGATAAATAACCAGCCTTTTAAATCAATGAGCATATAATATTAGGATTGCAGAAAGGTTAAGTTCTTCCAGTCACAGCAAAATGCCCGTCTTATGTAACCTGTAATCCATTGGTTTGACTTAATTGTGTGTATTAGACAAAAATAAGTCCTTGCTTTTGGCTAAAACCTCACATTTCCTATGTGTTGAGCAATACATGAGGTAAAATATATCAATTTGTGCAGGGCTAATTCTTTTATGGTGGAATTCCATGGCTCCTAAAAGCAAAAGCACCAAAATCTCTACAAGAGTCAATACCCTCTTGGAATGGCAAAGTAAAGTAATAATAATAACAGTTAACAATAGCAACAATAAGAATAAGGATGAGGATAAGAACAAGAATAGAAAGAAGGCTATTTGAATTAAGTGACACTTTCATAAATATGTATGTTTGAGTTAAAGCTACTTATCTTAGTAAAGGTGCAAGTCAACTCTTCAATAGTTGCAGTTCTATATATAGAACTGTATGTATAAGTATGTATAGAACTGTATGTATAAGTGGGCAGTGAAGCAAATTTGAGGAAGAAGGTTACACAAACAAGCGAAATATCTGAAATTTGGACAGTGTAAGGTTAATTCCAAGGGTCATCCACAAATTTATTCTTGAGTCCCAAACCTATGAAACAAAGAGATCCTGAACTGAAGCCCATATTACCATGTCTTTTATGGATACTTACAGAAGGCATTCATAAAATACCTAAGCAGCTTTCAGGTAAGTCATTTTTCCATCTAAACATCAGTAGCTGCTTTGATTCTTCCTGTCTTTTTCATAGCCTGATTACAACATAGACTAGCTGCTCTGCCAAGCGGAATAAAGGAAAACCATTACTGAAATGTCACTCTGACCTCTTTCAAAGATTCAAAGACTTTACAGAGATTCAGGTCTTCAAGTAAACCCAAAGATGGTCAGCTTTTGATTAAAACAGTTTTTTTCCTTCTCTTGAAAGAGCTGGAGCCCTAGCACAGATAATGAACTGCACCTGCTACTGTGCATCAGTAACATCCAGTAGTTTTGGGCTGGATACTGTCAGTACAAATGAACTGGTTATAAAAGCTCCATCAGCCAATTCAGTTTTCTTTTTATGTGTATATATGTGTTAGATAGTAACAGACAACGGTGAGAAGGGAAACTGGACCCCACAAAGTCATACAGTGTCAGAGTTGGATTATATGGAAAAGAATTACTTGATGTATTTATGTAATTCATCATAGAACCACAAGAAATTAATGATTTTCATAGATTCAGCTGTATGTATATTTTTATCTCACTGGAAAATAAAGGAATTAAACACATTCACATCTAAAATTATTGCAGATTTTAATCAAGACAAAACTCTTTCTAGTGTTCTAGAAACTATGAAGAATTAAAATCAGAATTCTCTAAATTTAGAATTATATTACCAAATTTGTTATTTTATTTTATCCTGGAGAAAATTAACAAAGGTTTTCTTAGTTGTCTATTGTTAATTTTTTTAATCTACTGTTTAATAATGCATGCAGTCAGACTAATTAAAGATTGTAATTATTTTTTAAATTAATTCCTTAATTTTATTTTTTGGATGAAGGTTGTTAAAAATATGATTACACGCCTTTTTTAATAAACTTGTAACTTATTGGCTTCATATGACTATTTTCAGATTAGAGAGAGTGCAAAGGATTCCTATTTATTCTGATTTATGTGGTAGAGTGTATATTACTCATCTTTAGTTCTTCCCAAAGTAATATATCTATAGTGTCACTATTAAATAAAGTGTAATTTTCATTTTTCTGAAGTTTATGTGGGAAGAAAACCTAACAATGAATATGAGAGGAAATTAGTTGAATGTTTCTCCATAAAACTAAATACTTTTTTTAAAAAGACATAAAATTAAACTTTGTTTTGGAACTGTAACCATGCAAAACAAACAAACAAACAATTTATCAAAGTAATAACAAAATGATAATTTCTGATGGACTTTTTCTATTTCAAGTTCACCTAAATTATAAAGAAAAAAGTCTTTGTAGTATCTTTTGAGTAGTTTTGGAATATAAACAGATAACTCATTAGTAAAATGATCAACAGACTCTTTAAAGACTCTATACCTACTGAATGATTTCTTGGTCTATAGAGAGCCATCCAAGATCCCCAGCGTCACCTGCTTCAACAGCTTTGTGTGCAGTTACATCTCACCACAGTTATAGACATTTCCATGCTGTAGGGAGACACAGTGCTGAGCCAACAGGGTTTGGAGAATCTGATGGAGGCCTAGTAACCTAGAGCCAGAGTGGATGATGGATAAAGAGTGAAAAACAACAAGCTTTGCAAAGTTATGTTCAATTCATTTTACTTTAACTCCTCATCCCAGGCAATACTACCTTGTTTGGGGAAACAGAGGAATTTGACTAAGTGAACTTTGTATCATCATGACTATACAGTAAATACTTTCATACTATAAAGATCTGACAGTCTACCTGAAATATTAATTTCTGCTGCCAGAAGAAAGGGACATAATGTCCCAAGATTTTTCATTAGAACAGTTTAGCATTATATATGATATTTCAAGTTGTTCTGACAAAAAAATGATCAGAATTGTGACAAAATACTTGTTTAAGAAGGTCACCATGCTACACTATAGTGAAGAAACTGTCTACTTGATAAAACTGAGCTTCAAAGGATTTTGAAACAGAACTAGCTAAATATAGATTTTTTTTAATGAAAAAGAGAGCAACTTACTCAGACTGTGATTTGTACCACCAGCATTTCTATGTCTAATGGAATGTAAACAGAAATATATAGAATAGCAATGCAGAAATTTCTGTATATCGCTCCTCTGAGCAAAATCTTTCCTTAAAACCTAAATACATATCTTTAGCTTTATCTCATGCTAGATTGACAGTGAATATCAATCTTTAGGGCAATAAAACTCACACTTAGCCCATCCTCAGGACCCTAGTCAGCTGTCTTGCTGCCAGTAACTACAACTTATGGCAATAAACACTTATCTTTGAAGCTTTGTGTGCAGCAACAAATTTTTTTTTACAGTTATTGCTTCTAGTATATTAGAAAACTACTTAAAAGCAAAGAATTTGCATGCAATGCAGTACAGCTAATGTTTGTTTCTTGTACTCTGCAGTTACACTTTTTTGAAAATGCAATTTTTTGTGTGTGTTTGCGTAAGCTTCAGCATTTTGGAGAGGAGGAAGACTGTGAGATATCAAAATTCCAGTTAATACTGTACGAATTAAAATAAAAAAATACAGTTTGATTGTTGGTTCATTTTTTTTTAACAAAGGTTGTTCATTGGCTTGGACTTAAAATGCAAGTTTAAGTGTCTGGTCCCATGTGGAAGCAGGAAAATTAGACATTTAAGGAATGTGCTATTATTAGGATGCTGAGGATAATGGAGAGAGAGTAATTTTCTCCTGTTTAGGACAGTTTAGAGGAACAGCTCATCTGCAAAAGAAGCTGTAAGCCTTTAGGGTAAAAAGCAGGAAAACTATTTGTGTTCCCCCAGGATAACTAAATCTACAGAAGATGCTTAAGGCAGCTGAAGTACAGCTTAGAGTAAAGTTGCAAATAATCTAAATAGTCTGCTAAAGACAGTCAAGAAAGGATTTGGGGAGAAATTTACAGAATTTGAGTATTTAAAATCTAAAAAAAAAATTTTAAGGGGCAAAATCGGCAGTACAAGACTCAGCACTGTGCACTTGTAGATGTTTCACATTCAGCAGTTGTGGTGCAACAAGTTCAGGCAGGAAGAGTTAACTGATATATAAAAGCAAGTGCAGTAGCATTTGAGTTGGGGACTTCGATAGGGCAGTGAAAGGTGGCTCAGGTAAGGTTAATGACAGGAAAAATAAACACAAATACAACCTCTTGAGTAAGATCATTTGTTTCAGATAGTAGTAAAATACATTGAGAGAGGTATTGACCTTGGGATTGGGATAGATTCCCAGTGTGCCCAGTAGTCGACTCCCAGGAAATCTGTACTCTCATCTGCATGCTTCCTTTAGAGAAGAGCTAGCACAGGTGAGCAGGGCTCATCCTCTCAGCTTTGATGGTCCTGAATGCAAAAGAGTACAATTGCAAAAAGTAAGCAAGGGACTACAACGGCAGTTGACTTAGGCTGAGATCCGACCAAGGCTGTGCCACAGTCCTTCAGAACCTTGACCAGTGGTGTAAATTGAGTACTGAGGATGGGAGGCTGGCTTTCTGGAAACCCAGGAAGACATGTTTCTTATGAGGCCATTTTGAGAATATCTACTACTTTCTTAGATTGAATGGTAGTGTAAGCAGCATTAAATGAAAGTCTTGCTGTAGGAAATAATAGGTCCAGAAGGTACTGACAACTTTTTTGAACTCCCAGACTAAGTTGTTTTTCTTAGACTAGAAGGCCAAAGAGGGACTTGGTGGTGTTTCAGAACTTCGAAGCAATAGTAATTTCTAAATTGATACAATTGCCTGATTATGACATTTTAGAATTTGTGACTGAACCACTGATTCACTCCCCTCATGCTGGTCTGAGTAGCTCTGGGAGATATTCATGCTCTTTAAATAAATACAGGGAGAAACATTTAAACCTCCAGTCGATCCACTCAGGTTTTGATTGCTTTTTAAAATTTGGCCACATTCTGCTCTCCTCTGTGGTGAGATAAAACCAGCTTTGGTATGGCTGTGATCAGTCACACTCTGATTTGTTCCCTGAGTTTCACAAGCACATCAGCCTCGCCCGTGTCCTCTGAGCTTTCTTCTGTTTTAGGGGTTTATCTGTCAGTCACACACTGGAGCAAGTGGTAAGACACATTATTAGTCCTACAAGCGATAGAGAATAAAACACTGTTATTGCCATATCTCAGTCATCAATTAGATATCAACTTCTGAATCTAGTCATCAGCAGGGAGCTGGTATTTACAGATTGGCAAACTTTGTTGGTCAGTATCTGTGCCATCTGTTGTCATCAAGAACTGTTTTTATAGATTCTGACAGTGATGTCTACCAAATATGCTTCACACAGATGGATGAATGAGTCTGTAATTACTGAAGTCAAATATGTATCTATTAGGACATCACATATAAATGCAAATGTTGCTGTTAATGAATAGCACGGATTCAAAATTTAAACCGCCTGATTCCATACATTTAAATTTAGGAATATAGTAGAGTGGCAATAAAGCAATGCTGTCTAACAAAATTTATATACAATAAATTTTCATAGCCTTGGAGTTAACTTCTGCTTTTCTTCAGGAAGTAGTTTAGTGCTCACATTTAAACTCTCAAATCGAGAGTTGCAAAAAAAAAAAAAATTTAATGTTATACAACCTACACAAACAAAGATAGTGAAGTGAAATGCAAAACACAGCCACTGAGAAACTGCTTTTGATTGTCTGCGGTAGCCAACATAATTTACAATACAAAATACTTGGCCTTTTAGTAGTTCTGAAAAAGTTACAGGTCCTACTATCTAGCATCCTTAATAAGGTTTAATTACAGCAGAATATATTCAAGTCCAGGACAGCTAATGCCCAACAGATTAAACTCCTTAAAGGGCAGATCTGGAAGTCAACCATTCCACTTACAAGACTAAGTCTTTCATGGCAGTTCAGGATCTGTCACGCTCTTGGCATGGGAACTGCAAAGGTAGCTTACCTTTAAAATTTAAAGGCAAGTAGCTTAACAAGGAAAGTTTGGTGATCTTACTGAATAATTTCTGCAGCCACAACTTCTGAGGTATGGAATTTTTAAGACATTGTAACTAAGGATTAAAGTTAAACATTAACCAGCAAAATAACTGAAGTTGCAGCACTTGCATGGGGAAGAAGTTTCAAAGAAATTGTTTAGGTTTCCTTTAGTCTTTGAAATTCTCAGAAACCCTGAAACTGTAGATATGGGATTCTGACAACTCTGATCCTTTTCTAAATAGCCTTCAGGAGCAGAAAGACATAGGAACCAGACCTCTAGGAAGACTCCCCTTGCAGTCTTATTAGTTCATCACAAGACACCCTACTAGAACAGAAAGATTATTAGGTAGATGATGCCATTTCTGATCCTGCTAAGTGAGAAGTTTTGAACTGTTGCAAAGAACAGAACTAAGCTACATATATATCTATATATATAAAGAAAGAAAATTGTATTTATTTTAATCATTGTGCCTTGCTAATATGGCATAATGTAAAGTATACAGGAGTACCTTCAGAATATGTTTCAACTGTCAAGAATTATTGAGATATTGAGGGCTTGACAGTTAGTGCATTTAGATCACCCTTCTTTATCAGAGACAATAGTAATCTTAGGAGACTGATCACCACATCTATAGACTGAGCAATCATGCAGGAATACATTTACGTATTTATGTCCATTTTTAAAATTAAGGGCTTGATGGAAAAAACACAGATGGAAAAAATGCCAGTTTCTCCAAGCAGATTCCTATGGTGGAATAGATAGAAAAGGTCTATAGCACTTTGAAAATCTACAGTATTCTTCCAAGCAGAATCAGTTACATTGTAAGAATCAATTATACGCATGAGTTTCTCATACTGTGGTGACTTCCACATAGATATATTAAGGCTGAAAGAGTTGGGGTTGTTCGGTTTAGAGACAACAAGGCTCCTGGGAGCCCTCACAGTAGCCTTCCAGTACCTACAGGGGGCTTACAAAAAAAGAGGGAAAGGGACATTTTACACAGACAGATAGAAACAGGACAAGGGGAAGGGTTTTAAACTAAAAGAGGAGAGATATAGATGAGATGTTAGGAAGAAATTAATTTCTGTGAGAGTAGTGAGAAACTGGAATATGTTGCCCCATTCCTGGAATTGTTCAAGGTCAGGTTGGATGGGGCCCTCAGAAACCTGATCTAGTGGGTGGAATCTCTGCCTGTAGTGGAGTGTGACAGCAGTTGGAACTAGATGGTCTTTAAGGCTCCTTTGAACTCAAGCCATTTTAACATTTTACGATTCTTGATATTCTATTCTAATGTAAGAACATTACATATACCATAATTAGGATTGGGAAAAAATACTTATTGTTGCTACGCTGGTATAACTTTGGTGCATAATGAAAGATTAGATATTTGTTTTTAAAATAGTGGGGGGAGGGGGGAAGGGGAGGAGGTCCTAAGTTATGGGAGCTTCTTTTAAATTTTTTTCTAATATATCCCCTTGCTTCATACTTTACGTTATTTTTTTCAAATCTTTTCAAATCTCTTCATCTTGATTTCATAGTCTTTCATTTCAGCTATGATTCCTCCTCAAAAAGCTGCTTGGAACTCAGTGCGCTGCAGTTCTGATGCCTTGGTAAATATGGCAAGTGCTCTAGAGTCTGGCACCTGGTATGTTCCTAAGTGATTCAGTCCAGCCTACTTTAAAAGACCATTGACTTTCATGATTGCTTCATATTCTACTGCTGTGCCCTGATTGCCTGCAGTTAGATACACTGCAATTCTTTTTCAGTAAACTTATTTTTGGTCTTTTTATTAGACCTACATATCTATTCAGCTTGTTATTCCAAGATATTTTAGGAAAACAGTACATCAAACCCTTAACATTTACTCTAAACAGATGTCCATCAGTATACACGGCAGAATTCTGTATATTAGAATCTGCTGGCCTTCAAGGTAAGAATTAGATTAATTCCTGTAGTTTAATTACTCTCTGCAGAGGAAGAACAGAAGTTTTCCATGTTTTCTTAAATTATGCATCCTTACTTCATACATGGGTTAGAAACTCAACAGTTAGATTAAAAATTGCTCTAATTTTTGTCTTACTTAGATGTCAGTCACAAAAATATTGGGTGAGTTTGACTGAAACTCACTTTTTGGGTTCTCTTTTATGAAAAATTAAATTAGTAGTTCTTTATAAAATAATAACAGCAAGACCCCTATGTTTTATTCAATCTGCTTACGATATACAATTATTTTATGTGCCAAACATAATAACAGAATTAATTTTAAAAATTAATTTTGGGGACTAACTCTATAACTAGTCATAAATGGAAACCACCTCCAGACCTACCAGACCTACCAGACCTAGTACTCAAAATCTTCATACTATATTTTTTTATCTAACTCTATCCTGGTATTTACATTATGGTTCCTATTAACCCCACTATTAAATAGCCAGTTTAACCTAGCTCAACGTGAAAGTGTCCATTTGCTTTTGCAAAAATCAATTATTGTTGAGTAGTCTAAAATAGTACTGAAATTTTACAAAAGTGAACTCCATTTGACCTTACTGTAGACATATGGTCACAATAATAAAAAAATTAAATATTAAAAAGAAAATATTTTTAACATGCAGCTATTTCATTTCAATCTTTTCCATTCAGTAATTCCCTTCCCCCACCCTCAATTTGCAGCATGTTAAACTTCATTGATAAACCATAAGTATAATGTTAACTTGGATACTTATCTGCTGTAGAAATCTTGAAAATTAGGAATAAAATGTTACAGATGAAAGCAAAAGCTTTTCAGCTGGCACAATATAAAAATATGCCAAGTTCCATGGCAAGATCCCAATAGACAGATCTTCTGGCAATATTTTTGATATGCTAGTCTACCTTAAAAATGTTGGAATTAAAAGTTGTTGGAATTCATCTTGAATTATTTTCTTGAATTATATATTTTAAACAGGAGTATGATTTTTACACATATTTTCTTTCATCTGATATTTCCTTTCTCATTGTTGTGGGAGACTATTAGGACTGTGGATTTCAGGGAGAAATATATTAAAAAGTAAGTATTATTGAGCTTAAATAAGTTACCTGCCTAGAAGAGGGACTAAGATGCTATTAATACCCTATCTGTTCATTAAAGTATGCATATGTATGTTTCAAGAATCCTGTCAAGGCTACAAAAAATCTTTGTAATTGCATCTATAACTCTAAAGTTGCAATAACAGTCTATTGTGTAACAGAATTTGTAGTGCTGTAACTTCAACTGTAAGGATAAAGACATTGATTGGCCTTCAGAACATTGCCCTCAATCAATATTGGCCTTGTACAGAATCGTCTTTTCATGACTTAACAAGTTATTTATGTTATATAGTTCCTTATCTGTATATCTGCATTATAGTTTGACCATTCTTGAAGAAATTAAAGAAAATAAAGCACACTGGTATTGTTAACATTTCAGAAAGTACAATGATGAGGACTGCAGATAGAAAAAAAAAAAGACTCTTTCATTATAAGGGTTATATGTTAAGATAACACCTAAATATGAACTTAAAAAGACCTAGGGTAGAATTTAAAATGAGGGAGTAGGTTTTCTTTAAAATGTATCAAGAGGAACATCAATTTATGGAATATAGTTCATCCTGCCCTAAGGTATGCGATTAAAGTACTTCCAAAAGTGTTTCTCACTCTCTCTGTTGACTGTAAATTGGAACTTTGTGGACTAATTTGCATGCAGATGACTAAAAGAAATCTAAAGTTAGGTGAAATTAATTCCAGACCTCCCATCTAGTTTCATAATAAATCACAGAAAACAGAATTATTAAAGCCTATGTTTAACAATTTACCATACAGAAGATGCAGTCTATGTCTCAAAAACTGAGTGATTCTTTGCTAGGCGTCTATAAGAAATAGAGTTGTTAGTCAAAAATTAGTTACTCTGTAATTAAAACAACCAGGCCAACCAAGCCAAACATGGCTCAACATGAGTCAGCAATGCGCACTCACAGCCCAAAAGATCAATCGTATCCTGGACTGCATCAAAAGGAGTATGGCCAGGAGGTCGAGAGAGGTGATTCTACCTCCTTACTCTGCTCTTGTGAGACCCCACCTGGAGTACTGCATCCAGCTC
This sequence comes from Myiotriccus ornatus, assembly GCA_036023395.1. Taxonomy (NCBI): domain Eukaryota; kingdom Metazoa; phylum Chordata; class Aves; order Passeriformes; family Tyrannidae; genus Myiotriccus; species Myiotriccus ornatus. The sequence goes on along the minus strand of JAYRBT010000177.1, from coordinate 35,052,176 downwards.
TGGTGCCCCCAACATAAGAATGACACAGAACTGTTGGAGCAAGTCCAGATCAGGGCCACAAAGTTGATATGGGGACTAGACCATCCCTGCTTCATACAAAGGGCTGTCTGTCATTTTATCACAAATATATGCAAAGAAGTACGTACTAGAAAGCATGACCTTAGATAACTTTCTGCTAAATTGAGGTTAATATGCTTATTTTCCAAGGGTATGGAACTTGTATATTTATCTCTAGTTTTGTTCAAAGCACAAGAATAAATGGCAACCAGAATTCATTTTCAGATCTAAGATCACTGGTCTATAGCAAACAAACTGCAACTCTAGTACTGTGTGAGCTGTACACTAATACTGAAGTGCAGACTCACCGTGACATCCACTCTATGTGTAACAGTGTGCAGTCTGTGATCCTCAAGTTTAAATGGCTGGCAACACAACAAGTCAATAAAGTAAATTAATTTTTTCTCCTTTTCCTAGTAGTCATCACTCTGAGTTGAATACTGTTAATATTACATAAGTAGAAATTAAATACACATTCCTTTTTTTTTTTCCCCTCATTGAGTAATCAATAAAGTAATGAAAGAGTGGGAGAAATCTTTAGATTTCTTATCTTTATCTTCTGGGGTTTTTTTTTTCCAGATTATTATCTTCAGTATAAAAGCTGCTTTCTTCATTTATCTGGTACTTTACTGTTCATCATTCTTAAAAATTTACCTGTTAAAGTTCAAAAAGAGAATGCTTCTCAAGATAAATGCTAACAGTATGTAATTCAGAGATTCTGTGCTTATTCAGAATATTTATAAATTTCATAACTTGTATATGGTTATCAAGGTGATCCATTGGAATGTCTTTTGCAATCTTTGGTAGATAAAGGAGCTAGTTATGTTCCTAAAATATAGAATGTCCATTCACTTGACCACTGCAAAGAAAAATGCCCTGACTGTAAAAGTACTTCAGTATAAAATTGATTTTTTTGCTATTTTTGTAAGAATGAGGGTTTCATGTGTTTTGCCTGCTTATTGTGTATTACCTGGTTTATATTTCTATTCCAAACAATAGTAAAACTTCACTGGTTAGGCATTGTTGAAACCTGCTCCTGCATAACTGGAAGTTGTTTACCATATTGAAGAAAACTCAGCTGGATATACTAGTTAAAACTACAAAATAATTCTAACCTAAATCTAGTTGTTTTCCAAATTTAAAGAAAGCATAACATTATTTTTACTGTCTCACTGACTTGAAGGGGCATTTTGTGCTAATGGAAATTATTTCAGCAGGAAAAGAAAATCCCTTTACAAGGGAAGAAAAAACTATGTTAGCAGTAAAAGTATCTGATAACTATTTAGCACAGTAAATGAACACATTATTCTAGATATTTGCAAAAATTTTCCTTAGTTTAATTTGTTTGTACTCACTGCTGGTAGCTGAAAAATTATACATATGATGTATGTCCAAACTTTTGTTAAAAAAAAAAAAAAGTATATTAATTTGTATCATAGAATCACAGAATAGCCTTAGTTGGAAGGGACCCACGAGGATCATCAAAGTCCAATTCCTGGCCCTGCACAGGCCCACTCCAAGAGTCACACCATTTACCTGAGAGCAATGTCCAAAATCCTTCTTGGACTCTGGTAGGCTTGGTGGTGTGACCACTTCCCTAGGGAGCCTCTATATCTGGATTGTTGGTTGTGTTGGAAAGTATAAATAAAAATATAATTTTTCACACATGGTCTCAAAGTTTCCTTTTCTTGTTTTCTTTTTATTTGCTCTCTCAGACTTGGTTTTCAACCTTTATGTCAACAAATAAGTGCTAATCTCTGATTCCTCATTTCAATATCAGGTCAAAACTGTTTACACAAAGACCACTAACCTACCAACATCAATCTTTGAAAGGTCTCAACACTTTGAACTATGGTTTGTGTTTTCAGTCAGGTGAACTGACTGACATTGGAAGTATTATCAACATGAAGAATCTATATGCCTAAGAGTATATTAGCAGATTTCAAATATTTGCTTCTTGGGATTTTCCAATAGACTGGGCAGCCAACCACTACCTTTTCCAATGGATGTTCAGATGCTTTTGCTGTTGCAAAATCTTTTCTACATGTAAAAATACCTTTGACTGTCTAAATTTAAGTAAAACACAAACTTATATAGTTTAGAAAATATGTTTCTAAGGAAACGTTATTCATACTCCAGAGTTCTCGGATCCATTTCTTTTACGGAAGACAGGAACATTCTGATATATTCCATTAGTAATTACTCAAACTGAATTTTCAAAACTTTTACTGTAGTTTCAGAATTCAAGGCCCAGTAAGGCTCTTGCTTATTAAGATTGTTTGTGGAAGAGAACAGAGACAAAAATGTTTCAATGAAAGCACATAGTCCAGTCAAAGATTCTTTGATTTAAATATTAATTTAAATGCATAGTTTCATAAACACTGTTTTTTCAGAGCTCTTGCACATTGTGAAAAGTGTAGTGATGCCTTAGAGTTTTGATTTTTTAAATTTTGTAGATATTAGAAGTGGTTACATAGTGAATGTAGATTTTAAAGTAGCAGCACATTATCCCTTACCCTTTAATACAGCAATTACAGATAGCAAACCCTGTTACCCATTCCCATATCAATCCCCCTAAATTCCATTAGCCTGTTTAGTCTCATTTTCAGGGTAGAATTGTAAAAACACCCTAAAATCTGCCCAAGACACAACGACCTTCAGGCCCAGAGCTCTGGAAGGCCTCCAAAAACAGCACGAGCTCTGAGGAAGATGAAGATGAGGAAGAGGGGGTCCCAAAACTCCCCTAGACTCAATTCCCGAATGGCGTGTCGGGGGGCAGAACCGAGGCAGTGGCAGGATGGGGATTGGGTGGAAATCATTATAAAAATTGTAAACACCTGCATTCGGAGCACTCGGTGGTGGTATTCCTGGAAGTCTGGGGGTTCATTAAAGCCCTTTTTATCTTTGTCTTACCTCCTACCTAATTTGGCCTGGAGTCTTTTTTTTCCTCCACAGCCTTTTAGACAGCAGTAGCAAGCACAAATTGGTTAGGGACAGTTTGGAAGCCCAACAAAATTGGGATGATAGATATGGATATATCATTTAAGAGGGAGAAACATTAAGGGGAAAATTGCCATAAATTATTGTAACATACAAAAACCTCTCGTTGTAACTATAGCATTTCTGTCAGTGGATGCTCAATATTAAGCCAAAGATATCAGAAGTGTCATAAGCACAGTTGACTTTTAGGCAGGAGAATGAGATAAGTGACCTCCTAAAGTCAGTTTTGTATCATTATTTCACCTTAGTCTGACTAAAAATAAAATTCTCACATGGCTTGAGACGAAAATTTTTTTGAAGTGACTTATGCTTTTCAGCACCACTGACTTCAGATTGATGTTTCAGCTCCTGTTTCTTTTTGCCCTCTAAGAAAATGTGACTTTGAAGCTAATCATACTGTAACTATTCAATAGTTCCTGATGTCTTGCTCTCACCTGATAAATAGATACAAACAGGACACAGACTATATACAGAATACATTTAGTTCAAGTAGATTAATATTTAACCTATTGTCCCCATGGGATGTTAAATGCACTTGAGTCAATAACCATGTATATTTAGTGCTGCAAGAAATAATACCTGTTTTGAATATGTTTGCTACATTTTCAGAAAATACATTCATTTCTAAGCAAGCAATAGTTTAGGGGGTTGTTATACTGAATCTCGATGAACCACTACTGGGTATGGACAGAAGCCACCTGTCAGAAACACGCTGCTTTGGCTATCTGGGTGTTCACAGTGTTTCCTATGTAACATTTAGCTCGGTATCAACTTTGGCTGATTGGTAACTTCTTTGATGGCATGGCATGAAGTACAACAGGCTAAAACTTTGAGTTAAAAATGGTAGAATCATGGGATTTATGGGGACTTGTTCATGAATATTACTTAGTATATGCCTTAAGGTTTCTTTGAGCTTTTTTTCAAGATCAAAGAGAATATATTTACTATAGAACATATAATGATAAAGAAACGTCTAAGTTAAAGAGACCCTTACATAACAAAGATTGGGATGAGTATGCAATGAAATGCTGAATTTTAGTGATGACTATTTTTAGCAATTAGACAGTGACAGTTTGCTAAAAATTGGCAGTCCTCATACTGTTCACCCAAAAAGAAAAAATTTTACACTGTTCATGGAAATTCCATCTTTTAGCTCCTGAATCATAAAGTTCCTCATAAATGTAAGACCGAATAAAGTCATAAACTAATTAGTGTAATATCCTGTAGTTGGACAGCAGAGGACAAGTGAAGGTATTAGAAGGGTGTCTGAACAGGCAATTTATTTATAACCAGCTTAAATGAGTACCGTAATAAGATTAAATAGATTATTCAATGCATTTATTTTGTGTTCTGATTTGATAAATTGTTTTAGAAATTCATGAAAGGTCAGAGCCTAGTCCATAAAATGTATTATAAATACCATCCATTCAGTGCCATGTTCAGTTCTTGAGTAAAAGGAACATAGCACAGGTAATTACCTTGCCTTGCTGTGGAAACAAGTATCTTCTGCCTGAAGAGTATTTCTGCATATATAGACACAAGGTCATTAATACAATTTTTTGGCATTGGTGATCTGTATAATTTTTCAAGTGTTACATAATAATAGATAATGTAGTGAGTCTATTCTTCCACTGTCCTTCAGGCATTGCTTTTTAAAATGCATAATTTCAATTTGAATGTAAAAATAGGAGTCACTTTCCACAATGCGAGTAAATACATACCTTTAAATACCAGTTAGGTAATGGCCATTTCAGTCCTTAATTATAAATGTGAGAGAATTCATACAAATATCAACTTTTTCCAGAAAATTTTCTTTGATTTTTTTCATGAAATTCAAAGAATCCACTGCAATTAAAAAAAAAAAAAAAAAGGAAACAAAAATACAAAACAAAACAAAACAAAAACCTGAGACCTGATTTCACATAATAAACAGGTTTATTTTGTGAAATACGTACTTTGAGATAAAGCATATCTCAAAACTGTAACATTAGAGTAATTCCTTCAGTTTGGAAAACATGGGAAACAAGAGACTTGACTGTTTGTCTCCTCATTATTCCTCTTTCTTTTCTCATGTGTCAAAAAAAGTTGTAGATGCTGTGAAAAAATATGTCTTTTATTATAGTCCCTTTTTTTTTCCAGAGAAATTTTATATCTAAATAACATCACCTATAACCTCTGAGCATCATCTGCCTACTATTGTCCAAACCACACAAAGGGGAAGGGTAAGAATCTCAATCTGATGGAAGACGTAGAGAGATCTGTATTTCAGCTACAGTTTGATTCAGTGCAGAGTACTCAATTCTTTTCCTTACTTGAGTGTGAAACTATTTTAGATTGTTTAATATTTCAATTAATAATATAGTGTCTGAGGATTAGAATTAAAAGCTTATCACTAAAATACAAAATATATGTCGACAAAACACACTGTGGAATAAAAAGTAAGGATTTTTATAAGATTTTCTTTTTTATTCTATGAATAATGTCTGAAACCTCCTTTTTCAATTGAATCAGGCCCTTTATGTTCAGGTATCATCTTTTGCCAGTATCTCTCAAGGCTTCTTGTATTCTGAAATAGTGTCTTGCTTTCTGCAATTATATCACACTCATTTAGCTCTGCAGGAGCTCTGTCTCATCTGTAGGATTTGTGATCTTTGTTTTACAACTAATTATTTGAATGATAATAGTGTAAAGCTTTGGACAATTTAGTGTGTTTATTCTCATTTTTTTTGTGTCTTTAAGTCATTCCAGAAGTCAAGACTTGCCTGCACTAATGCTAATAGAAAAAATTTAGGATTGCACAATCAGATATTTTCAATGGTAACTTTTATACACTCATGGGAAGCTGTTTATACAATATGTGGTATAGAAGCTAAACTATTAAAAAGGGAAGAGACAGTATTCCCTAAGTTCTTCTTTGGAACTTTAGCACAGAGGCAATTAAATGACTCAGAGAGGTCTCTGGCTGTACTCTTTACCATTTGGCTCAATCATGCATACACACCTCTTATCTGTGACTGAAGAAAAACCTATAAAAAGTTCTCACTATGATAGTTGTTTTTTTCTTTTTTTTTCCTCCGTCTGCTTTATAAGGACTCCAGTGTGAAAAAGATTCAAAATATTCTAAAATTCTGATTTCATGCTTTGTCATAAGTAACTTTCACTTCCTGAAAAATTTAGATCTCATCTAACCATAATAGCTACTTTTATCAAGCTATCCTAGAAAAAAGCTGTATCATTAGTTGAAATAACAACAATAATAAGCACAAATGTTACAAACAAGTCCTAAACATAATTCTTAATTTGACATATTGACTGTAAGACTGTACAGTGAACTAAACAAGAGAAAAAGGATGAACCTCTTGAGGTTATATGAGTAACAGGAGAAAGTGATGCCTATTTGCATCTGCAGACACAGTTTTATAATTGATTTAGGAGTCTACTAGAAATCTCTTAGATCAGCTGTATATTTAACATTTAGGGTTCATTCACATCCATCTCACAAAGTTGATTAAATAGGATGCATATATATTTAAAATAAGTATGCTAAATTTGTTCAGTTTCACAAAATATCTCACTATTTTTACTTTTTCAGCTAGTTGAACTATTTTCTTTAAAACAAATTTTCCTAGATGATTTGTTTTATTCATTTTGCATTTGTTATATTTCAGGAAGAATTTTTTTTCCCTGTAAATAAAAGAGAAAAAGGGGCTTCTCTGCATAACAGCGTGAACATGTTAGCACACATCTAAAAACCATGAAGGGCTAAAAAAGTTAGAAAATGTCCAACAAGAATAATAAAAGGACAGAAAAAAATATTTAAACAGAGTTCCCATTATGATCACTGTTTTGCTCTATTATATATATACAGTATTCTGTATTGTTTACCATTTAACTATTAGATTGAAAAACAAATCTTGAAAATATGCTTGATATGTAGTCTTGAAACTCTCATTTTATAGTGATTGTGGGAATATTATTATTTTCAAAAGGAAATATGAGTCTTTCTTTAGTATGACTATAATTATTTCATTAATTCCCTTTTATGGCTGCGATGGCTGGCACTGTCACGGAATCACAGAGTCACAGAGTATGCTGAGTTGGAAGGGACCTTTAAGGACCATCGAGTCCAACTCCTAGCTCTGCACAGGACCATCCCCAAGAGTCACACCATGTGCCTGAGAGTATGGTACAAAAGCTTCTTGAACTCTGTCAGGCTTGGTGCTGTGACCACTTCTCTGGGGAGCCTGTTCCAGCTCACAACCACTCTGTGAGTGAAGAACTTTTTCTAATATTCAGCCTAAGCATCCCCTGACACAACTTCAGGCCATTGCCTTGGGTCTTGTCACTGGTCACAAAAGTGAAGAGATGAGTGCATGTCCCTCCTCTTCCCCTCCTGAGGAAGTTGTAGACTGCAATGAGGTCTCCCCTCAGTGTCCTCTTCTCCAGGCTGAACAGACCAAGTGACTTCAGCTACTCCTCATATGGTTTCCCCTCAAGGACCTTCACCATCTTCATTGCCCGCCTTTGGACATTCTCTCAGAGTTTAATATCTTTCTTATATTGTGGTGACCAAAACTGCACACAGTATTTAAGGTGAGGCCACACCAGTAGGGTGGAATTTGTTGTAAGGGTTGGAATTAGGATTTTATATCAACAGTATCTTGAGGAAATGAAAGAGTTTTCACACAGAGTGAGCATGGTAGTAAGTAACTTTTGAAAAAAAAGGCTCACAATTGTTTAGGTTATCTAATGCATTTGCTAATTGCACTCAGCATTGATATTATGCCTCTTAAAAGGCAATGTTGTAACAATTTGCACTGTGAGAGAGTCTATGACCTTTGCAGAGGGTTTTTTTTCCTAAAGTGGTATCCCCTCCTTCATTTTGACCTGTGAAGGATTAGTCTTCAGTTGAAATGAGGATCACATGAAGCTAGGTCAACAACACTGAAGATGACTGACTGAAGATGATTAATACCAAGATCTTTTGTACCAATCCAGCTGGTAAGGCAGCAAGGTGCTGACATTCAGGAAATGTATCAATCAGTGGCAAAATAAAATTGTTTGGATGATATACACCCTGGAGGTATTGTGGTTTGTTGTATTGTAAATAATTCAGTTTGTATTATCCCTCCTATGTTTCCGCAGTGTAGTGGAGCTAATAATGTGTAACTGATGGAATTTCTAATAAAGGCTTATTAAAAATGTTTGTTCAGCAATCTTTTCATCTCTTAGTTTTGTCTTCTTGTGGCTGATGGTGTTGCACTTATGAGTTACCAGCTTATGTTTTCTCTCTATTTTGTTTTGTAATTTGGTTATTTACTCCTGTTTGTTAGCAACTTGTCTTAATGGATTCAATCAAAAGGGTATCATAATATGTGCTGAATGGTTTATTCCCTAATTTAACAAGTCTTAAAACTGAAGAAGCACAAAAAGAGCATCCTGTGGCAAAGGGTAGAAAAACCCATTTATCGCCTCTCCCTAATGCTTAATGTACTTGAACTAGAGGCCATGATAACTTGAAGTGGTTTTCTGTGTCTTCATGGACACTATGGGCAATGACTTTGACTTTTGCTAAGATTCAGAAACAGTTTTCAAGAAATTTGCAAAGCTTTTTTGTAGCACTTACCACAGTGGAACTCGGTTTTCAGGCATTCCTGGGGGCACCCCTCTTTAACTGAAGAGACTGTTACAATAAGGCAGAGCCAGGGAAGACAAAGCCTTTGCATTAAGTACACCCTCATGTGGGAACTGCATAGCAGTCTCAAACCATATCTATTAGAATTCAACAGGAGATTTTTTTTCCCAAAATCTCACTGACATTCACCTGAAGTTGAAAACAGCGACAGTTGTGAGAAAACTATTACCTTATTTTGAAAAACCTGTCAGTGGACTTTCAAATGTCTTCTTCTGAAATGGAAATAAGTTATATGTCCAAGTAGTATCAAATTTAATTTTCATTTGAATGACCATCATCATCATCATGGCTAGTCTTCGTGAACGAAGATTTGAGAAGGGCTCCACCCATGCTTGCTGCAAGCACGCTGATGGCTAAAAAGGCCAATGCGAGATAGACAAGTCTGGTTGCAGAAGGCACAGTGGAAAGACTCCCCAGGTGATATCGACAAGACCCAATTCTTCCTCCGTTGTCATCAGCGTAAAGCAGCTCACAGACAAGATGATTCAAGGTCTTAGTGTGGGCCTTCAGTCGCCTTAGGTTGAATAG
>JAYRBT010000177.1:35025831-35040448 GCA_036023395.1 Myiotriccus ornatus | reverse complement strand
AAAGATGAGCACTAGGAAAAATACTAAGAAAAATAAAAAAGTGGGGAAAAGCAAAAAATAAGAAAGTAGAGAAAGCACTGCAAAGCAAATGTGCCTTGTATTGTGAAAACACCACGTGAAAAGAGATACATGGCAATATTTGGAAATGTGGAAGAATCCTGAAATTTTTCATAGATTTTGAAAGCTCTACAGAAATCATACTAGTCTAATATGATATAAAACTTGAAGAGAAATAAGTTGGGTTTGGAACCGTTAAATTCTCTGAAGAACAATTATTTTGAAGTCTTTGTTACAAAACTGCTATAAATTATTTCTCAATTATTAGTAAGAGTAAATTTTAAAGGCAATTAAAACACAACAGATATTTGATAGACCTTTAGTTTTACAGACCAGTGGTCTGATGGAGTAGGCTCACATTTTGCAATAACTTTCTGTCACATGAAATCTTGAAAGTTAATATTCTCAGGAAAAGAACATAGCTGAACACGACGACTAGCATCAAATATATCTGCTTTCTCTTTCTATCATCACTTCTAGCATCTAAAGTATAAAGAAGTAGAAATAAAAATATTACTGATATTATGGAAACTACTGAGACTGGGGAAAAAATTCTTCTTCAAAATTGAGTTCTCAAAATTATTACAATGTTTTGAAATACTAAAAGAGAAAAAACGTTAGAACATCTTAAACAAAAAAAAATTTTAGAACATCCACCCGTCTCAATGGAATTTTAACCATGAATGTAAACCTCATAAATGCAGTAATAACAGGGTGAGAAAAAATATGGATGGGCTCAAAAGTTAACAGGAAAAATTTTTGCCAACACTGAGGTATTTCAACTCAAATATGTTATACATGAATGAGAATTTAAAAGTGTTTTGTAAAATAAAAGACCCTTTTGAAAGACCAGTTGACATACACCTTTCCTGCCTGGCAGCCTTTTTACATCATTCGCATATTTAACCAATATTTCTCATTCTGAAACCAATGGTTTGAAACACCTCTGTGAAATTTTCTGACTAACATTTGAGACAAATTACAGAATCATAGAATATCATGGGTTAGAAAGGACCCACAAGGATCGGCAAAGTCCAACTCCTGGTCCTGAACAGGACACCCCAGGAATCACACCATATGCCTGAGACTGTTGTCCAAATGCTTCTTGAATTCTCTCAGGGTGTTGAAACACTGACAGCAGCTAAAGAAATTTATGTGCCTTAAAGCATAGCATAGGCAGAAAGTCCACATTTTCTGCGTAAAGTTTGTGTCAATTACTTCTCAGATGGGGATGAAAATGGGTTAGATTTTGGGTCTATTTTTAATTTGCCTTTTCAGGACATAAAATGCAAATAGATAGTTTGGAAGATGGCTAAATAAATTATGTCTACAACATTAGCTCTTAATACACATTTAAACTTTAGATTTGGAAACTTTCACATTGTTTTTTGTTTTATGCTTCTATTCTTTATTTCTATTATTAAAAAAAAATTTTTATAAAGAATACTGTTGATGGCTATACAGTTCAGTTATTTCTGAGGGGGCCATTAGATTTTCATGGCTTTTTGCCCCAGTCCCTTAAGAAACTGCCTTGCCTTTGACTGAAGACCCCTGCAGTTCCATTTAGCTTTGTGTTATAGAAGAGTTACTGGGTTTCACTATAACAATGGCTGCATTTCAGTAGTTGATAAACTGATCCCTGTTGTTACAATTTAAAAAGCATGCCGTCTATTGTCTATTTTTTATTTTTATTTTTTTAATTATTCCATTTGTACAGAGGAGCCATCATTTCACATTATGGCCACACAGGAGTGGAGCTTGGACAGTAGTATATGCTCTGTGTTTAACACTTTGGACAGTAGTATATGCTCTGTGTTTAACACTTTAAATGTTCTGCCTCCTATCTAATCAGCCAGATTTTAAAGGGCTCACACACAGTTGCTACAAAGAGTTTTATCTCCAGATGGCTTATCCTCCCAGTACTTATCCTCCAGTTAGCTCTTGCTCATTTTTCAGTCTCTATCCCTTTGAAAGGTTTAGAGAAAACACTTCAAAGTGTTGTTTTTCAAAGATGTGGTACTTAAGATAAACTTCTCTCCAGTCTGACCCTCTCTTCATATTTCCTGCCTTACAAACATTCACATTCAGCTTTTCCTTCCCCAGTTAGCTGATGTTACAGGCAGTGACCAAGTGTTGTGCTCGTTTCCCAAATGCAGTCAAAATAAATTCGGGGGGGAAGGGGAGAAAGGGGGGCACCATAATCTTTCATTAGTCTGCCTGCTTTAAAAAATTTCACAGTAGTTCAGTTTTACCAGTCTGCCTGTGAATAAGCAGATTGAACAAGAGGATTCAACATTAATATGCCCTGCTTGTGTATTAAGTCATAAAATAATTTACAAATTTTTCAAAATACCCTTAAATTAGATAAACATCCAATTCTAACTGAATTTCAAAAGGACCTATAGGAAGAGAAATATCAAGAAATATCCTGTTTACAGGAAATTTCACTTATAACTATAGTTATTCCTGATTGTCATCTGTCTGATTTGTAATTTTCTATTCCATGTTTGTGCAACACAGATTATCTTGTTCTTTACTGAGGTTAAAAGGGTTTGTTGTTATAAATATGTGAGGTGGTCCAGCTGCAAAGTATACAAGTACTGTAAAAATAGTCCATTCATATTCATGTAATATGCTGGTATCAAAGTATTATATGCCTTATGGGAAGTCGCATATCAAGTGTAAACTCCATTAGTTCAGGTCATGTGCCCTACAGTTCTACATCCAACCCTGTTTTCAGAGTTCATGTCTTTGTTTTATTTAAAAAAAAAAAAAAATACTCCCACCAACAACAGAAACAACCCTCCTCACAAACACAGTTACTAAGCATTCTGGCTGACAAATGATGCAATGACAAAAATTTGTTCTTCTCTCTTGACATGCTTCATTTCCCCTTGAATTTCTAGCCAGTTCAAGTGCATTGCCACTTAGATGATATTTGATGCAGGATTTTTGTCAGACAACAAGGATCATTGAGATTGATAAACTGTTCTGAAAAGTGCCTGATTAGGTGTGTTAGCTTTGTTAATGAACGTGTTATGCGAAACATGTAGGTCATGTTGCTCCTAGCCTGCTCCTTAGCATGCACTCAAAATTGGCATGGTGTCATCCCTGCCACCTGGTTATTCATTGGCAGGACAGAACAAGATGATGTGTTCTGGCAAACGGATGTCCAGCAGCTGAATCACTGATGCAGTAATGAAGGCAAAAGGGAACAAATATTCATGAGAAAGCATCCTAGAGGGAAGATCCATTGTGACTGCCAGCACTGTTAGTCAGTCCTTGCATCCTACTTCCCCTCTTTATGCCATTCATGCAGTCATGATACTTGGTACCTCTGGCTGGCTTCATGTATTCTTATATTTGAAAACTTTACTAGATTTAGAATGATATTAAACTAAACTGCTCACTGGCTAATGTCCAGGTCACGCTTCCAAAGACTGCGGTATCTTGACTTAGTAGTAGCATGGGACAGTTAAAGAAGGATGTGCAACAATGACAGCAAAAACCACTGCCATTTTCATAAAATTTATAACCTAGTATCATTGTGTTGTCTACTCTTATATATACTTATGCCAGAATATAAAAAAGAGTGGAAGTAAAACCTATCATAGAAACAAGACTCCAAGACAGAAATCTTGCCTTTTAAAATGTCATTCATTCTGGATTTGTTTTCCTTTAAGGAACCACATTATGATCTAAATAAATTGCTGCAATTATGGCTCTGATTCAGAAAAGCACTTCAGCACATGTTTAACTCAAGCATGAACTTGGCATGCCCACCCCTGAGTGCTGGCTTGTGTTGCTGTAACTGAAGATAGAAACCCTACACCTTTTACTCAGCACACAGCAAAAGTAAAACTATCAGATGATAGCTCAACAAAATAAGTCACCATTTGGAAAGTATGCTCAGTATCATATAATGTACTGTGCAACTGAGTTAACAACATTGTTTTTCCCAGCTTTTCTTTGACTTATCTTGAAATATCCCTGTTGCATTAATGAGTCCAAACTAGCTTTATTAAATGAACACCAGTTACCACAGACATCTTTGAAGGAAAAAAACCCCATATATATTTAATTAAATAAACAATTAAATTTTAAACCATCACCCCTACACAAGTCTGGAAATATTTTTTAGAAGGAAATTGATGAAGAACAATATAACATGGCCAAAATAGGTGATTATGTGAAAGACTGAAATTCTAATCATACATGACTCCAAAGCATCTAAACTTTCTGTCCAGCTAAGGAACTAGCAAGTAGATATTTATTTAAAGTACAATGAACCTAACAATAGTTTTAGAAAACAAATAAACAAACAAAAAACTCCACTGCAACATATCAAATTAGGACCCTTTTAATGTTTCCCACCACTGATGCGAAACAGATATTCAGCTTCACCATTACTCACTATAGGCCACTGTTATTTGTAAGAATTGGTTATCTTTGCTTTCTTGCCACTGCCAGTGTTCAACAATGCAAGAAGTGCTATACAGAGAAGGTGTTTTTGCTCCTTTTTATTTCTTCTTTAAGAATTAAGCAACTTAAATAACTTAATTCTTACACCAAAGAAGCAGCTGTTTTTAGAGGAAGTGTCAGTGAGCTCTTTTCCCTATTTGAAGTGGAGTAAGCTCAGTCCTTCTTCACTTTCTTTTAAGAATTCTGAAGGAAGTAAAGACTTCTCACTGCATAATCAACAAACTAAACATATGTAAACTCTTCTTTACAGATCTAACTACTTTCCATGTACATTTTTCATGCTATCTAAATATGAACAGCCAACAGTGTAAAAGGCAGTATTCCTTAGTGAGATGGGAGCCTGTAAAAAATGCAAGAGGAATGAAATAACAAGGAGAGATGTAACTTTGCAGAGACTTCGAAAGCACAGTAAGTGTTTATAAAGGAAATACTGGGAAAAAAATTAGATGGAAGTATCTGAAGTCTGTGTGACTGCTTCAGGCTGAATCCCTTAAACTTCTTCTCAGCAATAGCTTCCTTCTTATTGCAAAATGTTGTCTCCCCAGCCTGACTTTTAAACTTTTGGATTTTCACAGCACTATGAAGTAAAGGTCTTATTTGACTCGTTAACTTCCCATGTTCCACTCCCTGCTCTTAAGTTTAAAATTTAAGGATTAATGTGGCAGCAAAATCCTAATAACAGCACAGTGATTTCTGGCCAAACACTATTGAATAACTTCACATTTGAGTACACATTGGGATTTGAGAGAATCCTTATAAATAATATTGAAGAACGGTGAGAGTCTATAAATAAAATGCATTGAGGACAAGAACATAAATACCATGAAATGGCTTGTTTGTGAAGTTGTACAAGAAAACAACATTCTTTAAGCAGAATTCAAAATCACAGTCTGATTTCAGACGATATAATCCTATTTAATCCCCCTTCTTTTTTTAATCACAATCAATTTCTGGATTCTTTTTGTGTGGGCATGTGTGTGAGTGAGAGAGAGAAATAAATTTGATGCAAATACTGTATGTTTTCCTATGACTTCCTGTTCCAAAAATAGAAATTCTTGTAAGTAATGTAGCATGAGTACTGTAACTGCTTCCTGTAAAGGCCTAACTGGACCTGTCATCTGTCACTTCTTTATTCTTTTTATGTGACAATCAATAAAACTTGTCACATTGTTCCTTTTATGGCTCATTGAGCTCTTAACAAATACTCAGTGAACTATTGATTAATGGATGAAGTAGAGACTATAGCCTTTACTCACCTCAAAACCCTATTTTTGTAAACAGTAAGACATTAAAATACAATTTTTAAGAGTTTTAATTCTAGATTGTGAATACATGGAATTTCTGTTTTTTCAATTCTGCATCATCAGTTATTCACCTCAAAGTGTTCTGGCCTGTAAAATCTGCAATTAAAATCAAATGCTAAACAGAATAGTAGTAGTTTTGTATAGTAAATCAGGATTTTTTAAATCAACTTGGATCATTGCAGAAATATATCTGGAATCTACCAAAGCATAAGTTTTATTTTTCTAAGAAGATTGCCTATTGTCAATTTAGTGGCAAAACGTTTTGGGGTTGTTTGCATCTGATTGAAAATAAAATGAAGCTACTTCGGTATGCCCTGAGCAAATTAAAACTGGAATTTTTATCTCTAAGCACAGTTTTATTTTACTACTTATACTTTTCTCTTCTCCACTCTTCCAGGCTCTTGCATTCTTCATTAACTTTCCCATTTATGTTCCCAGCAAAGGTTTCAACACTTTCTTTGTGAGACTTCAAACTCCAATAGCTGTTATGTTACATATTTATATATGGAAATTGGAGTGGTCACTGTTATTCCCAGAATCTACAAAAAACTCAGGCTTTAGTTTTTGTACCTTTGCTTTTTCAGTGCACTGTTTTCAATGTACCTTTTTGTTGGAATCAATAGTTAATAAGCCCATTTTGTTTCTGCATACATGTGTATAAGATTGTACCCAAAAGCTCACAAGAAGACTCTCTTTGCAGCATTTTTTTCTCCTTTTATGTTGTGTGATGTCACAGTAAGGTTTAATCTCTCTATTTTTTCTTTCATTTTTTAAAAACATTTTTATGCAATTAGCTTGCTTCCTCCTTCTTTTTCAGTAAAGCTGCAGTATAGAGACACCTACTGGGAAATGAATGAATAGAAACAAATGCAAATATCAATGATTAATATGATAATAATTATAGCAGCAATAATAAAAATAATATATTATTATAAAAATAATAATATACTTTTTTTACTGGTTAAAACCTTATTTATGTTTGATATTTTTAATTTCTACAGAAACCCTATTAATTTGATCCAGAAACATTCTAAACAAGCATGTTTAATTCGAATATTCAATCTGACTGACAACTATCCATGGACTCCAACTACCCATGGAATTTCACATCTTTCCACATATTTTGCCCTTTCAGTAGGAATCAGGGAGAATCCTTGTGATTGGACCCAGGATTAAGAGATGCCTTGTGCCCATAAGTGCTTTTGGGTCATAAATTCTGTGCATTAATTTTAGAAGCTTAATTATTGAGGAACATCCAGTACGAGATCTAATGATTCTATAAAGGAAAAAAAAAGACAATATGATAAAATAGAAGCTAGGGGACATATTACTGATTTTTTTTACAAGAATAATTCACCAAAAAATAGCTTCCTACGCTGCCTCAGAAGTTTCATGAGAATAAGTGGTGTAGAACTTGCTCCAAAACATTTACTGTGGTATCTCCATTTGCTTATGAGTTAATACACTCCTGGAAAAAAAAATCATTCTAGCAGCTAATATTTTATGAACAATTTCCAAAAAACAAAAAAAAAATCTTTTAAACAAGTTAGAATGAAAACTTTTTTTTCTTTTTTTTTTTTTTTTTTTTTTAATTTGCCACCAGTGAGAGAAAACAACATTTTCCAAACGATCGCACTCAGGAATAAATTCACAAAGGTACTTTTATGCTGTAGTGTTTTGTATTAAAAGTTCTTGTCTTGAGGCATCTTGATACTGGTAAAAATGACAGCATTGAATTAGCTTTCTCTTAGGAATGACAGCTGAGGGAGATTCACCATTTACTTGAAGGAATTCAGTCATATTTCATCCTCCCTCTTAGCTAAGAAGGCTGATTGCCAGCCTGCAGGACAGTCTGATACACTGGCCTCATGCATCCTTGGCCTTCTAAGGAGCCCAAGCTGGGCTGAAGAGGATATGTTCTTTAATGGAAGTGTTCAGATATTTTGTAAACTGTTTAATCATGTTCTTTGTAACTTCCTTCTAATATCTATATATAATATAGATAAATTAGATATAATAAATATAAATAAATTATATATATAAAAATATAAATATAATTTATACCTGTCATTAGGGCATTATGGAAGGGGAAGCTTCACTTCAAACTCCTCCAGTTACTGTGCAAGGTGGGAATATATTATAATGTGTGGAAATTTGAGAGAGCAGAACATTTACAAATAGGCCATTTGATCCAGTAAGAATATTAATAAAAGGAAATTTTCAATTTTCATTGAATAAACAAAACAACTCACTACAACTACAACTCAACTACAACTCACTACAACTATATGAAATACTCTTATTTCATATGAAGAGCATAGTAACCCTGGAGAATACTTGGATTCCCAAATAAAACTCAGCTTTGATGAAGCTTATTGCTCTATGTTAGCCATAAACTTCCTGAAACTATTTCTCTAGTGTTTCACTATCAGTCACTTTAATGGATATTTTGTAAGCCATCTAATCATGACCTTTGTAACTTACCTTCAAATTTTATGAACATACCTTATTATGCCCTGATGGTTTTTTGTTGCTTAATGTCTTCATTTTTTTATCAGTGGATCTTCTGACTGCATTAATTCTAATAAATATATATAAAACACCTCTAAAAATGATGATATTAATTGCATTCCCCTAAAAATCTCTGTGGTCAACTTGAGTCAGCACTAGAGCAAAGAAATAATTTCTTGGCCAAACCAACATTTCTTGAAAAAAAATACTTCTTTACATGAAGAGTAGTGATATATTATTACATTTGGGGGTAATTTTCATCCAGTAATATTTGGTCCCTCTCTATATATATTATAAGATGTTCTGGTTCACCTATTTTTTATTTAAGCTGCTCATATTTTATCGACTCTATTGTACTTTTATCATACTTTATTGACTCTTTTTTTTTGTTTTGGTGGGGGAGGGGATAGAGAGGAGGAATTGTTTGCCTGCTACTTCGATTCTTTGCATGACATTCCAGTATTTTTCTAGACTGTACCTCTTTGGTAGCACTCTGCCTACTACCAATTCATGTACAGCTTTTGTCCCAGGTTGCACTGACAGCTAAAACACTACATTTGTGTAGAGACATCCTTCCAGATAGAAGCCTGAATTCAAAATATACTTTTTGTCAACTTTACTTCAGTGTCTAATTTAAGTAGACTCCCCTGATAATGTCACTTACTTAAATCAGTTACCTAAGGTTGAACCTTAGATAGCAAGAAAAAAAAAGGCATCAAGCAACCTTTATAAAAACTTTGAATTTGTATTTTTTTCTAATAATCGGAAATTAGAAGATTCATGAGAAGCTCATGAGAAGCTTGTCTATTGTGTTCATTCTGAGAGAATACACAGATTTTATGTGAAATGAAAGTTAAAGACTTAGTGTACACATATATGAACATGTAACCTCACAAAAATATGTGCATGTACACAGACACATATACATATTAAAATATAACTATGCTATCATATAAATCACAATAACTAAGCTCTTTTAGATAACTTATTCTGTCATTTAATTTTACATGTACATACCTCTGTTTCAAGTTGTTTCTGCATGCTTCTTGTGACCAGCAGCTTCAGTGTATAGCATTCAAAATTAGTGTGTTTTTCTATTAAAATTTTTACTACAATAACAATCTTTTTTTTTTTATTATACACTAAGACTAACATCCATTGTGGATGATTTACTAGCATTACTTTCTTCATTGAAGTTGCGCATTAATCCTTTTTTTCAGAAGTGTATTTTGATACATATTCACAGATCACTCATAAATTCAAAATTTTGTAATTATTGTCTATAAAAAGGAAGCTCCATGTATATCAGAGTGTCATGACTCTAGTAGTATAAACAGAAGGAGTAGTTCTAAAAGTAGTTAGTTATATCTTAAAAGTAGTTAGTTATATCTTAAAAGCTATAAAAAGCAACTCCAGCTCAGCTTAACCCAAACTGGCACTTTTAAGTTTACCATTTTTAAGTTAATTTTAGTCTAGAAAAATACTGGAGCACAGCCACTTAGTTAAAAGAGGTTTACCACTGTTTCATGTGGTATATCAAATGTAATTCATCAACATTTGACTTTGTGGCAGACTTGGACACACATTTTTAAAATGATGCAATATAAGGTAAAAGGCAATAGCTGACTAGATAATATATGAGAATCTTAGACACAACCTTTATTATCTTTTTTTCAAAGCATATGTCATTATGAAAATAAATATTTACAACATTTAGAGTCATCTAAGGGACCAGTGGAATCAACATCTTGAACTGGCCACTGGATCATTTATCATTACAGATGAATATGAGTTAGTCCATGTGTTACCTACTTTTTAAAAATAGCTGCTGTGGTGAAAGCCAAATATTAACTTGCATAATACCTGTTTTTATTTAATAGCAACAACTCTTCAGAAACACATGCTAAACTCTGAAATGTATGTGCCTTGCTCCATAAAAAAACACCTTGCATTCACCTCTTGTTTATGGATCCAGAATACTTTTATTCTCTTCTGTACCTGAAGGTGCTACTTCAGAAAGTCTGGATACCTATCACTTTATCATTAATATTATTGCTCAGCTACTTTTCTCACTTGTAACTGAGCAGATATTTGTTGTTTTTGTTCCCCTCCAATAAACTTTACCATATACATAAAAGAATACAAGAAAATATGACAGTTTTGTGAAATTTCTTCTTCTGTTGGTGTGATTAAGACCACAGAAACCACTATCTGAACAATGGTAGCTCATTAATTGTTTTAAAAATTGTTTTGAATGTATCCTTACTTCTCTTAACTACATTTAAGCTCCAAATTTTATGTTCTCTGACAGTATTTGGGAGTTCAACTGATATTTAGCTTGCCACAGTGGGGTTAAAGGCTAGGTAATAATGTCTTGGCGCCGAGAGGGCAACAGTTAACCCTGATACTGGTGCCAGTTCTAACAACACTGTCACTTTAATTCCACCACATTTCAAGTCCAGCTTGAAGACTCCTACCTGAAATTACTTTAATAATAATGACTCCAGGTACATAAAAAGAATGGGATACTACACCTCCAGATTCAGTTTTAATGGTAGTGGGTGTTAATGTGTAACCCAAATAAATTAGGACAAAAGTCCCTGGAGCAGATGGTCATGCAACATGAAGAATACCTCTATATCAGTGCGAATCTTTCTTAAGTCTCTGTTACTGTGTTCTCTTGATTTTTTCTTATATATATATCAGATGTTCTAGCAATCAGACTAATAATCTGCTTAATCAAATGGTTCCTAAACTGCATTCAGGTAACCACAATGTCAGGTGAAATTCCTGTCCTTCTTGATAGCAACATACACAGCGTAATTGTGTTCTCAAAAGGCAGTAGAGAACCAAAGTTTACATGAGCGACCTAAGTCTATATAGCCTTTTAAGACACAAACAAAACTCTTTATTATATTCTTGGTCTCAGCTGAGGTCATAGTCTCTGAATTATTTGGAAATACATTGTTTTTTCCACTTCAAAATCGAGCAAGGAAAGTCATTTCCTGTGAACAACCACATATTGGTTTCTTGTTATACCTCTTGAAGAAGGTGAAAAATGTATTCGTCTCCAATGTCAGCTAACACATTAAAGAAAACCCAGTTTTAAACACAGCGGATAGTTGATTTTGGATTAAAACACTTGATAAACCTCACAACATTCAAGTGTTTTTTCAGAAAAAAATATTCAACACACATTTTTCCATATTTACCAGTCTTTACTGACTGAGAACCCTTTCCACAGAATATGGGTGAGGGGTGAGTATATGTGTGCAGATGTCTGCATATACACAAGGTCTTTAATGACTGAAGTTTACAATTAGTGTATCTGGACTATAAAAAGAGCACTTTACATTTTCAGGAGAGCAACAGTAAAATTACATGTTTATTTTCACTTAACAAAAGAAAGGTGTCATTTTGTTCAAGGTACTGTGGGTGTCCTAATGTGAGTAAAGGGAAACATCTACATAAGTGTTTCTACGGTTTTTATGCACATAACTGCAGAAGCTGAATCAATTTCATATCTGTCTTCAGCTTGTCTGTTTTATTTACTAGCAGAATGGATTTGAAACTTATGTATTCTTCTATAATATAATAAAACCAGAATACTTTTATACCTCTGTCACCAGATTTCCATTTGCAATGGCATTAGTGATTGTGAGTAACTTTGAAGCAAAAAGAACAAGCAGGAAACAAAGAACAGGAGTGATGAAATAAAGTAAACAATTATTTTATTTTATCAATTCTTGCAGTAAATGATGGTGTACTGAGGAATTTTAACCATGACTTTACACCTGTCCTGGGCCACGCTGATGGAGCAGACTAGCTTAACTGTATGTGTAGATACATACACACATATTTTTAAGCTCTTCCTTTAGATCAGTCTCTCAGCTTCATCCACCATTTATCTCTGCAGTGTTTTCTGTCCCTACTAAGTTTACCAGAAGGAAACAAACTCACTGGCACAAACCAAGCTTGTTTCCTAAGTCTAACATATTGAAAAGAACAACCTCTGGTTTTGTATCGGATTACCCTTTGGTTAATGTGCTAATTATAACACATTAGCACATAGACACGTAACATACATAAAATATGTAAAAATAAGCAAAACAAATGCTCTGCAAAGAGATGTCTCAGATATCTAGGAAAAAACTCCTGAAAAGAGGGAAAAAAGCAATATTTTTTTGTTCTTATTAATAGTTCCATTTTCTGCTTTCATATCACAATTAGGAAATCCTAAAACTCAAAGCAGGATACAAGATAATACTGTGACTCAGATAACTTTTCTTGCAAGATAATTGCAAGCTAAGGATTAATGCTGTGCTTGGGTTTGTTTGTTGTTGTTTATACCTAAAGGAAGAAAACTTCTGTTCACAGAGTGTCTGCTGCACGAAGAACACATAAAGAAAAACATGATTTGAAAAACAGAACTCAGCACTCAGTTCCTTTATTATGTTATATTCTTTTAACTACAATTTTTATCCAAACCACACTTTTAGCATCAGTTTTTGAGCCTATAAACAGATATATCATATGCCACCTTAAAACATTTATGAATATATATTTGTCAATTCATTCTATGGTTGGGTTGCTAAGACCATCCACCATAGCTCAGCAAGGAATAATGACACAAATGCTCATTCTGACATAAAAATATCAAACATCAGATTCAGGATGTCATACTGAAGTGTCCTCCCCTGGATTTTCCATTTCATGTGTAGAAATCCAAACAAAGAAATAGAAGTCTAAATTTTTGACACATTTCACAGAATCAGGTAAGAGGGGACCAGAAGAGATCTTGTAGAATTTTCATGTGCATTCAAGGATATCTTCTATTAAAATAAAACTACTGGACACATTTGAAATTAAATACTTCAGTATTTGAAAATAAATTTGAGCTAGGAATGAGTTGTGGAAAAAATTCCACAGGTTTATTAAACGTCTGCCTGTACCTACAGAAGATATGTTTACCTTGCAGTTCCAGTTGGGACTGTAGGACATGTTGACATACTTAGTTAACAACCCTAGCTCAGATAAAGCTATTCCTAGCTGCAGATTTATTTAGATGGATATTCAGACCTGTTTCCAGGCAGAATATATGTCTTGGGGTCACACCTATTTATTTAAGCTTAGACAAGCTACTATCTAACAGTACAAGCGTCCATGTATTTTTCCTAGAAACTGTGTAGCTACATTATTCTGAAGCATGCAATTTATAAAATGTACAGCAAAATATATTTAATGGTACAAAAATGTATTAATAGACATTACTTTTCTGAATGCCAAGACTATATACACTTAAAATAGCTACATGCTTTCAAAGTAAATATCTATCACAATATAGAACAGATATATTGCCACAACAATATATCACATTAAAACTGGCTCCCTCTGCTAGTCAAAGACTTTTTATCATTATTTGCATTTATTAATTATCCACACATTAGACTTTTTGAGCTTTCTTCATGTCTGCATAAGGAAATATGTTTACGATAGTCATGGACTGGTGTTTTTAAGTTATATTTGATGTATCTAACTTGATTAGTTACAGCCAAGTTGTCTTGGTTTGAGACAATTTGGAGGGGCAGAGACCTTGGATGGAAGACTCCTTCCTCTGATTCAATACCCCTGGTTCTTTTCAATACAGAGAGAGAGAGAGAGAGATCAAATACAACTGGATGTAAGTGAAAAAACACTTTATCAGGAAGAATGCTAAACACTGATAAAACTGGGCTGAGCTAACCAGAAAAATTCCCAGGCTCCCGCCCACCAGGCCAAAACGAGATGGCATCCAGTCTCCCCCCACCCCTTAAAACCTGGCAGGAGTAGTTTGCA
The DNA here is from genome assembly GCA_036023395.1 of Myiotriccus ornatus. Lineage (NCBI taxonomy): Eukaryota > Metazoa > Chordata > Aves > Passeriformes > Tyrannidae > Myiotriccus > Myiotriccus ornatus. The sequence goes on along the minus strand of JAYRBT010000177.1, from coordinate 35,026,259 downwards.
GTGTCAGTGATGGAGTGAGGCTGCGGTACTGGCACAGTGTTATGCTCTGGATTAAGCTATAAACTGCCCAGAGCGGTTACATTTTTATTTAAGACTTTTTAAAAGTCTTTTGGTTTGTTGTAACTTCTAATTAGAATCCAGAGAAAGAGTCACACACTCTTCTCCAAGAGAAATTCTTTTTAATTTAGTGAGAAAATTAAGATATTTTGGCAAAAGTTTTTTACAGGAGTAAAATGCAACCAAGAAAAAAACATTTCACTAAAACATTCAGCACAAAGACACATTCCACAGGAAACACCCACTAAAACAATCCATATACCGTGTGGAGTCTGGTGTTTATCGAGTTCAGTTTTTCCTCCCAGGCAGATATCCGGACAGTGCCTTCCAGGCCAGAGTGAGCTGTGCTGCGGCAGTCACAGCCTGCAGGG
>JAYRBT010000177.1:35012834-35025731 GCA_036023395.1 Myiotriccus ornatus | reverse complement strand
TTTCCTCCCAGGCAGATATCCGGACAGTGCCTTCCAGGCCAGAGTGAGCTGTGCTGCGGCAGTCACAGCCTGCAGGGTCGCAGTGTGGGCGGGCTGCCAGGCGGGGCTGCCTTCCAGCTCTGCCATGTGCTCTGCACGGGCTGCAGGCCTTGCCTTCCAGCTCTGCCCTGTGCCCTCAGCTCAGGCCTGGCGTGCAGGCCTTACCATGTTCCTGCAGGTCCATGCCCAGCCCTTCCCCATGTGCACACAAACACTCAGTGAGTTGGTTCCAACCCGTATCAATAATTCAATGAGATTCAGATCTAGGATTTCATACACAGGCAGTTGGAGCAGGGCTGTCACTGGAAGGACCCACAAGACACCCACTGGATCCAGCAATGAGACCTGGTCTCTGCAACTCCGATGGTGGCTGTACTCTTGAGGGAAGGAGACCCTCAGCCTACTGAGGGAAGTTTGATTGTGGTCTTTTCTTGTGCTCGGAGGAGGTGGGAATGCCCTCAATGTTTCCCCTGGTGAGAGGAGTTCTTCACTGGATGATTAATATTGGATCACAGGATATTTCAAAAATCACTGTCACCTTCTAAACACAGATAGATCTGTTATGGCCATCAGCAGAGATGAATATCTTCAGATCATGTGAGTGAATTGTCCTGATGTCTCCCCGAGGGGAGTTCTCACAAATGAGTCATTTGTGTAAGGACAAAGAAACAATACCCAGCTCATAGCCTGAGGTGGCAGGTGTGCACGCCCTGTGAGTCACCAGCCTTCCAGTCCTTTCACACTGGTGGATACCTTCTTCTCCTAGGAGAGTACCACCCTTATCTTAAATCCCTCCCTACAGTCTAAATTGGTAGGCATATTTGGAGAAAAGGGAAAAGAAAGGTGTGTACCAGAGTCTTTGTGTATCCCAGGACACAAGCACAATAGCAGTTGATTTGGGCATCTTTTAGGTTGCAGGAACTAGTTAACAAGTACCACAGTGATGCAAGGGGCATCTTGTTTCTCTCTATCTGCAGCTATGTAATTCCCAGTGACCCTTAGCTTTGCAAGAGAAATGTAAGAAAACTGTTGAAATTACCAATAGTATACAGGATGGATGAAAAGGATGAATTTACGTCCAGTGATACAGTTGACATTCTGAGCCAAGTACTCAATTCAAAAACATAACAAGTCAGAGTAATTTTAGAAGCACAAACTTTCAAAGCGTCTGCAATACCTGACAGTCGACTGTATAGATAACTGATATTCTTAGTGTTTTTCTCTCTGATCAGCACTTGCCAAGAGTCAAAATAAAGAGATTTACTTAGAGTCACAGTGAGCTCCAATGCAGAGGTATTCCAGTTAGCATTCAATGCTCATTAGCTACCAAATAAAGGACAGTCTTATTAGCATACTCCTTTATCTCATGGCAGCGCTTCCCAACAGAACAAATTAATTCCTCTGGGACACATGGCTATCATACCTTTACTGGTTTAATATTTGAAATAGCTCATTTGGGGTCAGTTAGCTCTATGCAACTGTTCATTGTACCACATTAGAATATACTGTGACTAAAAGAGCATTAACTGAAAAACTGCCAAGATTAGGCATTGTAGAGAAAAATGTAAGAGCAATAAAATGTCCTGTCTATAGTGAGGCTGTGATTAAGCGGGACAGTACTTCACAATGTCAGAAATAGACAGAAGAATTTAAAGAAATTATGCCAGAATTGTGTGCTCCTTTTGGGTGAAACAAGGTTCTTTCCAACATTTTGATCCATAGAAGACCAATTAAATATATATTTTTTTATATATATATATATGAGGAGTGCTGTCAGGCAACCTTTGAGGGCTGGTTCTTCGTAGTTCTTCTGCTGAGTTGACTGTGTTAGGAATTTCATGGTCATTTACAGAAGTCTGCCACTCTTGACTGCAGAAAGAATAAAAATGTTTGAAGAAATCAAGTTCTGTACAAACTGTGCAATCAAACAGTGATTCATGCTTTCTGATCCAAACAAGCCCTTACTTTTTGCAGATTTAATTTTGTCTTAGTTTGAAGACTAATTTGTGTCACTTGCCTTAATTCCTTGCTGCAAGGAAGGGCAGGAAAGTTGGAACACTTTTCCGTGGTTCTATTATTAAACAGTAGACTGTGAGAATAAGTATGTGCAGCAAGTCATCCTACAATCTCTGTAATATGGGTGTAGTTTATAATGACAGATGAGCTACACGAACTAATATTCTTTATGTAAATAGATCTGGGATTAATTATGTAACAAATTCTCACTAGATGGAATTTTACAGCAACAGAGTGTTCATATTTCTGCTTTTCTTTTTTTTCATAACGATGAGCAATTTGTGTTGGAAACAAAGGCAAAGAAAATATGTGGGATGAATATTTAATCATTGTTTTTCTAGAAAGAAGCAAATAGATAATGATTTATAGCATTATCCAAAATTATGTCAAGGTTTAAGGCAGGCTGAATAATGTGAAAAGTTCCAAATGTCAAAAAGAAAAAAATCTGAAAGCTCAAACACTTCACTTCTGATGAACCTATTTTGCAAATGTAACTAAACTGAATTTACAAATGTAACTAACAGTCTTTAGTTAACAGTTTATAATCACCTTTTGTAACTGTTTGTATACCAAAAATTAAACCTCTGTTCTTCCACTTTATTTAACTGGTCTATTTAGACATTTTTAGGCTATTTTTAGAAAATGTGATGGAAGAAAATTGTTCTTCTGTGTTCTTCTAAGGAGTTGTCAGTGGCCAAAGGCCAAAGGCTATTTATGCAGACAAGAATTTAGAACAGCTATGTCATTGTACGATGTCTCTAAAGCAGTCAACCTTTTTTCTAACTGACAGGATGCAGTCCAGTGACAATGTTCTACATATAATTTCTACCTTAGTTATGTATCTCCCGTTTGACCTCAATTCATCAGGAAAGATAAGATGCTTTTCATCTATTTTTTACCATCTTCCAATACTTGGTAGAAATAATGACAAACAAGTGAGGCCAAAGTAGTATCACATGAAAAGTATTTAGTTTCAATTCATTAAGCAAGCTGTCTGTGTGACCTAGAGAGGTAGGCACTTTCAGAGGGCAATACCTGCCATCCTAAAATGTGTGTCAGGTTTGCTGAGCTGAATCATGTTTTGGAACATCTCTTTTCTTCCCTTTGGCTTAAGAAATGCTCATATGACTAGCTTAGAATGCACATCTAATTTATGAAATGGCTAAAGACAAATGAGATAAATCATATTTTCCATTAGTTTTTTCTGTAAATTTTGACCCTTCTGTTAAAAAGTGATATGAGCTGTAGAGCTGTAAGAAGAGGAGCTTGGAGATTACTGTCCAAATAGGTGTTGCTGCCTACAGCAAATAGAAATCTAAATATAACTTTTAACATCTACCTCCCTGATCCTAGTCAGTCTACCAGGCAGAACTGATGAAAATCCTGTAACATAAATAACAGTATCAACTATTAGTCCTTAAAAAGAAAAGAAATTACAACTATTTAAATCTACCTCTAAAGATCTAAATGACAATATTTAGATAAGATTTTTTGGCAAACTTTTAGCTACTAGAGACTGCTTGGGGACATAGGCAGTTTAAAAACGTGTATCATTTAAGAACACCAATTTGTCGAGAATACAACTGAAGATTTGTTGAGAAAAGTACTGAGGCAATTTAAATGAGAATTTCAGACACAAGAGATGGTTAGAGCTCTAATTAAAGGAACAGCCAAGTTCTAGAGCTGGAACTGCAAAAGCAGTAGAACATTAGTTCATTTAGTTATACATGACAATAACATGAAAATCTGACAACTCAAACAGCTGTCTAAATTACTGTACATATGTGCTACTCTGATTTTTACAAAATCACACACATACATTCAGTCTGCAGAGGATTCTCTGAGCATGAGAAAATATCAGGGCAAAGAGAAAAATTTCAGGATGGGAAAAATTAGCATCATACCTCTGGGGAAAAATAGACATATAAACTACTGAATACTAGAGCAGAAGCAGAGAGGTTTGATGACTGAATATAAGCTACAAAATCTATAAAGAGATCAGGAGGACTACAGAAAATCACTGGAGCTAACAGGAATCACCAGCCCCAGAAGAAAAGCTTGATTTGTTTTTAGTTCCTTTTTGTAAAACGTCTTACAGTGCACTATTTAGTCCATTCAGAATCTGACTGAATCTAACATTAGATTCTGTGCCAAACCAAGAAAGAACATTTCATCAAGGTCTGTTTTGGTTTCTATATATTATTTCTAAAATAAGGGGGAAAAGATATAAACGGTTTATTATGCATTTGTTAACCATGCATTTATAACACATTACCTTTTAATCTAAAAATCCATTAACTAACAGGAGTGTTTGGACAAACTTTTGTAACATTGCAGCAGGCAAACACTTACAAGGAGATTGTCTAAGCAAAACCAGGGATAATAAAAAACAAAAGGTTTTTTAAATTACTGTTGCCTGTGTCATTAAATTTCATATTGTGCATGGAATCTAAATACATCACTTTGTTCTGCATGACAAGCAGAAGTGAGCATTCATACTTTACTCAGCCACTTAATTAAGAGACTGGGATATTTGCAGTTAGCAGAAACTAATAAGGGAATCACATTTAAATTCAAATCACTCCTCAGGGTAGCTGTCTGAAACATAAGCAAAGCTTACTGGGTAGATGTTCCACCAAATGCCAAGCTAAAAGCTTAGTTTTACTGTATTTTTACAGAAAGAATAATTCCATTTTTTAATAAAAGTGACAGAGCAAAGCAAAGGAATGTTTAAAATTTTCAAGTTGTGTTTTATTTCAGTTATTTTTAAATTCCAATATGTCAATTACTTTGTATAATAAAATAAGAATATGATTATGGCTTTACTTGCACAAAAAAAAAAAATACTTTCTATAACATATCAGGTTCTATAAACCAGTCAGCCAGGCTTAACCTTCAAATGATACTTCAAGATATTTTGCAAAAATAAGTTCTGTTGCAGACAACAAGCAACCACCTTAGAAGTCTTAAGGAAATGTCTGACAATCCATGTAGTGGTATATTGTGAGCAAAGTCATAGCTTCAAAAACTTATTAAACAAATGGTATTTACCTTACTGTGAGTTTTCTTCTTTGTTACTCACTACTGAGGTGCTCATTTTGAATTTTATTAGGGGATTCCAACTCTTAGGGAATTTCTTTTTTTTTTTTTCTCTAATGGACCAAAAGTAAAGTCATAAAGATAGTGCTAGTAAGGATAATTAAAATGCCATTAACTGGGAATACTGCCATTGATAATGTGCAGATGATCCTGCCACAATCTTCATACCATTGCCAGGGTCCTCACACTGGTTCTAACTATTTTTTTTTTTTTCTATAGAGGACATCTGTTCAAAAGACCAATGGGTCTGAAATCTAAAATGGAAAATATACCACTCAAAAAAAGGCAAAAAACATTCTCTTAAAATAAAGCTTGCTTATGGCATTTCACAAATATATGTAATGAGCCTTATAACAATCAGCATCATCTTATTTAAAAATGTTAAGGTAATGACTCTTTCCTAAAAAACAATATGAATGTTAAACTTTCAGGAGGCTAATTTCAAATTTTAATATCAGGAAAAATGTGTTATTAATTACTTTTCTACTTTAAAAGTTGCAAACAAGGCAAAAAAATTCAAGAATTCATTCATTACAAATATTTTAAAATAGAAAATTAAATTGCAGCAATCAAAAAGGAAACAAAAAAAACCCAACTCCAAATAAAATAACCTACAAATTAACAAACCGAAAAAAAAAGCCAAACCAAAACTCAAAACCTTTAATATACAAATATTCAACTTGAGAAAAGTTATCACATCATAAATATAAGCAACAGTGACTATTTAATGTTTCCCTCAATGTTAGGGTGTGTCTGAATCACAACAGATACATTCTTGCACAGGATGCAATTGTCTTTAAGGTAGCTCTGAATGACTTCAGTAAAAAACTGGTACACTTCAGTCGTAGAAAGGTAGTGCTTCTAGCCTGGCACTGAATCACTGCTGTAAGCCATTACTATTTCACTCATTGTTGCAGGTCCACAATGTACATGTTCTCTGTTGGCCACCTCATCCAACTTCACGTAAGTATAACTGACAAAATAAAATACCCTTTTTTCTGTGACCTTTCTATACTTCCATTAAGTTTAAGTTTCTTTGGGGTTTTTGTTTCTCTTACTCTGAAGTTATTTTCTCAAGGCTGTTTCAGCTGGTCTGGATTTCAGCATTTGAGACATTTGGCTTCTATTTTGAAGTGTTACATTTAAAGTACTCAAATTTGGGGGGATTTTTAAATGTTTTGGAACTTCAACACTGGTCTGCTACAATTTTTAATACATTTATAAGGTAACTTGCAACATACTGTTTTTTGACACTTTGTTTTACTATAACATGTTTTCCTCAAAATCTTATTATCAGATTTTATTTTTATATGCCTCTGAAAAAAACCCATATAAATATTTTCCATATATATTTTATATATATATATGCACACATATATATATAGACACATATATCTGAGAGAATGTGTATAACCTTATAGCCCAATAAAACAAATAACCCTTGAGGGTTATTTGCCTGATATTTCTCTTTCTTAGTGCTAAGCATTTTCATCCTTTCTGAAACTTGTCTTTTCTCTAATGTAATATGAAAAAAGAGGAAAGCAAGAAGTGTAAGCTGTCTGAGGAAGGAACCCTATCACCTGTTAAAGGAAAAAAAAGTAAGAAAAAAAGTAGAGGGAATATGTCTTCTCATTTTCAGGATTAAAGGAGCAGTATCAGAAGCAATACAGAAGGTACAACTGAGAAGACAAAAAAGTACTTTACCTTTTTCTAGCTGATTGATTTTATTTTAGAGATTATAAAAAAATTTGATATGCAATGTGAAGATTTCAAAAATAACTGGGGGAAGGTGGATAATTCTTGCCCTTGGCTACAAGGTTCAGCCTTGCCCATGATCCTTTCACAGACAAACCGGTATGCACATGGGTATTGTATTTGGACTGCTGTATAAAAATAGCAGTTCATTATGTGAAGACACCTACTTTCTTCTGTAGCACAGTATTGTTATGGAAAGAAGACAGCTTGGAAAGAGTATTATTCATCAAGCAATGGAAAGTAGTCACAGATCACAAAATGGGGTATGCAATCTGAGCAACTAGTAACAGATTGCATATCTGTCTCTATCCAGAGAACACTCAACCAGTCAGATCTTACAGAAAAATCATCTGGCTTACAGATTGCTCCTAAATGCCTCCTTTGGAACAGAAGGGGTGGGGAGGGAGAATCCCCACAGCTTTTACCCAGTATGTTGTTCACTCTAATACAACTTATTTTTAGCTGTCATCTTCCTCAGGGGGCAGAAATGAGCTTACTTTTGCTTACTTGGGAAACACCAGAGTAAAAAACCTGTGAGATGTACACTAGCTCTGTAGATGGGCACAGCTAGTTACAGGCGTAGTTAATAGCTAAAAAAATGCCTAGACTTTAGATAGATACTTCTAATTAAAAAGAGTATTTGCACAGATCAAATCTGCTTAACATATCATTAAATGACCTTAGTTCTTCTGCATCCAATTTACCGCACAAAATAAAAATCCCCACGTCCACTAGGGTTGAGACTGTCATTTCTTTGTGTGATTTTATGTGTTTCTGCAATTTTTTCAGTGTATTCAAGTTAATTGAAGTACATTTCTCCAGAAATGCATTTCTCCTGTACATGAGTTAGGGCATGTGTAAAAAGGCATAATTCCTAACAAATAGCATTTTTGCCTGGATATTAAATTAATGCTATACTCGGGTGTTCTATCACACTTTTCTGTTCACGGTTCTCAAAGGGCATGAATATTGGAAAAGTTTCTGTAGAAAAAATTTTCTTCCTTTCTAAGTAATTAGTAGTGGTCATAAAAACAAGTGATTTTCCCAAGTCCAGACAAGCATGAGGAAAATTGTCCTCCTAAAACTGAATAACCAGTTGCCACAGAACTTTATATGATTTTCTGTCATACACATTCAAGGAAAGTATTTGGTCCTTGTTGAGGATAAGCATGTGATATAAGTTCTGCCAGTGTAGTATACATCTAAGCTACAATATCCCAGCTGTTTCAGTAGTGTCCCTATCTCAGTCAAAGCTTTTCAACTGTGACAAATTATATGGTGGTTTTGCAAAGGGGATAAAACATCCACAAGAAATTAGTCTGTGATGAAAACTAGATAAAAAATATCTCACCTTTTCTTAGCTGTGCTTTTCTTTTTAGTGTGTTCAAATTAATTACACTCTCTGTAGCGTTATCACTACAAAAAAAGATTTTTCATTAAAAAAAAGAGATAGATGAGGGGTTTTTTCTGCAAATGGTCCTTTTTAGAGTGTGAGGTGAGAAAAATATGTTCCAAATCTTGTGTTTTAAAGCAATAACAATAAATGAGATAGGGGATCTAGTGACAATTGACATTAGGACAGCTGAGAAACTCGAAATTTTTGCCGAAATTTTTGCCAAAATTTTCAAAGACAATTGTTCTTCACACGTTTTTAGCCTCTGAATCTCAAGGTAGAGTATTGGGAAATAATGTCAAACCCATCACAGGATTCAAGGCCACCCAAGGAAACTGAACACTCACAAGTTTGTAAGGTCTGATGAGATCCATCTCAGGGTCCTGACTACTTCAGGGCTGGCAAAAAATTAAATCAGGTTATTAACAGCATCACCCAAATGCCTCTTAAACACTGACACATATCCCTGGCCACAGCAGGTGGGTTAGACTAGATGATCTTCAAAGGTCCCTTCTAAATCAAACCATTCTAGGAGTCTATGACACAATAAATTTATCAATTTATAAATTAGCAAATTTAAAGAAATTAGCAAGAAACTCTTCAGTGGTGAGTTGCTCTGGAATTTCCTTTAAAATAATCTCTTGTAAGACAACTTTTCTTTTAAAATTGAAGTTGAGGACAATTTTAATTCAGGGAAATGAGTAAGGGCTTTTCATAATAAAATTATGAAATAAAATATTTCCTAAATTGCCAGTCAGTGAAAACTCCGCACAGTTCACTGCCATCTGAACTGTGCTATGGCTACAATTATCAGTGTATCAAGCACACATCACAAAACCAAAATAACTAAACTTCCATAGTTCTAGTATATCCAAAGCATAATGCATGTAAAAATTGGCTGAACATCTGTATAGCTTAAATGAGGAAAAGGATAGATTCCCTCCTCTTCAGATCTTCATTTTCTAAGACAATTACAATTACTATTTAAATGTACTCTCATAGTCCATGTGAAAACAACAAATGAGTTGTATTCCAGGCCAGCTAACACACACTGACACAAACGACACTAACTCTGTCCTCTACTAAAAAAAAAGTCTCAAAAAAAGGAGTATGCAGATCCTCTTTTACATTCATGATCAGTTTGAGACACACCAGTAATTAAATGGAGAGAAGTTTAGACTCCTATTATTTGTTTTAAATCTATACTGTCTATAAATAAAAATACCTTCAGGATAGTTTCTGGACAGAAACTATCACCTCAAAACTACATCAGAATGTTCAATAAAACCTTCAAATTCATCTAAATATTTTCAGTCCCTGATTTATTACGGAACTAGTTACAGAGGACTTTCTAGCAGTTATATGATAGGTTAATCCTGCTCTTTCTACTACTGCACAGAGAAAGAGAGAAACAGCCTGTTTTAATTTTGAAACAGAACATGATCTGCATTTTCCCTGTCCTACATTTGTCTCATGGACAGAGGCAAACAGAGTGGGCAAAGCTGTTGCCTTAAGAACAGTCTCTTGGGATGCTGCATTATCAGTATATGTCCTGTACTCCGGAATGTCCCAGGAGTACAGCAATTATTTAAATTCCATGTCATGTAAGTATAGAAACTTTTCTACTGTGTTCTGTTGTGTGGTTTCTTAGAAAGACTTCACTACTGTGCTACCTGAATTGTCTTCAGTGTATTGTCTTCCATAATGAGGAAAAGGACTGTATGAATATTAGGGGTCCATGGAAGTGCTTAGTTTGTAATTTAAACTGGAAACTGTTTCCCTTACAGAGAACAAAATTAGAAAAGTGCCACTGGCAGCTGAAGCATAAAATGGCACGCATTTTCCATTACTTTTAATTTATGTGACAATTTGGTTTCTGTGAGAACTTAGACCAAGCAGAAAAACACTGTATTGTTTAAACAAGTATGACTTACTCTTCTGAATCAGAATCACATAACTTTAGGTTGTCTTTTAAATAGTCACCTTTGTCTCTTGACCTTTGAAACTGAATTTGCCTTTATGTATTTCAAGCTGAATGTAATGTACATTTTGGCATTTTTCTGGTGGCTTTTGCAGCTAGGGGGGTCCCCAGCAGCAATATTCCTTGTTACAACCACTTAGAATTTGACTTTAAAAAAACCCCTAACATGAAATATTAAAGATCCTTGCCTTCTGTGAAAACAAAGGAAAAATCATTACTCTTGTTTTACTCACCAATGCATTGCTACAGAATATTTAATATAATACGAGAATTGTGGAGGTTGATTTGTAATACTGTTTCCCACCTGTGGAAGCAAAGCAAGTCCACTACAAGCAAATCACAGGACATGGAATAATAAACCCTTCTGAATGTGTACTTATGCTGTGTGTAGTGGTGAACAGGTAGCAGCAGCAATCTTTAAGAACAAGCGTTAAAGCAGAACAACTGCATACCCAACACAGACAATTTTCTTAGTGAGACTTTCCTATGCAAAAGTTGGAATCACTGCCTGGGATTCGGAGCTTTACAGTAAGTCTTTTGGGAAGTGTGCAAAGAGCTGAAAATGGGATCTTCTGCATTTTAATGATCAGGAACCACTCTAATAAAATACCCTTTAGACCTTCAGAGAAGTCTAGAATTTTTCAGGAATAAACTTACTTTACAGAGCTGTACTTTCTGGGCTGTATTCTGTGGAATCACGGTGCAGAAGCAGACTTTGAATCATGACCTTAACCTGCAAATAATGTAGTTGTGTTTGGTTAGTATTTGGGCATCCGCCAGCATTGTTCATTTGATACAAAAGCATTGTTAAGTCAAACAGAAAGGGTTAAAGGGCTTTGGCACTCTACAGCAAGGAAGTAATGTCTTCAGAGATAGCATATATTGTTTCTTCAGAGCTACCAGCACTCATGGCATTTTCACAAACAAGGAAAGTAACTCCTTATTCTAAATTAGGGAAAATAAAAAGGAAGAAATTCATATGAATATATTATTATGGAGACTTAAGGAGGAGAAATAATGAAATTAGATACTGTACAATTACAATTTCTTAATAACATATTGTCATCATTGTACAGTGGGTTTTTAAAATTTTTTTTATTAGGTTCTCAATATATTATTTTCTTAATAAAGTAAAAGAATAGAAATAAAACACAGTGGAGAGGAAAAACAGAAGTCAACTGAAAGAGACTTTTACAAAACTATTCTAAAAGACCAAGAAACTGAATCTCAGAATTGTTTAGGTCAGAAGAGACCTCTCAAGAAGGGAAGGAAAAGGGAAGGAAAGGAATTGTGAAGTTATTCTAGAAGAAATCTAAATTCTTATTTTAATCTGTTAGACTTTTAGGAACACCTAGATTAGCTTGCTTTCTATAATAAATCCTATCAAACTGCAACTTCAATGATTTAAACACAAAAATTGTCTAAATTACTCTCTTTGTCCCTTCTAATAGGGCTGCCACTATTGTATTAGAAAATATTCTTTATTTCACTATTTCTCTTCCAATGATTCCATACTGAGACATATTTGACAGACATAATATCTATACTTATTTCCTTTTTCTTCTATTTAGGTGGTTAATTGCAGCTGTCTTCAAATACAAAGGAGTATCCCCTTAATAGAACATGCCAAAATAGTCCTTCTAAATGAAGCTGTTCAATGTTGTGCGTTGTTATATTTCCACATGTGCTGGGTATGGATGGGGTAGAGTCAGTTTTCTTTACAGTGGCTCATATGGGGCTGTGTCTTGGATGTGTGCTGGAAACAGTGTTGATAATACAAAAGGGGTGTTTTTGTAACTGCTGAGCAGGTCTTGCATAGCATGAAGACCTTTTCTGCTCCATGCGCCACCCTGCCAGCAAGAAGACTGGGACTGCAGAAGAGGTGGGGGTCAGCCAGGGCAGCTGACCACAACTGACCACAAGAATAACCCACACCATATGGTGTCACGCTCAGCATATAAAACTGGGGGAAGAAGGAGCAAGCAGTAGGGGGAAAGGTGACGCAGTGCACTGGGGAGGGGGATGGGACTTTTGGAGTGATGGTGTTTGTCTTCTCAAATAACTGTGCTGGAGCCCTGCTTTACTGGGGGTGGCTGAACACCTGACTGCACATGGGAAGTAGTTTTACTTTTCTTGCACGCATGGCTTTTGCTTTACGTGTTAACTTGTTTTCATCCCAACCCACTTTCTGCCACTTTCACTGTTTCAATTCTCTCCCTTTTCTACCCAGAGGACGGAATGAGTAAGTGGCTGGCTGGTGCTTAGTTTTCAGTTGGGCTTACTCCATGACACCACACTTTTTCATTTCTACCAAATCACAGAATGCCAGCTGCCAAACAGGAGCAGATTTCTAAATTTTATTTTATTTTTTCTTATTGTTACATTCTTTGTATTATTTTACTTAATAAAGTAATTATTTTAATTTATAAAATATATGAAAATTTCTTCTTGGTCCCTTCTTAGAATCATAGAATCATAGAATTAACTGGGTTGGAAGAGACCTCCGAGATCATGAAGTCCAAACCTTGGTCCAACCTCACTGTGATTACCAGACCATGGCACTCAGTGCCACATCCAGCCTCATCTTAAAAACCTCCAGGGATGGTGAATCCAC
>JAYRBT010000177.1:34946840-35012749 GCA_036023395.1 Myiotriccus ornatus | reverse complement strand
TAAATGTTCATGTTATTTTCCTAAATCCAGTCTCTTTTGTCTGCATAAACCTTCTCTCAACTTAAAGTAATTGTGTGAAAGCAAATTGACCCAGGGCAAAACCACGACAGGCACACATCCATTCAGGGCTTACACATACCTAGAAAGTATAGGACTGTGTAAAAATGATTTAGGATTTTATTTACTTAAGGATCTCCTAGTATATAATGTTGCAAACTCCACTCACCCTCTAAAAGGTAAACTGCTTCAGCCCTATTTCATGAAATAAAGAAATGCCAGTCTCTTGACAGTTGAAGCACAATAGAATTCTGTTGGCTCTAAGGCATAAATTTTTACCTCTAAAGGTAAAAATTGAAATATTTCCAGTCATTTAGAGAGATTTAGACCAACGTTCCTGGTTTCCTTTTTTTTCCCCTTGCATTGCAGAATAACTAAACTCACTAGATAAGTACCAGTGATCTTCAAAATCATTTGGGATTTGATTTGTGGTGTTGACATACACCAGGTGAGCTGACCTCTTATAATTTTTACACTTTGTCTCACCACTATGGTCAATAAAGCTTTTATGTAAAAGGGGCAAAATGCTACTCCTAACACCAGAAGCTAAATATGCTTCTAACATTTATCCCTGTGCATCATATTTGTCTACTTTACTCTCAAAGCATGTTTACACTGTTAGCAGTAAAAACTGAGGGAATGTAAACCAATTTCCACTGCCTCACATATTAGCAGAAAAATGGTCAGATTTTAGTGGCAATGATTGAATGAGTCATTAAAGGTTTTGATTTTTAGAAATGTGTTTGATAAAACAGTTGATTAACGGTGTTTTGAAGAAATGTAGACAGCATCATTGTAAGATACACATGCACACAATCAGAAAAGTTTCAAACTTTTGTACAGCGGCCCCAGTGCAAAGCCTAATGGAAGCAATTTGAAAATATTTTCTGTTTCCAGTTCTGGGTTCAGTACCATGAGAGTGGTTGGTAAGAGTAGATGGGATAACCTTCGCTTTTCCACTTCAGCATTTAAGCCCTAATGATCAGGTTGAAATACTGAAATTGTATAAATTCTTAGTGTAAATCAATCAGCGTGTAATGAAAGCACTGTGCTATTCTCTTGCTGTTCTCACATGCGATAACAGTATGTGCTTACAGAAAATGTGTTTAGCACTAATTTAAATAATGCCTGAAGGAAACCTAGCCTCTTGTACTGAAAATATTTGCTCTTAATCTGATCTGGGTCAAGAATTAATGTATCATAAAAAGACTGTTGCATTTCTGGATATTTCCAGATTTGTATGTTTAATTATACGATCCTGAAAAAACACAAGTTTCAAGGGACACTACTGCAGAAATAATAAAAATAGTCAATAATTTAGTATGACCTAAATTAAAAGGAATATTGCTTTAAAAATTATTTAATTATTTAAACTTTAGCATAAATTTGGAAGTGTTTCATGTCTATTTCCCCTTGCAACTCAGAGCTGCAAGTTTTAACCAATATTCTCACTGCTGTAATATTCTTAAAAATTATTCTGGATTTAGGACCTCAGAGCCCTGTGGTTGACTTTCAACAACTACAGCTCCAGAACAACCATATCATAAGGGTGTGATGTTGCTTCTTCCACTGTCTGTGTTTGCTAGGTATTCCCACAATATCTGTAACTTTACAACTTTCTACTTTTTTTTCCATTGTTAACAGTAGTAATTTATTTCTGTACACAAACTCAGTACTTGGAGGTTTTTTTCAGTGTGTAGGATTTACAGAGGCCCAGAGATCTCTGCTAACATGTAGTAAATATTTTAGTTACTGTAGTCATCAGTTACTTGCAAATAAATGGGCTGAATAGCTATCAAATCTGGCCTATCCTCTAATCTTGATTTCAAAGTATCTTACTCCTATTTTATGGCTGAAGCAGATAAAGGATCTAGCAAGTGTTGGAATATTTTCAAAAAACTTTCCTGAAAGGACAAAGCCAGTTCATCTTCATTAAAGGTAAGGGAAGTGGACTCCTTTGAGAAATTGTGGAGATCAGGGGTCATCTCAGAAGACTGGAACAAGGCTAGTAACAGCCATCTGCAAGATGGGCTTAAAGGAGATAATGGACCTGTCATGCTTCCTTCAATCTCTGGGAAAGTTATCCTCCTGGGGAACAAATCCTCCTGGGGCTAGCACAAGGCGGATGAAGCATGTGATGGGAAAAACCCAGCATGGATTCACCAAGGGAAAATTGTGTTTGACAAACCCGATGACCTTCCTCAACAAAGTAACCTGCCTGCTTGGTGGGAGTGAGTGGTGGACACTGTCTATCTGGATTTCTCCAAGGCTTTTGGTATGGTTTCCCACAGCCTCCTCTGGGAGAAATGTATGTGTTATGATCGAGGTAGGTGGTCTGTGTGGTGGGCAGGGAACTGGCTGACAGGCAGCACTAAGAGGATGGTGCTGAATAGCTCCTCAAACCAGCAGCCTGTCAGGAGCAGGGTTCCCCAGGAATTGATACTGGTGCCAACACTGTTTAATATATTCATAAGTAATCTGGATGATGGGATCAAGTGTATTCTAATGAAGTTTGCTGTTGATGCCAAAGTGAGTGGGGAAGTGGAAAATTTAAAAACTTTTCTCCTTCAAAAGTTTTATGATCTTTAAATACTGACTATACCTCTTAAAATGAAAAATTGCATTCTCTAGAAATGAAGAGATGTTATCAATGAGAATAGAAAGGCAACACATATATTACAAGTTTCAAACTTCTTGGAGCCAAATAGAGTGGACAGTAGCATGTTTCAGTTTCCTGCCGTGCAAACATGGCACAGACCCAGAAATCTACTGAATTCATCTTTTGAAAACTAACAGCTTTTTATTTCTCATGTTACAGATACAGAGCTCTCTGAAGTGTTAACATGTTTCAACATGTCTCTGAAGCAGTCTTAATCACACATTACCTGAAGCCTGGTTGTGTTATTGGCTTATTTGTAAAAACAGTTGCATTAATTTTTCCCTTCCAAATAGTGATGGATTGAATGTCAATAGGTTGGGAGCATCTTCTGTAGCAATGTGACTCTTTCAAGAGTCATAGTATAACAGGTCTGTGAAAATGATTCAGCTTATAATACTGTGAATTAAATTGTTCAGAATGTATTTCAAGAAGCATTGAAAGAAGGAAAGAGAGAATGTGTGTTGCCATTAATGTCTCATATATGTATATATCTCCTTTTTGTTGAAAGGTATATCACTCAGAAGAGTGGTTTCAAAACTGCCAGACTAGCCTATCTGCCTCTAGTCTTTTGTAGGACCTTCTGAGTTCTGACCTGGGCCATAGGAGTCTTGGGCCACAAAGACAACTTAGAGCAAGTCCTCACATCATTAGTCTTGAACTGTGCTAGCCATCTAACTCATATGTACTTATCACCACTAAAATTAGAAGTACATTAGGGGCACTGTAAGTGCTTCTAGAAGATTCACAGCAGCAGTCCAACCTTGTGGAAATGCAACAAAATTAGAAGGAAGAATTCTTATTTTAAACTGCAACCCCCTCAAAGCAATTTTCTCCACTATGACATAATTCAGCCTCGTCGCACCACAGAGGATACTACAGTGTGCTTTTGAACATTGTATACTCTTTGTTAATATAGTAATCATATTTAATATTCCCTTCTTACACCAGCTGCAAAAAATGAAAGAAAAATAATGTTCTATTCACAAATTTGACTCCTACAAACTGTATTGCATGAGCCAACATGTGAAAGGAGATTCTGTAGTCTTGTTAACACAAATAGATCAAAAATCATAACTCTAGTACTCTGAAATCATAATATTGGCCTAAAAGTCCGGAGAAGCTTTTAGCACCACTTACAGATCACCTAAGTTTCATGATATGTTGAAAATTTAACATTAAATGTGTGACAGTGTGTATTTCCTATAATTTTTCTGTTCTGCACAGAACACCCTAATTGTCTTCTTATAAACTCTCATATGTACTAAACCTTTGCTACTATATCATCTCCAGCAGGTTGTAATAGATTTCTGCTCTTCTGTTCCTTTTACACTGCACTCTTCTGATATATTTTTCTTTGTACATCAGGAGTGTAAAAAGAGCACTGATTTATGTAAGTAACATTGTCATATCAACCTACACTGAATACAGCTGATCACTAATGTGCACTGTTCCAATAGCTTTAATGCAACTGCAGTAAAAAAATGTTTGTTTAAACAAGAAGAACAAGTTTTTCTTTGCAGAAAGATTTTTATTTTTGTGTCCTGATTTTTGTAAAGCAGTATGAAAGTGGGGAATAAAACAAGGTAATGACTACCAGAGCATCATGCGAAATAGTTAATATATTAACTTAGATCTCTCCCATAAGCTTATATTAATATAACTAAGATAAGAACCAAGCCTAAAATGCTGCTGTTCTGGAAACAATAAAGTCCCTTTTTGAATGAAGTATTTAAAAATGCATGTAGGATACATCTTTGCCAACTGTTAAGTTTTATTGTGAGCTTGCAACACTTAGCATTTATTGAACAAAAGGTACAAGCCTTTACTGAATAAAAGATAGGGTTTCAGTCTTCATGGCAACAACAGAAAAATATGCATTCTCTGTGTACCAGTGTAGAAAAGCAGCCCTGAAAAGAAAGCCAGTAGCGGTAACCATTTTCATAATCAGCCTTCAAATTATTTCAATAAGTAAGGAATCTTAAATATCACAGCATTGACATTAAAAGCTCTGCAAAAGATCTACACAAAATGTATCTAAGCTTAAAGAAATGGGAATGGATGACAATATAAAGTGTGAGATAACATGTATTAATATAAAAATCTGTCATTTCAGTATTCAACTGTCTTTAAGTAGACATGGATGATGCTCCTTCCCAAGCTCTAATAGTGTGATTACAGTATAATCAGTGTTTTATTACATTCTTTCAAACTTAGCTTCTGCAGTAAATCCCTAAATTTAACATCGAAAATTGCTGCTTATAATCCATTCTTTGTTGCTAAGTCATTTGTCTGTCCTTCCATCCTTCTGCATAGCTAGGGAAATTTGGATATGTGTTGTTCCAAATATCTTAACATACCTCGAATATTTATAAAGGGACAGTATTTCAAAAGTCTTCACCATGGTCCCAGATTCTAAGAAAGGGGACAGACAGCCATGTATCTAACTAATCCTAACCAATTATTAATTTTACTGGCCTAACAATGCTAGATTAAAATTTTGCTGAACATTATAATTAATGTTCATAAATTAAAGTGAATGGAGGAGTTAATTTGGGTTCAACATTACTATTTAGTGTTTGCAAAAGTTCTTGGCATGAAGTTTTCAGTCTGTTGAGGCCTCCTTCACAGCGAAAATTGGCTCTAAAATCAGACTGTGATTGTTTACAAAGCTCATCTAATGAAAACCCATGACTGGAATTAGCAGTCAAACAAACTCAAAATAAAAATAAAATGTGTTTATAACAGAACGTATTATTGGATCCTCCACTTGGGGTTGCCTCCTAATCAATCTTTGAACATTTATAGTGTAGTTGTCTTAGTGAAGTATAAGGCACTGAGCTCAGGACATGTTTGAAAATTATAAAAGTGCTTATATAAATCCAGCAAGTGTTTAATCTTCGGACCTTAAGCATCATTGATAGGTATTTCAGTCTTCATGGAGACATAGCTCTGCAAACTTCAGAAAGTCCCTTCCCAGTATGTATTAAGTTCTGCTCACCTACTTCATGTGCGTATTACACCTAGTTCCTTCTAAAGTTCTTTTCTATGCACTGCGGACTCAATCTTTATTTTTATGCACAGCTTGTACTGTAAGTTCAACATCCAAGCTTCTACTTTTCCAGCAACCATTTTCCTACACTTTCTTTCTAATGTCCATGGATGCACAGTATATTTCAGTGAAAGCTTATGTCCCCGGTTCACATCTGTATGCTACAAGTCCACAATTAAGCTCATCCTGAGGCATTGAAGAAACAGGATCAGAGAGTAAATGTACAGTCTCTGAAGAAATGTTTGACCATAATCTTTCCACTCATGCACTTTGCAAGTTCATCCACTGATCTTACTAACTAATTCATGTTTGCTGCTAACTCTGGTGTTAATTTTCATGAATACTATAGTACTGCATTAGTCAGAAGCTCAGAAAAAGAAATAAGTAAAAAAATGGCTTAGAAGTAACCTGACAAAAGCTTTTGACACATTGTTTGTAGCAATACCTAGTGCTCATTTTTCCGATGTATTATATTAAGAATCTTATGGTAAGAGTACAGTTGATCCTGACACAGCTGGCTGAGTAATTGTCTTTAAAAAAGATATGAATTGAGAAGAGCTTTTATGAAAAAGATCCAAGTTCTTTTGTATATTGAAGTTAAACAAACTCTACTATAAAAACAGGTTAAATGAAATCCCATAAACATAGTTTATTTAACTAAAAGAGAGTAAAAGTTTCTTTAGTATCATTACTGATAAACTTATTTAAAAAATTCCAATGCCTACAGCAAGTGTACAGGTAAAGGCCACAGGGAAGAAACACTGTTTTTTCTGTTTATTTTTTCAATCTAAGTTACCATCCAGCAGTTCACATTAAATCAGAAAAACATTTTCTGTATCTATAAGTCTGCAAAACAGCAGGGAAATAATTTTCACATAAAACCAAAACTACTGAGATATTTTGTCTTACCAACATTAAATGCATTCTTTTTTGTTAAGCATTGCTAGTCAAAGAAGTTAATGAAATTTTTTCTTAGTTAAACACAATTCCCCCTGACACTAAATTTGTATTAACTGAGAATCCTTTTTCTCTGATAATTGCCTTTAAAATATGTTATACATGCATCTATCTATCTATCTATCTATCTATCTATCTATCTATCTATCTATCTATCTATCTATCTATCTATCTATATCTTCTTGTCTTATCTGTTTCTTTTTTTCTTTGGAGTCCCCCACTGAGGTAATCATGTCCCTGTAAGTTATCAGAATCCTAGTCCATAAGATTTCACACAGACCACATGAAACCAGTTTCTCACACATGCAATTAGTTGGCTCTCAAATAAGAAACAAAATCTGATTTTTAGTTTCATTCATTTTTAAACTAATGCAGATATTTCACTTCAATAGTAGTAGCAGATTTGGGGCTTAAGTTTTCATTCATAGTGTTCATTAATCTGACTAATACATGTTTTGGACCTGACTTTTAAATTTCCTATTTAAATATTTAGAATTTTGACATATTTTGATAAATGATGATGATACATGACCAAGAAAGAACATTTTTCCTTTGTGCACGTAAAACTTTATTCATCTAATTCACAAATTCTTTGTTTCCTTTTATATCTTCAGTTCTCTGCCATTTCATTTTTTTCCTTCTTCTCTTATGGGTTGTACCAAATTTTATGTCCTTTTTTTCCACGCTCCTACCTCTATAACCCTACAACTATGTAGGAAACTTTCTTTTTCTTTTTTTTTTTTTTGCTTTGCAAAATAATATCATATAAATTATACTATTCATCTTAGTAACATGCAAATTTCTAAGACGTTCATAGATTCAAGCCAAAAATATGATCCACAAGAAAAATCAAAGACCCAGGAACATCTATTATAGATTTATTATAATCTCTCGCATTTTAGGAAAATAGAATGCATTCTGTGATGCTTGATTATTAATATTTTAATGCCTGAAGTTAGTAGTGCTGCTTTAAATCTATCTTGAATTTGTATAGAACAATAAAATAAATATCCTCATTTCATGAGTAAATACCACTCATAATGGTCAGCATTCATGTTGAGATGCATGGGATGGTTTCGAATACAGAGAAAAGAGAGAAATATTGTCATGATGTTCTCTAGATAGTGATCCTTTTTTAACTGTTTTAGAATAGAAATTGAAGGTGTGAAAAGTGACTATAAAATTTCAGATGGGAGAAATCTGCTGATGTAAAGCATGTAGTAGACAGCTAAGATATGGTGTGAGGAGGCCCAGAAGATCTCATCCATGTCCCAAGAAAGGGTTATGAGTGAGCTGTTGGTGGAACAACATAATGAATTAATCCAGTGCTTCTGGAAAGTGTATTAGTTAAGCCAAAAATAAGTCTTGACTATATAATTGAGGTCTGAATCAGGCAGGAAATATGACTTAAATCTCTACATAGAATAGACCCCTCCACTTCCCAGACAACATGTAGTGTATATCAGAATAGATCATTGCTGTAACTACAGCAGGGTAAACTAAAGTATTGGATTTTACTTACGGTAGATCATAAAATAGTCTGCCCCTTCACCCTCCATTCTTTTATGTATATTCTTTTAAAATTGTATGTATATCACTGCAAAAGGTATCAGTATCTTTTTCTCTTAAAAAAAATAAAAGGAAAACAAAGGTTTATCTAAAATCTTATATGTCAAGTTTTACCGTATGAAAAAGATTGCGTTTGAGTTGCTAACTGTTAAAGTTAAGAACTGTTGACTCAACTCTAAATTTAGTCTGCCCTATTTCATAGTAGTTTATTAGTGGAGAAAAGAACACATAGAGTGCAATATATTTTCCTTTTTTAGACTCCCTAGGAGGCTGTTATACATGCATATGACAACTTGTCTATTGATTTCAAAATTGCATGGATTTGTTTTCAATGTATTTCATTAAATGTTTAGCTTCAACGTAGAGGCAACAATTCGATAATCATTGATAGAGGAAAACAACATAAAAATGTTTTTTCATCAACAATTCATGTGAGCATTATTTCAAAAGAAAGTCAAATTATTTCGGTTTTTAGATCAGTATTGATCTGTGTCCAAATAGTCGTATCTCATGGGAACTATAGCATACTTTCTCTCCTAAGGACTACCTTCCTAACCTGAAATGTGTTTTCAGTTATCACTATAATTGCAAAAGGATTGCTTCTGTATGACAAATATTTTATCTGTAAGACATGATACCTTAAGAAAAAAAAAGAAGTATAAAATAAATGAGTTAGACAGATGATGTCATTAACTGTGATTATATGGGGAGGAAAAGAATTCTGTCCTTCCATTTTTCTTTCACTGAATATTTCTGATTTGAATAAGTGTGATTTGTTTCTTTCAGAGTAACTAAGCAGCTGATCCCTATAACTACTTGTTCAGCTAAAGACTCATAGTCTGTCAGAAATACTTCTTCACTTTAAGATGATCAACAAATTGTGAAACTGTGAAACAATCTAGAAAAAGCTGATTAGATTTTTCCCAGATTCTGTATTAAAACATTAATTCAAGGACTGCAGAGGTTAGCTGGTGAAATTTTAATCAAAATGTGATTTAGCAGAGAAAAGCTAGAGAAAATTAATTTCCTTTAGAAACACATATTGTACAGATGGCAAAACTTAGTCTAGTATAAATTTACAGAGGTATCGTAAACCTACAGTTTAGCATTAGAGATTACTCTTAGAACCAACATACAGATTCATACTAATGACTACTGATCTATTGATTATGGTGGTGTCAACTGTGTAAGCATTGTAATTTTTAGCTCTTCCTATGCTCACTAAAGAACTTGAAAGAATAGAAGAGAAAGCCAATTTAAAGACTCCTATATAGAAGAATAGAAAGATGAATAATCTTTTCCATATTTTCTTTGTATAAAAAATGGATCAGATACAATAAAAACCCTCTGTAAGTTTTGAACCACAGTAATAGGATGACATGATAGCAAAAAGAGTATTTGTATTTGGAGAAAAAAATCCCAAGTAATCCATTGCTGCAGTACAATAATATTTTTTGAGATAAATCTAAAGATACTTTGTTGAAGCTGTCCCTAATTTCTTAAAGAAGTATGTTTCTGAACAGTGTTTGAAATGCAACTTATTTATTGTAGTTCAGAATTCTTGGTTGAAGAAAAGAGTACCAGAAACATAATAGGCAGTGTGTGCCAAAAGCACATCTTCTATTAGATGACCTGAAGTTTGCTAACTTCAGAAAATCAATCAGCAAAAAAGTAGATCAGAAAACTTCTGAGTCCAGATTGGTTTCAGATTACCTTAAAGGGGGCATAATTAATAAAAGTTTTCATGTACCTGTCCATTGTGAGTTCATATGCAGAGGTCTGGTATTTTCTGTTCAACTAATATCAGCATTAATTTTACCTGTACTATGCTGACTTGTTTCTTCTCAAACAATCAATAAGACAGCACATTGGAAGCCTCCTAGCTCAGCTGTAAAAAAAAAATGTAATGGAAATCTTAGTTTCTCACTAGTCAAAATTATAAATGGAAATTGTCAGCAGCTGATAATAATTCTATTTATATACCACAATAAGGCCAACACAGTGCTTTGACTCCAGAAGGAGAGCACATGACATTATAGTAATTTATATTATAGTAATCCTACCATCAAATGTTTTAATCTGCTTTGCTTTTTAATGTAAAGGTATATTTTTAAAATAGTATTGGAAAGTTTCACTGGCAGAAAAAAACCATGGTGCCTAAGGCTGAAATTTTATGTCAGGCCTCTAAAATGTGCTGAAACCAACTGAAGCCAAAAAAAGGTGACTGAAGCCTGTGTATAAATGCCTGAGCTAGCTTTAAACTATCAAAATGAAGCTAATAACAGCAAACATACAAGAGACTGAAGTTCAGCATGAGCCATAAAAAAGACCTTGGAAAAAGTGTGAATAATTAGGAAATTAGTCTGCCGTAAAACTGGAGGTATTAAAACTACACTTTTGCTTGTAACAGATTTTCCATGTTTTTCACTTAAGTATAAACATACAAACAGAAGTGTATTCTCTGTATTCTTATACCCCTATGTAGAACTGGATGTATAGAGTTGATTAAAGTTGTATCATTGATTTTTTTTCCTCTTTTGTTGACGGATTACAAACATTGAGATATTGTAAGATAAAATTGTACAAGAAAGCTAATAATTACTGGGTTTTGTACTGTTCTGATATGGGACATGTTACAGATTTGAGGCTTGTGGTTGGCTTCTGCCAAGGCTTTGCCTGTCAGAGCTATTATATATTCCTATATAAGACAAGCAGAAAAAAGCAAGAGGGTTTTCTTTCACATATACTTTTTCCTTTCAAAGAGGATGATCTGTTTTATTTTGTAATTTTAAAAATTTACATGTTTTAGGTTGAGTGATTACATCTTTTAAGGAGCTTTCCAGCTTGGAGAGTCACTCCAGGAAAAAGTAAACCAATAAACAGAAAGTAACTTAAAACGTGAACAGTTCAGACTTTGGCAGCATAAAATGTTTTTTGTAATCTGTAAGATGTGATGAAACATTAATTGTCACAACACCTGAGAGAGAATGAACAGATTTATCTAAAATGCTGAGTGTAATGCAGCAACAGTGAAAATTGAATTGTATGAGATCTCACTGCACCGACTCTTTGTGCGATCTTAGCTGAAAAAATAACCTAGGACAGTTGGGTTTGTGTATGAATATTATTGTTACAGTGGAGTGACATTTAGTCAAGGGGTTTGCTTTTACAATTGAATGACTTTATATTTCTGAACACATTCTGAGAAGAGGCTCATTTCAAACACAAAAACAATGGCCCACACTGAGTACCCCTGAGAAGAAGACAGTGGGACAAAACCCCAGCTGTTCCATCAGAAAGGTGGTGTTCCGAACAAAAGAATAAGGTTAACCGCTCTGACCTGTGGAGGTGGAAGGCTTTCCATTATACTCACTGCCTTCACAGAAACTTTGGTCCAGAAATTCAGTTGCCAGCAGAAGCAAATGGCAGAAACATATAGGCCATATTGCAAATGGCACAAACAACAGCTTTAACTGTGAAGTACTTGGAGGAGGCACATAATTGTTAGGGGAGTGATTGGAGGAGTGCTGGGATAGAAATATCCAAAATTGAACTCTGCTGTTTGTTACATGCAACTGGTAAATTCTTATAACACCCATACTAAGCAGAAGTGACATGCCTTGAATCTTCCAGTTAACCAAGAGATGAGACTGTACCAACAATTACAAGGCTGATCACATGCTGTGCCTCAGAACACAGACTGTTTAGACTAGAAAAAATGGGTGGTTGGGGACCAGGGCAGAAGAAGAGATGGAAATAAAGGTTCCCAAAAATAAGATATGGTCTCAAAAAGAAGGGAGGTGTAAAGAAAAAGATGAAGATCCTGACAGGAGAAAAGATGCTGGAAGTGGGAGACAATCCTAAACACCAGAAATATGCATGGAGACAGATGTCAGGGGACAGCCAGGAACTTTGGACAGTGTGGCATCCTGCCCTGAAGGGAAAGGGGACATGCAGGTGTGAAGGTGCCTGTGGTTGAAAAGGAATGGAAAAAGTCAGAGGGTCTGGAAAAACTTACAAAGTTTTCTTAATAAATTATATACTTTGCACAGAAATAGGTAGAAATTATTCTCTTAACAAGACACAGCACTGGATTTTGGATAAGGGGTCAGGTGAAAAAGAGAGAGTGATTTAAAAAAGGGAGAGAAAGAAAGGGAGGAACAAAGAAAGAAAGATCACCAGTCCTGGTTACAGTGTTGATCCACCTGTGTTCAGGGTCTTGAGGGTGCACCACAGAGACTTTGTGGGGCTGCACCACAGAGACTTCTTATAGACAAGTTTTCCTTACCTTGGAGTGAAATTTCTCCCTTTCTATGCAATTTAGTTATCATGAGCAATTTGTTCTTCTATACCTTTCTGGAGATGGGTCAGAGGGTTTTGGGGGTATTTGGTCGTCTTGTTCCCCTATATTGGGTCAGCCTTTGTTCAGCAGTCCATGCCTGATTCTCAAACCTCATTCCTGCACTTGTACTATACCGTGTTGAGCTTATTTCCATGAGCCAGAACAAAGACATTTGTCCCAGAAAAGTGGTCTCCTTCTCTTTCTTGCCAGTTTGCACTGCATATTCTTACCAACAGTCCTTGTTTGGCTCCACGACTATCCAGCTATTGGTCTTTGGGACATTCGTATTAGCATTATCTTCTGGGCTTCTACAGCTGGTGACACCCAAAACTGGTAGCTGCAAAGGGTGGCACAGCAGGTCAAAACATGAATTTCTGCCTGACCTCCAAAGGCAGCCTTTGAACAAACTCCTAGTATTATACACTGTAGGAGCTGCTGAATGCCAAAATAATTTTCGTAGAGATGTGCAGCCTACTGCACTTTAATTATGCTATGGATTTGACTGCTTTGGTGTACCTGCAGTAGACTCTCTCTCTGACATTGTAGACAATGATATTGAAGCAGGTGCCTTTCCCGTAAACGTAGTCAAACTCGATTAAAGAATGTCTCCTTTTATGTGCTAGTATATTCTGGCATATAGTTTATCCCATCTGAGTGTGCAGTTTAAGGGTAAATGCAAAAGGCAGATAACTCACTATCATACCCACAGCAGAACATTTTCTCTACATATCCCTGATAAAATTTGAATTCAGTTAATTTACTTTTGTGTAAGCTTTGCCCTTCATTTCATATTCTTTGTTGTATGAATTATTACTGACATTTAAGAATTTTTTTTATAGCTGTGATCAAAATGCAATGCAGGTAAATAAAAAGTGACATTATATATAACACAATATAAAACACTACAAAAAATGCAAATTGTAGTAGCTCATCCATGCTTATGTTGAAGGCCATTGAAATTATTAGAACACCCCATGAAACAAGAACAAATGCCTACTTGCCTTTGGTAAGACAGAACAGGAGAAAGGAAATAATTAAGCTATAAATCTTTGGTCTAATCCTGATTAGTGGTCTCTGATCTTGAGCATGGTACCCAAGCTTAAGTCTGTATCAAGTCATGTATTAATAGAAGAATTCTAGAAAGAAAAACACCAGATGAACACTTACGACAGGAAGTAATTTATGGTGGGAAGTAAAAGGTTAGCAGATTTACTCTTTAAATACCTTATCAACCCATATCTTTATAAAATGGAAGAGAACTTGTAGTTTTGATGAGGTGTTTTGGTCATTCTAATCTGACTGAAGGACATCACAAAATATTAGAGGCTTAGATAAGACACTGCATTCAAACCCTAATGCTCTACTGAAAACTAATATGAGCCTGATGGAAATCATTTTGGTTTAGACCTAAGTGAAGATTTTAGAACTGCTGTGAGTTAAGATGCTCTCTCATTTAACTCTTAGTTCTGGTGCATTTTGAGTTTAGGTTTAGATTGGCTTTTTTATTTGGGAAGAGGGGACTTCTTTGGGTTTTTCTTCCTAATCATTATCTAAGTTACTATTTTTGTAGGTTAAGAATCAATTGCTTGATCTTTTTATCACATTTTGTGGAATATATTAAGGTTTATTCCCACTTCACAGGTACTGAAATGAAAGAAGAAATATGGAGTTGAAAACAGCAAAATCACAGTTATCTACTAAGTGAAGAGGAATGAAGGTTCGAATACATTTTTTTTTTTTAATATATGTGAAGAACAACTAGGAACTAGATAATGTTGGAAGTCTAAATCAAACCTGAATTTAATTCTGTGAGAGATTTTCACTATATAAATTTTGTTTATCTTCAAACACTTCATATCATTATTGACTTTTACTGGCAGTTAAGACTTCAAGCTTTTCCAAAGAAAGTCTTAAGTTTCCTGGAAAACTTGACCAGTTTTTCCTTCAGGATTCTAAAACCCCTGTATGACTTCTTTCCCTCCTTCCTTCTCTTTCTCTGTCTTTTACACAAACACATGCACTTATATACAAAGCACAATCAGTTTCTCAGAACAGAGCTGTTTTCACTTGTTGCTCACACATTCTTTTTTCTTTGAAAAATTCTTTTAATGAAAATGTAGCTTAGATGATATTATCTTTCATATGTTTGCACATATGCATTTGTTATGCTATTTGATTTTTCTCCTAAATCTCAGATTTTATCCAGACTGGTTGTGCAACCAGACTAGTGTATCTTTTTATACAGTACTACCTGGTCTGAATTCTTCTACTCATTCTTTTACTACACAGGACATCCTACTGATTTTCAAATGAAAGACAGGTCTGTGGGCATAAAACCCATGGTAAATTCTGGGCAAATATGTCTTCTTTTTGGTGAGGAGATTATTGGAAAATTCAAAACCAGAAACTGCAAAAGAGTCACTATGCATAAATTTATACTTTTATATAGATAGATGGACATGGGTGGATATGTACTTTAAAAAAATGCTTAAACAAGCAGACTGAAGTTCACCCACATAGTCTTCAAACATTGGATATTTGTCAAAAAACACTATTAGAAGGGTCATCTTTCATGGTTTTTAATGTTGTTGTCTTCACCTGTTCCTGAAAACGACTACATGGGGAGAGGGCTGTCAGCAAAATCAAAGTGGTGGAATCAGAGGTGTCCTGAGTTTCACATGCTGACATGCAGGTAAGATAAGATTTCCAAATGAAATGTATCATCATCCCATACACTCTGCCAGCCTCAGTAGAAAGGTTTGAATAGGAGTGAAAATTTTTCATATGATATCTGCTTAGAAGAAGCTCTGTTGCCTCCGGAAGAAGCCCTGACTGCTTTCCCAAAAAAAAGCTCTGAATACGTTGTTCCTGAGCAGGTTGCCCAAGGTGATTGCAATATAGACATTACTAGGTGTTTCTTAAGAGCCTCTTAGAAAAATACATTCCTCATCATGTAAATACAGCAGAAGGTGCCTTCAAGATTAAACAGTCAGTTAAGGTTTCTTCAACTTTTACTTTCTGTAATTTCATGGTCACTTTTATATGATTTCACATTAATTCTCTTGAACCCTAGTGAGCAAATGAGAAAATGTTTGCCTACAGGGAAAACTGACACATACAGAGATTAAGAGATTTAAAGGACAAGTTGCTACTGAATCCAAGATGGAACTCAGGGAAATTAGTTTTCTGTGCAGCCTATTAGACAGTGGTCCACTCCAGAAGTCCAAAATAAACACAACAGATTTTGATGTTACTTTTCTTCGGTCCCTGCAGAATTGTTTTGTTGGTTTAAAAGTAAACCAGTGGGAGAAATGAACCCAGCTCAACAGACTTTACAAGTCAGAGTACCAATTTAGTAAAAAGATTAAAATAAATACAATGATACAGAGAAAAAAATTGGTTTTAACCTCTGAAGACAGATGTACAAACCCGCACCCTGGGACAAGAACAGAATGGTGCTCATTAGCCCCTGTGCTGAGCACCACATGGTCCCCCTGGGGGATAAGTAAAAGTAAAAGAAAAACCTGTTGGTGCAGATGATGGTCACAGTTCTATTAAAGTAATGATTGCAGTCTTGTCGAGAGTGGCAGTTGCAGTCTTGTTGAAGTTCTGGTCCTCCTCTGGATTCAACAAGTGGTATCCTAAGTCCCAAAATGTGAAGATTATATATACTCAGGTTCAGGTGGGAATGTTCAGTACCTCCCCTGGGGTGGAGAGTTTCAGGAGGGGTGATTTAACTCTAGGAGTCAAGGAATATTTTTGGTATCTTTGATAGGCGAGGTCATTGCATCTGCCTATTATGCCAGTCCAGTATGGCCCATTAGCAGAGATGACCCCTCAGGCTGCGTGTGAAGATGCTAATGCCTCCTTGGAGAGGAGTTATCACAGTTGAGTCATCAGTGTGAAGACAAAGAAACACTCCTCTGCCTCGAAGGGTTCTTTAATGCCCAGCCTGTAGCCTGAGGTGTCAGGTGTGCCCTGGGCAGCTGCTGCAAACAATCCATTTATTAACAGTCTATCAGAAATGACACAGAGGGTGTAGAATGCACAGTTTTGGTTATACCTACATGGTGATAAACTGGTCCCAGCCCCTGTAACTAGAACAATTGTACAGAGATATGAGAGCATCACTTTGATTAGTTTTAGAAATATACCACTGGGAATCCGTTACACCTTCAGTCTTTTCTCCACTTTTTCACATATATTTATTGATTCCATTGATGTAGACATCTGTTTTATGTGAAGCCTTCATTTGTTCTTGCGGAACACTGTTTAGCAGCTGTTAGAGTTCAAACAAAGGGTGGCAGGATAAGAATTAAACTAATACAGAGTAATATTTTAGGAACTGATAAGAGCACTAACAATGAATCTCACTTTTAAAAAACTGATGAACTATTTTTGAGTATTTTGACTGTGAAGATCACGTGGTTTGTTCTGCCTTTGGAAAAAAATAAAAGCTTAAAATAGCAAAATTTTTTTCACATGGATAATGAGGGTTCCTTATACATATTTTTTTCCTTAATCTTTAATTTTTCAGTTAAAAAATTATTTCTGATCAAAGTTATTACTCAGTTTTCCAGACCAATTATGTCAGATCACCAAAAATCAAGTCATTTGTTCATTATACTGTTTATGTATCCAAGAAATTTGGAGGTTTGTTTGTATGTTAGTTTAAATTCCCCTTCATGAATAAAGGCAGGATACAAATTTTCACTGAGATGAGAAAGTCTTGAGGCAAACAATTCCAAGTCATTTAAGGAACAATGATAAACACATGTTAAAATTACAAAATGTTCAGGCTGTGGTCAAGATCAGATTTTTTTGCTTGTGTAAGAAATGTCTTTGCATCTATATGGTTGAATGTTCTTAAGAAATTTTATACACAAAACCTTGTAACTTAAAATAGTATGTGGAGTAGCAAGTAAAACATCTATTAAAATGTTTTGATTATGCTCTGCTGCAGCAACTCAATACTCAGATGATTTTCTATCAGTGTGCTGGCTGAAAGAACGAACTTTTATTGTCTGTGGTTATTTAGGACTGTTAGAAATTGCTGCTGTTCCAAAGAATATTGTTTAAGATGAAGAAATACAGCAAGTGGTACATACCAGTCTGCTCTTTGCAGTGGAAAAAGACTGCAGCACAATTGCAGTAAAAGTACTGCATCCTCCCTTATGCTATTTCACTGAAGAGATTACAAAGCTTTGCTTTCTTCTATGACTCTTATAATCTAAACCTCTCAGTTTTTATATCATCAAGAGAGATAGACAGGGAAATAAAGCAGTTTGGACAATTTCTACTAGCTCCAAGCAGGTGTGGATTTGCTATACCTGTCATTCGACCCTCATTTTTTATGTCAAACATTGTATTGAACTCAAGACAGAAGAACTGGCAGGTATCTGAATTTCATTTAGTTTAGCTGCTTCTGGTTATCTTCTTACTTTCCACTTTGTGGTCTTTACTTCTGTGGAGCATGTCAGGAGGATGTAGAAATAGAAGGGTCAGTTTTCAAATAATAATGATCATTTCAAACACATGGAAGATTCACACGTGGCTGGACGAAAAGTGCTCAAAACTGTTTTCTTGCCTAAAGGGGTAAGAATGAAATATTTATGCAGAATTTAGTATTGTTGGGAAATTTCTTAAAGGACTGAGTTCTACCAGTTTCATGTTTGTGCCTAGTATTCAGACCATGTAGCTGTGCAGGCTTACAATACCAGGAAATAAACAGTATTTTGTGTGAGAATGAAAGGTATTTATACCTCTCAAAGCCATAGAAGTGTGTCACATGCTACCTTCGGGTCTTCTTGCTTCCTGTGGCAGCTGTTCTTCATAGCTGTGATAAGGTAGGAAGACAAAATTTTTCTGCTTCCACTCATTTTTGAACTCTGCAGAAACTGCAAACCAGAAGTCACTGTCTGTCATATATTTGCTGCCACTCAGCACTGTACTCAATCTCCCCTTCCTGTTTCTCCCTATGTCTTTGTTACAATCTCATTAGTTCTTTTATAACCTTCAGGTCTTAAGCAAATAATGTGTCTATTGTAGATTCAAACCTATGCAATTAGATTACCCACAGAACTCAGTAAATGCCAGATAGTAAGCCTGTGATGAATACAAATAAGAATACATTTGCACCGTTTTAGACCTCAGGTAAATATATCTGCTTTGTTTCCACTATCAAGCTATCAAAGTCCTATGAAAAGAATAGATTTTATGTTATTTTTAAGCAGAAAAGTACCAGTTCCATCCCAGGAAGACCCAAGGATGAGAGGCAATACTAAGGTAACATGACTGTGTTCTGGTCATATACAGTCTTGTCCAACTAAACACTGCTCATGATTAGGACTCAGATACCAGAGTAAGATGGATGAGTATGGTCTTCTTATTAACAAACTGTGATTTAGGAAAACACATATAGGTTCAAGAATTTTAAATTAAAGATATTTATAATTAGTATTCCAGATATCTTCACACATCTCAGAGAAGAGATAAGGAACACAATATTTTCCAAAGTTGTAATGGATCAGGCATAATATTATTTACTGGGAATGGTGTAACACATTTCCCTCCTACTGCTACCTACAGAGAGCATTTGCTTAAGCTGCTTGAGCTGCCCAAAGATTTTCTTATTCTGTTAGTAATTCTTACCTTCTGCTACTTTGGATGCCTTAGAAGGGCAGCAGGGACAGTAGAAAGAAAAAGTATGTTCTAAACTTATATTAAAAATAGGAAGATGGTGAAAAAATGTTATCCCACATGACCACCCAAGAAAGGTAATTATATAATGATAAGGCCTTCTGGATAGAGAAGAAAAGGAATGGCTTTCCCTTCCTTTTGAGGTTGTTAACCAAAGATATTTTGAGAATCTTGGTACAGATTAGAGTCCAGTCAGAACTCCTTTTGAACACCTATTACATTACAAAATGCCTTAATCCTTTATTTGGTGATTGGACATTTACAATTGTTGTTTACTGACTGACCAGAGGCAATGTCTCAGAAACTGTATGTGGCATATTCTTCCATGAAGCCATAGGCTGGCTTTAGGAAGGGACCTGACTTCAGCTGGCATTAGTAGCACTGAAACATTTGTAGAAGTTAGGCTGATACTCTAGTTCTTCTCCAAAGAAGGCTTGGGTCATCACTTACACAGCTCACACAAAAAAGTATACACAGTGCAACAGTAGGGTTCTTCATGTAAAAAGAGATACCCTTGAAGACAGGTCTCAGGGTGCTTTGACTACAAACTCGAAGATAATCTACTACCAATATCACTTCTGCATGTTCATGCAAAAAGAATGGCTATTGTTCCCCTGATTCTGCAGCCTTTCAGTTAGACAGATATTATATAAAAATTCTCCATTGTTCATCAGCATTTTCTTTGCTAAACAACTTGGAAGATATAAATTATTTGGA
The DNA here is from genome assembly GCA_036023395.1 of Myiotriccus ornatus. Lineage (NCBI taxonomy): Eukaryota > Metazoa > Chordata > Aves > Passeriformes > Tyrannidae > Myiotriccus > Myiotriccus ornatus. The sequence goes on along the minus strand of JAYRBT010000177.1, from coordinate 34,992,700 downwards.
TTTTTTCCATTTTATATGTTTTAATTCCAACACAGTGACAGGTTCTGTTTGTTCAGTAGCTTTTTATAAGGATACATAACTTGAATTACACAATAAAGTTCAGTATTATCCCCAAAGGAAGTACAACACATTCCTATGCAATAGACTTCTGCAACGTAACTATTTTTTATTTCCCTGACCACTAGACTGAAACTTACTGATGTGTTATTCCTGATGGAAAACACCAACAACAAACAAAGCGGTGCGTCCTTTTTTGTGCACACAAAGGTAAGGAGACGTATCTGCCAACACTGCAAGTCTTTACCGTTAGCTTAGAGAACGTTATAAGCTGAAAGACTGCTTACAGTACTGAATCTGTAACAATAAGCACAAAACAAGGTTATATGTTTCATATTGCTGATTATTTGTCTGTGACATAAAATTGTCTTCTTTCCTCTCTCTTCCTTCCTTTCTTTTACAAATCTGTGGGGTTTTTTGCTTTTTATTAATCTTGAGGGTTGTTCATGCTCATTTTTCTTTTTTTTCTTTTTTCTTTTTTTTTTCAGTACAGTCAGAGAGAACAACATGGTTGATTTCTAGTCCCTGCCTCTCCTGTTATCTCAGAGCTCATTCACACTATTCAATTCAGACAGCAGTAAGATCTAAGATATGTTGCAGCTTACTGGAAATAGGTGTTTATTTGCCCACCTGGAACTCCCAAAAGACTGAGAACTGCAAGCGCTCAGCTGGTAGTTTTCATCCAGCAATTGATATCTCAGTAAGGAAAGCTTGAAGATTTGGGACAAGTGAATATTAGCAGTCTTGGGGAGGCTCTCCTTGATGAAACAATGAGCAACAACCTGCAATAGGAGCTCTGGTTAATCTACATCAAGCTGAGTGTTAGTTATTATAACTTAACTTACCAATAAAGGTGGAAGTAAAGGTAATGCACAGATTATGTGCAAATATATTTGCACATTGCAACACCTGGATGAAGATATCTACACTTTCTGCTGAGCTGTGGTTTGGCTTCCCTAGAGCAGAAATTAAAAGGCTGTTGTTTTAAATACTAAAAAATGGAATATTCCATGTGTTATCTAAAAAGTATTCCCAGTTTCCACACTTTCAGCTTTCCCTCTCTCAGAATGTAGAATTGCATTGTGAAAGTTTGCAAAGTTGAAGTTGAACAGCTATGCATCTAGGAAAAATATATTACAGGATTTGATCCACAGGGGAAATAGAGGTGCTGTATCAAGTTTGTCACACTATGAGAAAACATATTTTATTTTCCATCTATGTTGATCAGCTGGAGAATCAGCGTGGGTTGCTGACAATGAGTTTCAAAAATCACAGCTGGTCCCTGAGTTTTAAGTAATGCTGGACAAGATAAACAATGTAACTTGAGATCAACATAAATGAAACAGGTTCTATGTATATCAATAACATATCTTTGAAAAGTTTGGTAGAATAGAAATGTGTTGCATAGAAGGATTTGTTTATAGCCTTGTCTATTTTCTTGCAAAAAATCTTTCAGATTTATTAAAAGATTGATTAAAGTATTTTGTAAAAAAATATATACAAATTAGCTGTGTATACTTAAGCACAAATACCATGTAAGAGAAGGAATATATATGTATGTGTGGCTGAGTGGTCATATGGGTATTCTTGTAAGTTTTGTACAACTGAAAACTCTTTTATTTGGTTACAGAACAAAAGACAGAATTTATCCGTTTTCAGGGAATTAGATTTTGTATTGGGAGTGTAAAAGATTTCTGATTTGGGTTCCTTATACAAATTCAAATTAATTCAAAACAAATTAATTTTAGTAAAACAATTCATTATAAATAAATATAATAGCCCAAATTAAAAGGACTACATATGCTTTATGTAGTCAAACAGTAGTATTCACATTTTTTATATACATTTTGATAAGATTAAGATTTTATATGTTCATGCTTCTAGAAAATACTGCATAAACTTCTTCTACAGTGAAGAGATCAGTATCCAACAGTTGTTTACTTTGGATTTTTTTTTGAGGAAGATGGGATGTCTTTTCACTTCTAAATTCTGATCATTGGGAATGTCTTAGTCAAAAGTACAGTGTGATTTGAAAACGTACCTAAATTTTAACTGCCACTCATTACCAAGTCCACCTGTCTTGACAGCAAAAGACATGGGAGGAAACAGAGTAACCTAAAATATCTCTTTTATTTGAAGCCAATTTCCTGCATATTTTACTTTGTTCTGTAATGTAAAATGCATTGTTATGTAGCACCAAGAAGGCAGAAGTATAGAAAAACCTGAAAAAGAATAATAACAATTTATAACTGTTTTCTTTTGTATTCTTCTTTGTGCCATGTGAGATTAAATGTTTTCAGCAGCTGACAGCACTGTGTAAACACAAGTATCTAATTTAGAAGATTTTAAGTGAAGGGAAAGCACATGATGACAAAGAAGAAACCAGCTATTTTTCTTTATCAAATTTTCCTTCACAAATAAACAACAAGAGTTACCAGAAAAGAGAGAAGGAATGTCATAAACATAAAAAGACTTTTTTGTCCTTTATTGAAAAACAGAAAAACAATCTCTCACTTTCTCCTCAGTTCTTTGTTGTTCACCTACATTTTATCAGTGCACTCACTTAGAGAGAGACCAATCCACCAGTTTAAAACACAACGTACATGGTTATCTATGCCATGGTGTTGGAAGTGTTGGAGAGCATTGATCACTGTGCCATGGTGTTGGAAGTGTTGGAGAGCATTGATCACTGTGCTAAACTTTGTCAGTCACTTGTGCCTTTGGACTACCCTGGAATGGCTTCTACAAAAAGATTTCAAAGTAGCTTTTTTCCTTTCAGGCTCAGTCTGGCTCCCTTGCTATATTTAGTAGGCTTTAGGTCTTCTTTTGCTAATATAAATAACAAAAATATTTCATATCTCTGAGGAATTGTTTTGGTTCAGTTTTTTTTTGGAATTTAACTTTCCGAATATGTTCTTAATCCCTTACTAAATGTTGTTGGCAAGTTTTAGCTAGTAAGATTAACTGCAATGTGTAAGCTTTTTTCAGTATCTGCAAATAGCTGTGAGTAATCCTCATTTAGGCATGGAGCTAATTCACATGAGCTTTTGGAACTGAAGAATAGCATTAGTATGACAATGAGACTATTTGAGAATTTATTTAAATAAAAAATAATTGAAAATTAATATCATTATGCAACCTTATTTTTATGCATATTTTAAATTTTCACTTGAAGAAATGTAGTCGATAATAGTTCACAGAAATTAAAGCATTATGCCTTATGCATTTAAGCTTGTATATATATGTGTATATGTGTATATTATACACATGTGGAAGGAAATTATTTCCTATTTTTTAGCTCAAGTAGTAACCACAGAAAAAATTTTAGTTTCAGTTCTACAAAAGTGCAAATTTTTAAATTATTTCAGCTATATAAGCAGTAGTTATTATTATTTTTCTCATTTTCTACTACCTGAAATAAACTACAAGTGTTTAAAATTAAGCATTAATAACAATATATGATAAAACAAGTAACTAAGAGCATAAACGGTTACAATTCATAGTTAAATTTGCCTATTCCGTCTACGGGAGTTTTATAACCTGGACTCATATCACTGCAACTCTTTATCATTTCTTTATACAGTATTAATTACTCATAACCTGTGGATCTAAAACATATTGGAATCATAAAAATAATCAAAAGCTATCTATTTATTTATTTTTACACTGTGTTTGTTGAGGCTCAAGGGAAGACAGTCCCAATACATTTTGAATGTTTCCATTATTTGGGATCTAAATTTTTCAAGAATAAATTGAAATGTTTTTAAGTACCTGGGCTAATGATCTCTACTTTGCTCTAAAATTAAACTGAGACTTACATCTAATCAAGATTCAAAATCTTGTTTCTTTCTATTACAGAAAGAATTTGTAATGACATGGCTGTTCAATTTCTTTTCCCAAGGGTGTCAGTCAAGCACCTTTTACCGTATTCAGAACTCATGTAATACTGTATGGGAATTTGAGACTCTGAAATGAATGCCAGACATCAGAGCACCACGACTGTCTGAGTCATGATCTTTGCTAACTTACAGTTTGCATCATCATTTAGTGTTGTTCAAAGTTGATACAGATTACTACCAAACCAGATTTTTCCACTAATGTTTCTGTGAACTAAGTACACAACACAAAATTGACTATATCAGGGAATGTTGCTAAGTGACAAGCTAGAACATTTGCTTAAGCATTGAACAAAGATGCGAAAGTCTAACTGAGCATGCAGTTACGTTGTTCATGCTTTACTGTCCACAGTTTGCTACTTTACCTTTGCAGTGAAGGGTTCAAGCCAAACCTTGGAATTTCTCAAAGATATTGATCTGCAAGATTCAGCCCATCAATCAAAGCAAATCTGACATGAGTTAATCAAAAGTAAAAGTTTAAAAAAGGATGACTTCCAGGTAGGTTTTTGCTGTACAGGCTAGATCGTGTCCATACACACTTCGAAATCATTAAGTTCTAGTTAGTTGAATTATGAGGTATACCAGAACAGACAGATTAGGAAATATATGAATATGTTTTTTATCTAGTGTTTAACATTTTGAGACAGTGACATATTTAGTAAGCAAGTAATAAAAATGGTTCCTCCATTTTTTTTTGGTCATGATCAATCCTAAGCTTTTAGGCACAAAATGAAGAAAGGAAAATGTTCTATCAGATCCATATTTTAAAATAATTAACCTTGTTATGCAGAAGAATCAAATCCATTTGATGATTTCAATAATTCAATAATCTTTTATGTAAATCTGAATTTTGAAAATTAGACTAGTGTTTTTAAATACTGATTTGTGTAAAAAAAATATGTGATCAAACATTTAAATAACTGCAGTGGGGGAGAAAAACAGCTAACCCTCTGAATGACTGTTCACAGTATTTGTGGATCCAATTGCAGATTTATGTCACATCTTTGTGCAATGCAGTATATGAAGCAATTTTCAAAGGCCTAATAGAAATCCAGATCAAGATACCTATCAGAGGAAAATATAATCTATATGGATGGGGTGTTCACAAGTAAAAAAAATTGTCTTCAATAAAAGAACCTGAACATTTAAAAATATTGAGTAAAATAGTTTTTTGTATAATTTAACAATGTTTGCAGCACTGGTTTTGCAAAAACCTATTTTACTTTTATGCACTTGGTGGTCATGATATGTCCATCTAGTGAGTATATTTAACACAACCAATATATTTCTCAACCAATGTTTTTTCAAGTCACATTATATTAAAAAAAATTAAAAAAAAAAACCCCTAAGATTAACATATTTTAAAAAAATAATTAAATGCTTGTAAAACAGAAAAATAGTCATATTCAAAATACAGAGTTTAATTTCCAGTCTTAGAAATTCAACTGTTCACATAGTATTTTTAATACTTCTAATATGCAGAAATCACAGTTCAAATTACAATTGCTAGTTTAAATTACAATAATGGTATGCTTATACGTTAATGTGATTGCCTTGTACCTGAGCTACTTTATATATAGAAGTGAGCCAGAACAAGACTACTAACATGAGTGTGATTCCTAGAAACAGTAGATATTGATGATATTCTAATATGCAGAAAATCTGAGTATGGCAATTAAGAGTTATCACAGAAGTTTTGGAATGATAGCTCCAGAGTTCCAGCCCCACATATTTTACTCAATCATCTAATCTGAGCATGTTGTTTTGCAGATGGAGTATGGTCCCAGCTAAATCTCTAACAGTAACATGCTAACTATAACATACTAACATAACCTTACCAAATGAAAATTACTGTAATATAATAAATCTTTATTAATGAGACCTAGATCATAAATTTACTTAGGAGAACAACATGGCCAGAGCCTTCTGAAAGAATATTATTGGTTCCTTTGTTGCTGATGCTGCACTTAAGGTTTTCTTCTCTATAATGCATTCCTCTATATTATGTTGAGGCCTTGTTGCATGAGAATTAGCAGATATTTCATTGGCATCCACTGATTAGTTGTGATAATAACTAAACAGTAGGTGCCAGTGATTTAACCTAATCCTAAACCTGTCAAAAGAGTGCTATGAGCCCTTGTGGGTGTTTTAAAAAGGCTTGTAATATTTACGTAAAAGGCAAAATTAAAATACTGTTCACAGCCTTCACCACTAATAAGCAGTCATATATTATCTCTCACTACATGTCATGTATCATGATAATTAAAAAAAATAGCCTGATTTTTAAAAAATCAGGTGCCTTTCATGACAGAAAGTATGATAAATCAGCAAAGCCATTTCAGGTGTAGTTTTGTCATTTTCATTTTATTGTCACAATGTACACAGAACCGTTCGTTTGACTTTAGTGATGTGAAGAGTGAGGGGGAAGATGTGAAGGCAGTAGCATCACTGGCTGGGAAAGAAAGAGGCAGCCATAAGCCCACAACAAGCCACCCACAAGGTCTCACAGGTTCTAGGTGCAGGAGGGATAGATTTAGAAATCTGGATCATGTAACTGTACCAAGTATTCCCACAGTTATTACAAAATCCAAATACATTATCTAATAAAATTTCATTAAACTATTTCAGTAAACAATGAACAACCTCTGTTTCTCATGCTTGCATTCCTTGTGTCATTTACATGACTGCCCTAGCGTTTCCTAAGATGTTCCCATCCGTTCACATCCTGTTTTCACAGTAGAATACATTCAGCAGCTCAAATTCTCCCATTTGTAATCCATCAGTTTCTCTTGCTTAGTTTCAAAAAGACTTCAAAGTCTGGGTTACCAGAAATCCATACTGTGGATTTCTCTGCTATCTATGTGAAAATAAACACCTTACTTTCCACCTTATCTTTCTTTGAATATATGTATATATTATTCTAAATAAAATAAAATAATCACTTTTTCTCACCTATTTAGAAAATGTGACACTCCAGCACTTAAAGCAAATTTTTCTATCATGTCACACCTCAGAAAAATTCCATAATCTGAAAAAAAAATAAAATTATTCATTTTGAGGGTCACCAACCGAAACCAGTCCAACATTCGCTGAACATTCTCTCTTCCTTATGAAGCAATTTTCCTAAAATCTCTGGCTACATTTTAAAATCTTGCCTTAGATTCCTGCTATTAAAAATGGTGACTAAGAGACAAGTACCTGTAAGTTCATGGAGTTTTGTACTATATATCTATACATTGAAAGTATCTGTACACTTGAATTAAAGTATACAAGACTAGTTTAAAATTTGTTCCTCATTATAAAAGAGTGACTGGCCATTGTTACTGAATTTTCTTTAAAATTTTGGTAGTATTTCTTTCTACTTGCCCTTTTTTTGCACTGACCACTGCAGCATAGTCAAAATATATTTCCATACATCTCCTGCAGAGATATGTCCTTATGACTGGCAATAGGATGGCTGAGAGCTGAAGAATGAAACCTTTGGTCACAGTGACTATGTTACAGATGTTATAGTTAAGAACTAATCTCTTATTTTGCAACTTTGTATCCTATAAATAATGATGTGTTCATCTGAAAGCTCTTCAGTTCACTTGCTTTTTATTTATTCTTTCTGTAACTGCAGATGAACAGCAGTTAATCAGAAATATCTGTGTTGGGTTATGCTTACATCTAACGCCATGTTCTTTTTCACTTTTTAAGGAGGTATGAAACTTATTGCAACTAATAGCTCCATTAAAAAAAAAACCAAAACCAAACAACAATCTAACAAGAGATATAATTCGTGAAATTAAAGAATGATAAACAGATGAATTAAACTGCATATGTTCAGATATGAAATCTAGAAACCTTCATCGTCCATATCAGCATGTTCTTATCTCTCTTACTAGACAAATATGGAGCATTCTGGGATGTTTTAAAAATCATAGCAAATATTACAAACTAAATTCTATAGTGGGAGACTGAAAAATGTGGGAAACTATCTTTGAGAAATATATTTTCAGTGAGAAATATATTTTATTGTGCCATATTCTGCCCTTACTCACATCAAGAAGCTCCTTTCTCCACAGGCATTCCTGAAATCAGTAGTTCTGAACATTCTGTAAGTTAAAAGTCCATTTATTAAAATAGGATTTAGTCCTAAATATCTGCTCTTTCAACATATTGATGTAATTTGGTAAATATTTAAAACTGGAAAAATTACTTGAGAAATAACAAAGCTAGAAACTGAAGTCAACTTTTCCAAGCGTTCCTTAAACAACTCTGTCAAAAAAAAAAAAAAAAGTCCTAAGATTGCAATAAGACATTTCATACGAAAATAACCTCTGAGACACTTATGACACTTACGGTCATCATAATTTTAGGAACAGGATCCTCTAGTGGATAGAGTTCTAGCCTGTAGAAGTGATAATCTACAAAGTCCTCGGTCACAAGTTTGGGTTTTGGGCTTATGTACTGGGTGTCTGTGATGAGGTTTTGGCAGCAGGAGGGCTGCAAGGGTGGCCCCTGTGAGAGGAGTTCAGGGGTTGCTCGTTCCAGGCACAGTCGGTTCCACCTGGCTCCAACGGACCCATCAGAAGACACTGCTGAGTGTGCGGTGCCTCTGATAAAACATACTTAAGGAAGCAAAAATATGGTGGAGAGTTAGAAAGGAGAGAGGGGAAAAGTGAGAATTCAATACAAACACCCACATTAGAGAAAAATGAATAGGAGGTGGCAAGGAGGCACTGGGAGCAGAGACTCCGCCTGCAGCCCATGGAGAGGAGCACACTGGAGCAGATACCCTCAGTTCAGTCTACATTGAAGTCTCTGCTGGAGCAAGTGGATATTTCCCGAAGAAACTTCAGCCCGTGGAAAGGCTACACTAGAAGGAAGTTTTTTCCTCAAGGACAGTGGAGAAGACCCACGTTTCTTCCACAGGAAAAATGTGAGAAGGAACAAGCAGATGGGAGGAACAGCTACATGCTAACCATAACCCACAGCCCCTGAGCCTTCTGGACAGCTCAGAGAATGCTGGGTAAAAGAACTGGGAATGAGAGACTGAAGTGGAGACTGGAAAAAAGGAGAAAGGCAGGGAAAAAAGTTCTGTTCTACCTTCTGGTTATGTTTCTCACTGTCGAAATCTACTTTAGTTTGGAAATCAAATCATAATCTCCAAATCGAGTCTGCTTTGCCTGTGATGGCATATAGTAAGTGATCTCCCTGACTTTATTTCATCTTATATGAAATCATTATATTCATCATTTTATATCATCAAGTGTTTTCGTCTCATTTTCTCCCCTCCTTGTTTAGGAGAGTTGGTAAATGTGTCTAATTCAGCAAAGATTACCACTCACTTTTCATAATCAAAAAACTTCATTTGAATGCATCACCTTGTTCATACTACATTTAGGTCCTCTTAAAAATGCTGACAGAACTTAGAGCATATAAATAAATTAATTTGAAGCACATTGTAGCTTTTATAAGTTGTAAGTCACAGAGGTATTACAGCACTTTTTTTTCAAACTAGGCCTTAACCAAAAAATCAGATAACTATCAGAAATTCAAAAAACCTGTTCAGGACAGATTTTTGTTTTCAGCTTCAATCTGTTCAGAAAAAAGAGATTTCAAATAAATATAAAGAAATAAAAAGTTATCAGAGCTTATTTTAAGAGGCAGTTGAAAATGGTTCCAGTATAAATTCAGAAATACAGCCTAAGTAGAGGACTGAAATTGGCACTTTTTCTTTTAAGACTGAATCCTGACTGAAAGAAAGAAAGCCTCTATAAAGACACTGCAGGAGAATATCTATGGGTCTTTATATCTGATATATTTGATATATCAGATATTTAGATACTTAGGTATTTACCTTCTCATATTTGAATTTATGTCTTCATTTCATGTTTTTAAAAGGTGTGCTTATAAAAAATAAGTTCTATACAGCAATGTAGTATGGATCACTAACAAGATCAAACAGCATAAAAGAAGAAATATAAGGAAATTATTTACTGTGGATCATATTTGAGGCAGAGCAGCCTTCCTTAGATAAAAAGTTGGTATAGTTATCTGTTACAAAGGTTGACAGTACTATTTCAGTAAAGTTTATTGTTCATACTAGACCATTACAAAATGTAGTAAGAGATAGAACAAATTCTATTCTGAAGTTGACTTTTTGTGCTTAGAGCATGTGATGAGGGACAGTGTTCTGACAGTTCAAGCTTACTCAAGCTTGATGACTGATCTAAATTGGAGCTTGGAGATAAGAGAAATTCTTCAGTGATGCCTCAGTTGTCATTGATTGCTATGAGCAATTTTAAAGCTATTCAGGATGAGAATTGGCAGCTTGGTTCTGAAAGAGGAGAAAATGGTACATATGACTGTAAGCTGGCACAAACCCTACTGCATTAAAAGAAAAAAAAAAGAAAGAAAAAAGGAAAAGGTTTACATTACTTGTACATGTAAGTAATAATCACAACTACATAACATAGCATTATACATCATCAGGGAATGACATAGTGAATTTACAGGGTACAATGTAAACAATAGATGTGACAAGAAAGACAAAAATGAAGGGCTGGGAATATTGCAAATAGCAGCAGCAGCAAGATGACTGAAAACAAAATGTTCTAGGCTAAAGACAATAAAGAAGTCAAGTGCAGAGCAGAAGCTCCTCTTCTGAGTGTTGATTTCAGAAAGTATTTCTCTCTGATAAAATTATCCCTGTTTTTGCACATAGCACAATGTATTTTCCATCTAAATTACTATCATTAGAGCACCAAGTATTCAAGACAACTAATGTGTCCAATCATAATTAGAACAGAGGCTTGTGTTTGGGTGCAAAAAGGCTATAACTGTTCTGCTCTTTCAGAAGTTTTGGGAGCAGTGTATATCTTTAGTATTGCTGTGTCTTCTGAAAAGCTCACTTCAAATTCAAAGAGCTGTCTCTTGAGCATTATATACAGAGCCCTGGGCATACTTAAGCGCATTGGTTTCCCATAGCAAGGAACATCCTTCAGTAATATTTGTGTCTCACTGCGGCTTACAGTCTTGTTCACACTGCAAATTTGGTCTTCAGAGAATCTTGAGAACAGCCTTCGAAAGACAATGTAAGTTGTTGCATTAGTTCTGCACAGCTAGGTTTTGGTAGCGGGGGTCTACAGGGGTGACTTCTGTGAGAAGCTGCCAGAAGCTCCCTCCATGTCTGGCAGAGTCAATGCCAGCTGGCTCCAAGACAGACATACTGCTGGATAAGGCTGGGCAAATTAGAGATGGTAGTAATGCCTTTGTGATAATGTATTTCAGAAGAAAAAATAAAAGTTATTGCACAGGTCTAATTGTGGCCAGAAAAGAACAGAGTGAGAATATGTGAGGGAAACAACTCAGCAGACACCAAGGTCAGTGGAGAAGGAGATGGAGGATCCGGTCCAGGCCCCAGAGCTGAAATTTCTCTGCAGACCATGGTGAAGACCATGGTGGAGCAGGTGTCCCCCTGCAGCCCATGGAGGAGACCCCCACCGGAACAGGTACATGCCCAAAAGAAGGCTGTGAACCCATGGGAAACCTGTGCTGGAGCAGGGTCCTGGCAGGGACCTGTGGACCTGAGGAGAGCGGAGCTAGCACTGGAGCAGGCTTCCTGGTAGGACTTGTGACCCTGTGGGGGACCCACATTGGAGCAGGCGGTGCAACAGTTTGTGGAGAACTGTTGCCTGTGGGATGGACTCACGTGGGAGAAGTTCATGGTGGACTGTCTCCTGTGGGAGGGACCCCACGTATAAGGAGGGGAAAAACTCTTCCCCCCGAGCAGTGGCAGGAACAATGTGTGATGAATTGACCATTACCCACCTCCCTCTGCCACTGAGGGTGAGGAGGTAGAGCTTGGGAAGGAGGGAGGGGTAGGGGAAACATGTTTTTGAGATTTATTTTACTTCTTATTATCATGTTCTGATTTTGTTAGTAATAAATTCAATTAATATCTCAATTCTGAGTCTGTTTTGTCTAAGACAGTATTTGGGGAGTGATCTCTCTTGGACCTTATCTTAACTCATGAACCGTTATATTTTCTCTCCCCTCTCCAGCTGAGAAGTTATCAAGTGGCTTTGGTGGGTGCCATCCAGCAAGGGTCAAACCACTACAATCGTCTGTGCTAATGCAAATGTACTGCCTATTTCTTGTGGCATGGAAAAAAACTTTATTGAAGAAAATGGTTTATTGATTAAGAGTCCTGTCTTGTAAACAAGAAAAGTACTGGGCAGAATGGGTTTATTCTGACAATTTTGTCAGATTTGAGATCAAATATTTATAATATTATTAGTCTTGAAAGATACCACACCACAATTTCAAGGAACTTTATTGACTGCAGTTTATTTTATTATTTATATTTATTCTATATTACATTATTTTGATTAATACAGGTAAGTAATTCTATATGTTATATATAATAGTCTACAGCTGAAAATACCATACATTTTATCTTTGTTAAAAATGAATTGGTATATTTATATTATTTCAAGATTTCTGTAGGAAGTGGGTGTTTGTGTGTGCTTATTGATCTTTTTCTGAGCGAAGACCATATTAGTTTTCTGTATCTATCCTTTTTCTGGCTGTAAAGATTTGTACAGCGGTGTTTTATCTCAGAGGTAAATATAATGTCATAGAAAGAGAAGAGTTTCCAAAATGGTCCCAAATTGCACAAATACTCTAGTTAAAATAGTCAGAAGTTATTGAAATTTATTGAGCTAATTTCTTTAGAAAATCAGTTTTGCCAAAAGAAAAACTCAGGATCTCTGTATATTCAGCATTTATCCTGAAATTTTAATGGCAGAACTTTAGGATGCTGTATTCTTTTGCTGTGCACAGTTTGATCACTCTCCTGTATAGCTACACTAGGGAGGTTTTCTCCATAATTTATTTGCTCCCCCCAAAAAAGATAAAAGGTCAATACTGGTTTTTGGAAAATTCTGTGACTTATCCAATTTCAAAAAAAAAACTTGTCCTAATGAGTGCACTGCTTGTTTGCAAATCAAGTCCTATAGATACCTCCTTATCTCTCACTCCATTTGCTGTGTGATCTTGGACAATTCCAGCTCAAATCTTTGTTTGCCTGTTTTGTCTGTTCTGTGAGAAATCAAATCTTCAAGAAGGATGATTCTGTCTTCTCTCAGAGCAGTAGTGATTATCTTCTTAATTTACCATCTTTGCTATAAATTTACACTTTGGCTACTTGGAAATGAAGGGAAAAAAGTACTCAGAAACCTTTGATAAAGCAATTCCACAAAAACATGGATTTCCCAGATGAAAAAACTGTTCAAATACCTGAATTATTTTACAGGAGATCCACAGGGGCATTACATTAATATTTAGAATCATTTTTGAAAATTAAGGAATTGGTTGAAATGTCAGTTTATGATATATGAACTCTCACATATTTATTAATAGCAGACATATCCATTTTGGATATGTTATTCATAAGATGTATAGATGTTTAAAGGCATCGCATTTTTGAGGTAAAGGAATTCACCTTGTTTTACATTACTTGTGTTTTAAATGATCCCATTTTGTCTTTAAATACCTAGAAAGAAAAAAAAAGTTCTCCTTTGTCCTGTATCCCAGTTAGGCCCCTGCTGCTTATTGATACCCACTTTTTTTCTTCTTATTACAATTCAATAACTGTAACAGCAATTTTGGTAGGTCTAGAGAATATAGTTAATCTTTTTATTTATTAATTCACTTTATTACTATGTTTCTCTCTGGTATTCCATTAAGGATAGCTTTGCATATTGTGCTTGAACATACTTGTTTTTCACATTTTGTCACATACTAGGTAGAGGAATAGCAAGCATGCACGTTTCCTACAATAGGTTGCCTTCCAGTAACTTTTTACTAAGGAAATGCAACTTTTTTAGATGTTTTCTGGTTTAAAGGACAGCCGTAGTTTTGGGCTTCCAGAGTGGCAAGACCATTTTTGCCTAAGTACAGACAACCCTTAGCTGACTGTTCTACAGTGTGAAGCTAGTTTAGGTGGTTTTGGGGGATTTTTGTTTGGTTGGGTTTGGGGGTTTTTGTTTGGTTTTTGTTTGTTTGTGTGTTGGGTTTTTTGGGGAGATTCTTTACAGAGAGGGTAATCAGGCATTGGAATGGGTTGCCAAGAGAAGTGGTGGATTCTCCATCCCTGGAGGTTTTTAAGATGAGACTTGATGTGGCACTGAGTGCCATGGTGGAGTAACCACGGTGGTAGTGGATCAAAGGTTGGACTTGATGATCTCAGAGGTCTCTTCCAACCCAGCTGATTCTATGAGTCTATGATTTTGCTGGGTTTGTTGAAGTTTTTTTAAGAATAGGGCTCCTAAGTGCCCTCTTTTACTTATTAGGATTCATTCGATCTTACTCAGGCTTTTAACATTTGCCTAAATTTTAGATGGCTGCTGAATTAGCTCTTCTAAACTGAACAGCTAAATTTTCTACATAGTCAGTGGAGTAAAAAAGGTATCTTTAAAGCCTCCTTAAAAAATCATCCTGACTTAGCATCCTAGCCCATGAAAGGACCCACCTCCTGGTGGACCATATAGAAATCCTAAAACATTTCACACAATTTCACTGAACATTCTGAGTTGGGAAGGATCCACAACAACCACTGAGTCCAGCTCTTAAATAAATAGTTCATATGCGGATCGAACTCACCATGTTGGTGTTATTAACACCATTCTCTAACAAACTAAAACATAAGTTAGAACTAGTGAATGTAAATCAACTTGTACAGTATATAGTATGCAATATATAGTATGCAATGTATTTGTTTTTTCTAGGCATGTTTTGCATAATATATATTCCATATTGTCCTAAAAAGTCAAATTTAAATCCAAAACAGATATTTTTCTGTCATACCCATTATGAAGTACTCCCTCTTTCTTTTGAACACTGATGAATTTTTCAGCAACTTTTTCCCTCTATCCAATTAACTTTTTCCAAATAAGTCAAAATAATCATTCTATTGCTTCCTTTCTCTTCCTAAACTCATGTATTTATTTTTTATACAGCAAATTTCAATAAATGCCCTAAAAAGGAATATTTCCTCTTTATTAATATAGTTAAGAATATACTTTTATTAAAAATAAATAGGAAATACTTATTTGGGATGCCAGAGTTGAAATACAAATAATCCGTATTGAGGTGACTTAAATTCTGTGTCTACAGCTGCATTTTATTTTCATCCATGTACTAAGAAATTTCGATGTTCATCTACTGGGACCAAAAATGGAAGAAATAAAACCCTGCTGCTATGAGAATAGTTCATAATTATTTTGCAAAAGCTTGTCCTACATTTATGACTAAAAATCTGATTTATAATCCAGATAAATTACTTCTGTAATAACCAGTGGATGTTTTTCTTCTTTTATTCGTACAATGAACACAGTTCCCAATTTCCCAGGATCAGAAGATATACACTTATTTTGTGACCAAAGTATGAGAAACCTCTCCAAACTTGTAAATCTTACAGTGCCTTACATGTATGCACTTCACAAAACACAGCACAGCAGAATACCGTTATAGAGACAGCATTGCATGTTTATCTAAATATTCTCTTTTATCCATAAAGGATTTAAATAGCAAAGATAATTTCCTTTCCTAAAATGAAGAACAGGAATAATGTTCATACAACAGAATAAATCCACCAGAAAAAGTGTTGGAAACAGTAATATGTGTTCTTATCGTATTATGAGGCTAATATAATTTGTTATGCTAAATTTAACTTGAATGTTTCTCATTTATTTTAATTAACACTTGAAAAAGTGTATGCCAAATGACAATTAATTTATGTAGTTTGAAGGGAAGATGTGTCATACAATTGTCTAACACTGTCCTCTTAATCTCACCCTTGCTCTCTCTGTCTCCCTTTTTTTTTCTTTTTTTTTTTTTTTTAACATTTGGGAGGAATAAACTGAGGTTTACAGTTGTAGAAAGTTGTAATGTCTGTTGTGGGTGGGAGAGGAAAGTTTAGACAAAATCTACTAAAAAGCTCTGCTCTTGAGTAACCAAGTGCAGAAAGAACTGCCTTGTTTTCTTAACCCTTTCTCAGAGAGGAGGCTAGGTGTGGCTGTATCCAATCTCAGCCTCAGATTATGTCACTGGTTTAAACTTAAGGAATGATTGAACCACTTTTGTCCCACAGGTTTTAATGATTGGAAAAATGAGAATACTTATATAAAATGAACATTTTGTTATTACAAATTATCAGATAAAAGATCTTAATCAGAACAATTTACTATACAATATAAACGCTAAAAATCTATTAGTAGAGTATTACATAGCATAAAGTAGTATAGTGCACTGCAACAAAGTAATTATTGAAGCAGTTATATTAAAGCTAGCAAAAAGAAATAATTATTAAGTAGAGATTTGATGTAACTCACCCATATCAACACTCGTGAGGAGATCTCTTTCTCTCAGCCTTGAGGAGTAACCTTGGAGGGCATACGCAGCCAAGGGAGGAATCTCCACTCCTACACTCCAAGAAGGGTTGTGTCAGAAGAAGCTGGAGGACTGGACTGCTAGACCCCATTTACAGGCCAGCTATCATCTTATCAAAAGTCAAATCAGACTGCAAAAGCAAGGTGTGTATTCGAAGTCTGGTGAACCGGTATGGTTTCAGCATAATTAACACCAAGACAACACCCCGACTTCTAAGGTTGATCTTGCATAATGGCTTGCTTGATTGGATTTTAGGTCTTATCAGACTAGGTCTATCCTGGCACAATGTCTCAGGACAAATCCAAACTTCAGATTCCTGGGCCATGTGAAGTCTCTTTTGAAATCGCCCATTGACTAGGAATGTTTACCATGGATATACTGTTTCTTACAAGAGAACGGTGGGTTTAAAAAAAATTTCAAAGTGTTATTCAAGTTGTGTGATTTTCTATGAGATTGTTATTTATCAAAAGCACAGTATAGTAGGACTATTCTGTTTTACACCAGTGTTTTCCCTGTGTATTGCTTCTGGGAGGGTAGTAAGAAATGAGACTTTTTTTTTTCTGATTCTCTTGTTTGTGGGAGGAAACAAGAGTGTTTCTGTTTGATTTTGGTGGTAGTTTTTTGTTTGTGTGCTTGTTTTCTTTGGTTGTTTCTTTTTTTTGTTGTTTTAGGGTTTTTGTTGTTTATTTTGTTGTGGTTTATTTTGTTGAGGGTTTTTTTTAAATTTTCTTTCCATAAGTCATTTAACTTACTCGGAAAATACAGACAGCAGTGCACCTTGCAGTTAAGCTTGACTGTGTTGATAGTCCTTTGTTCTATGAGAAAATAATACCTTAATTCGGATTTGTCCTACGAAGATACGCTTTATAATTGCTAGAGAGTATGTGTGTCACAGCTGTTGGAAACTCCAAGTACTTTTGTTAATATATTGATCTTTGATTTTGAAATCTATGTAAAGTCAGTGCTGGGAAAGAAGATGGGCTTCATATTGTCTTTTTGAATTATCTTCAGGAAAAAACTGTGGTCATTCCATGAAGAAAGTACTTGTTGTGTTCACACTGCTTTCATCACTGCAGTCACACTACTTGGCAGTTGGCTTTGATCTCCTCTGGAGCCCGTGTAGTACCCTGTGATCTAAATAATTTTGTGTGAAGAAGGAAGGAGACCAAGGAGCAAAATAGCATGAGTAGTGGAGAAATTTCAGATGATTAGACCCTGAAACTAAGCAGGAAATAAAACTGAGGGTGTGGAAAATTGTATCCCTTGGGACACTCACTGAAGTGAAAATTTTTCAAACACACTGAATCTCTCCAAGGCAGCCAAGAGGTGGTAAAGAGATTAATGACAAAAGCCAAATGATTGACTTCCAGAATGAAGCATTGTGGGTGCTACTGTAGAAGCGTTCAACATCAACAAGTAGGTCCATCTATGATACTCCTAAACTACTGATAGCCTCAGAGGGATCTCATCTTCACTCAATCTGTATTACTGGTACCCAGGCCACGGCTGGCCAGTTTAAGTAGAGCTGATCATGGTGGCAGAACCAGAATGAATATCTGGTAGGCACCAGATACATAATTAACTTTTGTTTTCTCTCTGATAATAAAAATAAATAGCCAAATGAGCCTATAAACCTATATTTCTAATCAAAAATGTACATATCTGACATCATTAAAATCCATAATCTGTTAGGAGCTTGTAAGATCCTACTTCAAAGTGTTCTGACCCTTATAAAACAAGGGTTACTTCTGAGTGATACTGTAAACATGAAATAATGCAGATTTCTGCAAATTTCAAGCAAAGTCTAATAAAAATGTCCAGGACTGCACAGGCTCAGAAAAGATTATATAAAAGCAGAACAATATTTTTTGGCATTTTTAAGTGTTCTAATAGTTTTTCATTTAATTTTAAGATGCAAAATTCTTATAAAGAAAACATAATACTTTGACTGGACTTTATTTAAATGCCACTTCACCCTAAACTCTTTTAAGTACATGTACTATTCAAGAACATTTTACAATACCAAATGTTGAGTTATTTTATTAAAAATAAAAATCTGCCTACCCTTGCATTTTCTAAAATGGGTTAAGATGTAATATATCTTAGTCTACAATAACAGATACATAAACCACTCAACAATCTAAGTATCAGCAATGAGAGGGTACTCATTTTTCCCTTTAATTTTCAGTCACGTTCTAAAAGAAAGGACAGTTCAAACAGAGAGAAAATTATTTAATAAGTCAACAACAAATCTAGCAAAATTCTAACACAAACTGAAAAGCATTAGTTTCATAATAATTCTGCTTTCATTATATAGTATACATTATATCTATACCCTTGCAGCAGGAGTTATACAAGTTTTAGTATGAAATGGAAAAGTAGATCTTGCAGAGCTGTCATATTTCCTCTGCAAACTTGGTTAAGGAAGTGGACTTGCAATAACTGGATTCTCATCCTTTGAATGTGCTAGTCTGTATAGCCTTACTGACTCATCAAGAATCACTTGCTGTGCCATGATAAATAAGGGTGTATCACAGTGCCTCCCTGCTGCAGTGAAGAAAGAGAAGAAATGAACCTCTGAGGGTGAAGTGAGGCACAGGATTTGGAAAAAATGTTACTTACTTTTCCCTTTTCCATACTTTTTCTTACAAATTAAATTTTGTTTCCTGGGCTCCTTATTTAATCAGTGGAGGAATATGTGGTCCTTCAGAAGGGTGTTCTGAGCACCTAAGTCAGAACTACAGTATCTCACTAAGCCAGATGCTGTGAGCATCCTGCTGAGCAACAATATTGTTCCAGCCTTTTTTTTTCCCCCCAAGAAAAGCAACACATGTCATTGCTTAAGTTATAGCTATGAGTGAATGCATATTTCAAGACCTCATCAACTGATTGATCCAGTGGCCTGTTCTTATCCTTCCACATTCCACCTACTGGCTTATTCTGTCTCCCATCTCCTAGATCTCTTAGCTGTCTAATTTCTAATTAATGTTTTGCTCCCCAGACTCTCTATCATTCAGTTATATTGGTTTATATTATTTTTTTTAAGGAAAAAGTAGGGGAGATGGAGCTTCCAAACTTTATCTCTTTCCTTTTCTTTGCATTCTTTAAGAGCAATACTAAAAAAAAAAAAGTATCTTTTAGTTTAACTTACTCCAGGAAGGCAACTTACAGCAATGCCCATAACAATGTGTTCTAACCTATGGCACACTACTCTTTTATTTCTGTTTTTGAGTGACAAATACTGGATCAGTCACTCCCTATAAGGCATACAGTTAACCCTCTTCTTCTGTAGTATAAGTAGTGGTGCATATCAGGGCTTATCCCGCATTTTTCACAGATCAAAAATTTCCATGCATATTAGTGAACATTTTAGATATGTGAGAAGCGAAGAATTTAGTTGCTCAGATAAATGCAATAGGTACCACTTTTCCTGCTATTTCATGAGGCTTTCAAGGTTATAGGAACTCTCCCATTTTAGGTTTCCATTGAGGCAAAACAGATGATGGGTAATGTGCAGTTTCCAAAATTGAAAGTAAGTTTTTTATAAAGTACTAATTTTCAAAGTACTGTGATTGGACTGAATGCTATTCTTAAATTAGTTCTTAATTTAATAGACAGTTCCTAAGAGAGGGTTTAAAAGAATAAAAAGATGAGTTATTAGCTGAAAAACAGAACACAGAGAAAGAAATAGGAACTGAATAAGCACTTGAAGACATGGACTTATGAATGTGCTATATATGGATTTTCTTATTTCTAGTTTTGATTTAAAGCTATCAAGATGACTCTTTTTTAGGTATAGTTAAAGAAAAGGAGTAGAATTGGGATATGTGATAATAGACACACAAGTGTTTTAACACAGACAAAACTGCAACTACAAAAGCAGTCCAGACCTGGATATAAAGCAATTCAGGGTTTAACATATATAAGAATTTCAAATACCATTAGTTCAAAGTAGTAAAATACATAGGGTGCAAAATAAATTTAATAAGCTCCACAACAAATGTTGGTTCAGAAAAATGAAAAGAACAGAGAAGGCAAATTATCTGAGAAAGAAGGGTTCAGTTAAGTAGATTAGCAGGCATTATAATGGAAACCGTTGGTCTTAAAACCTCCTTTTTTCTTGTTCTTAACCTATTGTAAATATGTAAAAACCTATTGTAAATAATTTTGGGACTAAAACTCAAATATATAATGTCAAACCAAATAGAATAAAGTTACTGAAAAATATTCTGGAAAATTAGGCTGGTGGTAGAAATAAAAATTGCCATACTCAGTAAAGTACAAATGTAAAATAACAAATGCTCAGAAACATTTATCTTTTTGTATAGAAAAGTGGTATATCAGACACATTTACAACAACAAGAATGAGTTTGTGTGCCATAAATTTCAAGCTAGCTTGAACTTTATTTAGTCCCATACTTCATCCCTGCTCCAGTGAAGTCAATTGGAGCTTTGCCCTTGAATTTGACAGCAGCAAGCTAAGACTTTAAGTTTATAAGTTTATACGGTAGATGGCATTATAGCTTGTTTACTCATTGTCTACCAGCAAAACCAACACTGATGCCAGTAAACATTCTTAAATTAAATAATTCCTTTCGGTGGGAGGTGGGGGCGGGTGGGGTGGGGAGAGAAATATATGTTGTTTCCCTAAATCTGATAAGCACTTGGATATTTTGCCACTTTGTCTTTATTTATATGTTCCTAAGATGCCCTGAATAAAATTGAACAGCTTGGCAAACTGCGGTAGCTCAGAATATCCTTTTTACTTTGTTTTCCTCTTGAAAATATCTACCAACACATATTTCAGGGAATAAAGTTTAGAAACATTGCTGGAATTTCTCCTAATATCTAGACACTTAAAAAATACAAAATTAATGTTTATACAGCCACATATTTATGATTGTGTCTGTGTTGTGTGTGTGCATCCCTAAATATATACATGCTTGCAAATCTGGATATATTTTTTCTGTATGACATTGTAAAGTTTTAAGCACTTAGGAAATGTGTAGCAGAGTAGTGTTTCTCCACCTTTTTCTACCACACCTTGCTGCCACTATCTTCTGCCTTAGCCCCAGGGTTCATTACTGCCTCCTTGCTGTCTTTTCTTATTTCTTTGCCTCACACAGTCGCTAAGAGCTCCAGTAATGTTGGCCGAATGCCCAAACCAATAATCTAAGTTGAACTCTGCTGTCATAGTCTAAAGTTATAGGGATGTCTCAGCACTACGCTGTTTAGGGCTCCTCGTTCTCTGTAAACACAATCCACAGTGAGACAAGATGGTCCATCACAATATCAGGAGTGACTGAGGAGAGATTATCTGTGCTCTAAATCATGTTGCATCTTTTTTGGAACATAATTATACTTCCGTACTGACAAAGATCACACTATTTGACAACCACGTAAAAAGATGCAGGATCAGAAGATATACACATATTTTGTGACCAAAGTATGAGAAACCTCTTCCTTCTATCCTTGAATAACTCAGCTATAATAACATTATTATATGTTACCATAAACATTAACTACATACAAAGAATTTCAAGAATCTTACTTTTTATATTAAATATAAAACAGGTAAATAAATAAACTCTACATTCATTTTAGTGTCATGCTTTTTTCATCTTTCTTGTGAGAGACTGACATAGTTAATGGCCTAAACATTGTTAAAATCACTAAAAGGCTTTTGTCCAGTGCAGCAAATTGTGCAAAGCAATAACTGCCCACTGAAGCCTACCCGACCCTGAATATCCCTACTAATTTGGAGTGTGAAGGGAACTTGAGATAAGATAAAAGTGGTACTGTTGTCCAGTTATCCCAGGAGAAGAATGTATGCAGAAGTGTGAGAGACTGGAATGCTGGTGGCTCAAACAATCAAAGTTCAAGCTGTCAATGTGCCAAGTAACCACCCAGGTGCTGAGGATGGGCACACCCAACACCTGGAGCTACAAGTTGGGTTTTGAATGAGATAAGGAAAAAGGCAAATCCTGCTAGGTGGGGTAGTGTTCCTTTGTCCTTACACAAATGACTCAGATAACTCAGTCTGGGGAAGCATCAGAACAATTCACACCTAGCCTAAAGATATTCCTCTCTGCTGATGGGCCATAATGCACTCAAAAGCACTGATGTAACAGGCATCTGTAATGTCTGTCTTAGAAGGTGTCAGATTCCTGCAATGTCCTGTGATCTGATATTGCATCATCCAGTATAAAACTCCCCAGCGCAGGGGAGGTACTGGGGCATTCCTATCTAGCCTAAGCATAATAAAGTGCCAATTGACTCTGTATTTCATGGGCTTTTTCCCTCACCACCTTGGGCTTCCCTTGATGGATCTAGACTACAACCATCACTTTGACAAAACTGGAACCTTCACCACTGAGAAGATCACAAGAAGGTCAATTGGATGCCATTAGAATCCATGGAGAGGTTATACTTTTCCTACTTAATCTGTTTCTCTGTCATTCTCTTTCTCCCTCCCCTGCCCCCTGCCTTTTTTTCCTATTTCTTTCTATGTGTCTCTACCTCACATTTACTGTTAAATAAAACTCTGTACTGTTGACTTCAGCATATGATCTCATTTACACCTTAATTCAGGCAGATGAAAAGAACAAAAAGAACGTAAAGAACAAAAGAATATAAAAAATTTAGAGAATGTAAATGTGATGTTCAGTGCAGTTCCATTTAGATTACCAGATCCTAATGTACTACCATCGTAATGAAAGCATCTAACATCTTAACTCTGAATTTGTTTCTGTCTCAGTAAGCATGAAGCATTACTTTTGTTTAGACTTTGTTATGTTCCTCAGAAGTAGATAAAAAGCAATCCTTACTCTAGAAATATTATATGTACTGCTTTCATTCACTTCCAAGAACTTCTTTTATAAATCCTCTAAACACTGTCTCAGTGTTGCAAGGGGGGAACACTCTACAAGATATAAAATCCAGAACATGAACAGCATTTGAAACAAGATGTATTGTGTTAAGGCCTTGCACTCTGAAATTTTGTATTGTAAGTCATCCTATCTGTTCATTCTGCAGAATATACTGCAGAACTATGCAGTAAGACAGAGACTTATATTCATGTTTTAGTATTTTCTTTCTTCTTTTTTTTAACAAATCAAATATTTCTATAGCTAAGTTAAAAATTATTAAAACTATATTCTAACTTCCAAATAATGCAAGATCAAAATAAATCATGAAGATTCTTACATCAGTTATTTATTTCCATTTACAGTAAAGAAACGGGAAGAAGATACAGTGGTGACTTTGAGCAGAAAAGAGCTTGATACAGTTGCACAAGTATTTTACTGAGGATAGAAAATTTGAATTCTCTCTTTGTGAAACTAAGTTGGGTTAATGCAGGTGTACAGATTTGACTCTCCTAATTATCTCCATTCCTAAAAGGAATGGATGATGTTTACAAGGCTGACACTTGCATAATTCCTCCTTCTGAGGAGCCAGATTTCACTGGATTTTGCATACCCTGGTAATGGCTGCAGTGGATGCTGAGGAAATATATTTCCAAATGGATTGATAAATGAAGGGAGCCTTACCTTGTGCATTTCCCAACAACCACCAGTATCTGACTGACCCTCAAACCATGATTAGTAAGAAAAACTCCCTTTTTTCGAAGGTAGATATAGTTCCAAACTTCGGTGAGTTTATATATAATCCAAAAAAGCTTGTCTTTTCATTCAAAGGAATCACCTTCCAGTAGGACAGAAAACACACAGCAGGACAGAAACTCAGCAACAGCAAGTTGTAATTTAAGGACATCTGTTCATATCAGTCCATGAAATAGATTGACATTACTGGGTCATTCTTTCTCTCACTCCTTTCATCTCCTCAGCCTCTCCCTGCTGCCAAGAAACAATCAGCTATTATGAAATCTAAGTGCTATATTAATGATTTAGGTTTTTTAGTGACTTTGCTGTCTTATGCTGAACTCTGTCAGGCATTAGAAATCCAGTGTCTTTTAATGCTGTGCCTCAAATGACGAAAGGTTTGAAGAAAGTAACCTCTCATGCCTGGCTTATGTGTAACAGTGTAGAAGATATCTGGGCCTCAGCCTCAGACTGCTATTTCTTGAGACGTCTCTTCTGTGACCATTTTGCTTTCTGGGACTTCAGGTGTATGTGGTTAGGAAGCTGCAGAACAGCTTCACCCAAGGCCCACTTGCAGCAAGGAGTTGTGACAAGAATGATGAATGGGTGAATCACTGAAATAACAGAGAAAAAGCAGAGCAAGAATGGTGGTGAGCATAAAAGGAGACAAGCCTAAAAGGGAGATGCATCATCAAACACGAGAGTTCATCTGTCTGAAGTGCTGCCTTCTGAGTATAAGCGTATTAATTCTGTAGCCACGTGACATGACAGCATTACAGGGGAACCATATGGAGTTGTGGGTGCTCAGAATGTATCTAATACATTTTTCCTCAATAAATAGGAGAACAGCTTAGAATGATACCCACACTGATAACAGTAAATTTCTTGAATAGTAAATTAATTATTTTCAACAGTTATTACAGGGTAGTTATAATTAGGGGACAGAAGAATTCATAATTTTCCATAAATATTCAAAATATGAAATGTGCATTTAGAGCATTCTCCACCATTAGGATGTTCCTGCTCCGTTTTCAGTTGCGTGTATCAGTATAGGTCCACTGAAGTTTAAGAAGGCGGACAGAAGTACTTTAGGTAAAGAGATTTCCCTATAATCTGTAACACTTAAATCAAATTTCATTCTGTTAAATGTAACTTCTTAGAAATATAACATTGCTCAAATAATGAATTAATGTTTTGGAATATAATTTCTCATATAGACTTTATGACATCTTCCCTATAAAGAATTTTAGAAACAGCTTGAACTAATAATGACGTTTTGATAACTTGACTGCAGTGGGTGCAGGTGTGAGCACATGGAACAGCTCAGCTGACAGACACAGGAGGGTATTTATTCTAAACAGAGATGCTGACATGCATGTGAGAGAGAAACTGCTGAAGTAAATATAGATTAAAAAGACACACGTGTATATCATTGGGCTGGTACGTAGTATGGGTTT
Source organism: Myiotriccus ornatus (assembly GCA_036023395.1). NCBI lineage: Eukaryota > Metazoa > Chordata > Aves > Passeriformes > Tyrannidae > Myiotriccus > Myiotriccus ornatus. The sequence goes on along the minus strand of JAYRBT010000177.1, from coordinate 34,967,248 downwards.
AGGCTAATTGAAACCCCACTAAGATGATTTAAACTAACCTGTCTAGCTTCATCCTAAAATGGATTAGGAGCCTTCACACAACCTGCTAATGACATCCAGCTGTTAATCCACTTGATCTGACAGGTTAGTATCAACTAATTTTGAACTATAATGTGTTAGTGGAGAACTCCAAATCCTTGTGATTATTGACTTAATTGGATAAAAATGGTATATCAGATGTTCTGGGTGCAAATTCTTAGGCCTCAATTAATCGCAAGGCATAGGCAATGCAGGCAAAAGCAGCTACCAAATTGAAGAACTGCATGTATCTATTAAAAATACTCTGTTTACTTTGTACAGAAAAATATTATTACCCAGAAATACTTTTTTTTTGGCTGGTACTTGAAACATAGGTCATATTTTGATGTTTTAGTAATCAGGGCTAAGGATTATTTACTGCAAGGAGTTCCTTCAGTAAATAATTAAGGATAAAACAACATCTACATAACAAATTAGTAATCTGAAAGGAGCAAACTCATGTAAAGAAATCCATCTATGTAAGGACTGCATAAGATTTACAATGCCTTTACAGATCAAAAAAGAGAATAGAGTTTTGTCTTGTCATCAGTAATGCTGATGTCTTATTTTTAAGTACAATCCCACAACAGCAGCAATGAATATGTGTACTAACTCATGTATAATATATAAATTCACTTATTCATCTGAAATATATGGACAGGCTTAAATGAGAATTTCAATTAATAGCATTTATGTAATTACTGTAGATGACATTTCACCTGAGGGAACAAAAACAGAAGAGGGAGCATAGCACTCCTGCTTGAATGGCCCTGACAGCACTCAGTCCTTGCCCATCCCTGCCCACCACTGAGGACACCTGGGGGAACCCAAGATGGGACCACCCTGCCCACAGGGCCCCTTGTCAGCCTCCTGGGACCCCCCTCATCCCATTAGTGGCCTAGAGGTCTGTGTCAGCCCTCAGGGCTCTCAGTGCCTGCCCCAGCAATGCAGCAGCAGGGCTGGTCTTCAGCTGCCCACAACCCTGCCCAGCCCCTGTGGGACCCCCCAGCAGCCCCATGTCCCAGAACACCTTCAGCGCATTCCTGTATCCAAAAAGTTGCCTGATGTCCAGGGCTGTCCCCACCACTGCCTTGCTCCTGACTGGGGCTAGAACAGGAGTTACAATCACCCAGGGGCCAGCCAGGCTGCATGGCACTTTGTCACCTGTGCAAAAATATCCTTAGTAATATATTGCTAGCAATTTTAAGACATGTTTTAGAAAAAGAAAAGAAATTGGAATTGTTGGAATTGTTGGAATCAATGATTTACTTAAATGTTGGGAAACAATATGTATTAACTAGTAGTACAATAATAATACTCTGCATATGAGTTAGTTTGCTATTAATTTGCATCTACATATATTCACAGAAGATACTTACTGAGCAACAAGGGTAAAAAGCAGAGATCATAAGGCACTTCAAAATTTTAAAGCATAACCTAGGCAGGCTTTAGACTCCTACATCTGGTATCAGAGTAATGGACACACTGAATGATTTGTGGGTACTGCTGAATAGAAACACACGAAAAAAAGAAGAGCAGGCACTTCCACTAGCACTTCCCAATAACAGTGTGGATTTTATGAAGGTTTTCAGCCTGTTCAGCTCGAAATGAATACAATTAAAAACCAATTAGAATTCTCTCAGAGAGTTAATTTTATCAAAAATATTTTACTTAGTTGACAAAACTGACTTTCAGATTACAAAATTAATATCCTGTTGATGGCCAAAGAAATTTGAAAAAATCATTAAGAAACCAGATAACTTTAACAGGCTAGGTAGCAAAGCAAACACTTAGGAAACAAAAAGATATTAAACTGTATTAAATTTGAGAATGAAACAAACCAATATTTTTAACTTAGACAAGCAGTATTCCTATTATGTCCTTTTATGCCAGGATATTGCCTGCATTGCTGGAATGGTATAAATGCATAAAGCATAAAGAAGGGAAAAAACAGCAAGAAAGACTTAGTAGAAAAATGAAATTACTCCTTATTAGCTGAAGCCTCTGATGCAGGTAAGATATGTTACCAAAAAACAACTGCATTCAAAATTAGATTGTTCCTACAGCCACTTTGTAGTTCTTTGCATCTGGTGATTTGCAAATAAAGATTCTGATTTGGGAAAAGAAGTTTAAGTACTGCAGTGTTCCAGTGACATGGATTCAGTCTTAAATGCAAGCAGTGAATTTACTGATGAGATTTACACTTGGTTTAGTTCCTTAAACTAACTGAAAGGGAATTGAGTTTTTCTTTGTTTAAAAAGCGTTCATGTAAAAATGAAAGACAAACTTTTTTTTTTTTTTTTTTTTCAAAAAAAAGGAACAGTCCTGTTGATCAAGTGTAATATTATTAAGGAAAGCCAGTAAATGAAATGCTAGTATGCTCAAAGTAAGTAATTTTTTAAAAAACTTCTCTATAGGAGTTTTCCAGTTCTTCATTTCTGATGAATTTGTATAACTAATGTGCCTCTGCTATCTTTTGTTTGCTTTGTAACCCAGATAGCTCTAAGGCCCTTGCCACCCACTCCATTTCAAATATGCTAGGAGAAAAATATTCTGAACAGAGATTATTTAAAGGTTTCTCCACGGTACAGAAAATTCAGGCCCTTATGCTAGATATCAAGTATCCAGAAAAGAGATGATAATTTCTGCCTTTGATTTTGAGAGAAAACAGGCTACAAATACGAACACAGCAAAAAGTTTTGAAAAATTTTGTAAAAATTTATCAAAGTGTTTCACAGGCAGACAGAAATTTTATAAACTACTCTCATCAAAATTCTCATCTTATACACTGCTCCATCTTCCGTCTGTAATTTTAAGATACGAGAAAAATATACTTCCAAGAGTAAGCCAGTCTTACAATGCTTGAGCTCTCTCTCTGAGTCATGGAGAGGACCTCACTCTAGTATGGTTTGCAAAGGCTATCAAAGTTATGTAACACGGCTGCAAAGTATCTGTGTTTCATTTTCTTAACAATTTGTTTACCTCCTAAGATATTAGCTATATCCCAGAGGGACAGTTTTATTATTTTTAAAGGAGGCTGGACAGGGCCAGCTTTCAAAATGGCTTTTAAGAAAGCAAATACAACTAGTCTAAAAGTACTAGGGTGTCCTTGTGAAAATGCAAATTTCCATTAAAAGTTATCTAAACAAATGAGTAAACATATGCATTTCTGTAGAGAAAAATCAAAGTGAAAAAGTTGGATAAAAGGAGGTTAAAATATGGAAATGAAAATTACTGTGTCATCCAAAAGATAATGAAGTTTTAAAGAAATTACAGAAAAGTCAGTTCATAAAACACTTTCTTAAAAATGCAGTGTAACTAAATAATAACAATAAAAATACAGTTGTTGAATAGAAACAGATGCTAACTAGATATTGTTAAAGGCAACATTAACATTACAATTTTATGGTCTGACAAATCTAAACAAAAACCCCAGCTCTCTTAACACTGACTGATTTTTATCAGAGATAAGGTAACAATATTATAACAATATTGTACGCTATTTTTCAATCAATGGTCCAGAAGCAGTACAGTAGTGAATTACACATAGAAATCCATATTAAAAATTAATTTAGAATCCATATGCCATAAATGTGTTTTTATGTATTTGGGAGATAACAGGTTTTCAGGTAACACCCCCAGTATCCTCAAACCCTTCTAATACAGTTTGAACTTGACACACACAAGGGCAGCCTTGTCAGCAGTTCCTCTTCCTGTGGTTCTAGAACTGCAGTTCAGTTGTTGCCAGATTAAGGTCTTTAGTTATAGAAGTACAGAATAGTCTGAGTCCACAAACACTTGTTCACATTACTTACTCCCTTAATGTCAGTAAAGGTATTTGTCTGATAAAGCAATGGTAATGACAGACATCCCTTGTCACTTTCTGCAATTATTATTAAATAACTGGAATAACAGGATGGAAAGTCATAACAGATGCCTTCCTGTTAGTTTTTCATGACTCAGAAATTCTCATTAAGTAACATCTTTACCATAGAAATTTCAAATAACAACATTAAAACAGTAGAGTAGATGATAATAAAACTCCTTTCCATTATCAAACTGTATCAGTGCTCTCAATGCTATATACATATTGTCTTTACTCCAAGGAGTTTGCACTCCCCATCACAAGTGGCAGATAATAGTTTGGAAGGCATTCTGATGGACCCAATGACTCTGATGGGGAGAATACCATTTGAAACCTATGAGATTAATTTTCCAGACCAGATGTTGTCTCAAATAGTTTGTTTTCTATCTTTCTTTCTCAGCTATTTTTGTTTGTTTGCTTTTATTTTTATTTGTTTGGGGTTTTGATTCAGTAAAGTCTCAAAAAGACTTTGCAGGAAAATTCCATGTTGCAGGGAGAATGCGAACTAACAGTGATATATTTTTGGAATAATTTTCCTTTTCTTGTAGTTTATCATTGGGTATGGCTCACTCACACAGGGGGACATATTCAAAGAACGTACCATAAGATATGCATACCCCATGGAAGAAATAGTTATAAAAAACATGCAGAAAAAGAATTAAAGTGCGTCCAATTCAGAAAAGCCAAATAAAATATCCAATATGAAAAACTAGCACAATATAGAATGAAAAATTAAGAATGGAGAAAGACAATAAGAAATAAGGATGGTGACAAAGTTTGGGGTATTACAGCTTGTGGAAGGCACAAAGGCAACATCCTCACAAGTTGTACCTCAGTGAAAGTATAGTCTTCAGCACTGATGAGTAGCAGAACAACTATTAAGGTGATAAAAAACTGCCAAAGGAACTTCCCAAAAGAAAAACAAGCAACTACCATTAGGATTTTTATTGTCAGTCTGAAACAGCTGAGTGTTGGAAAATGTAGTGATAAAAATAAAATATAGCTTAAATCCCTCATTTGCCTAAGCTTGTATGAAGTGATAACGCTCACTTTTATGGCAGTTATACATGTCAAGACTTTTTATTTGAGGCAAATAAAATAAATTTGTCTTGTCTTCTTAATGCCAGATTTTTCATGTACCTGAGGTGCATGCTGCAATGTGAAAGAGCTTGTGCCTTCTACTCATGAAAGATGAAAGCTGCAGAGTCATGCTTTGCCGCTCTGGGAATTTCATGCATCAGAGTCACACCATGAATAATGGAGGTGAAAGGATCTGGTTCATACAGAGGGCATAGGTGAGCTCACTCTCAGAGCCTAGACTTCTCAGGGAATCCTCTTGCGAGCTCAGAGGTGGTGTTTTGAGGGTACCCAGAAGGGACCAGAATGTTCTGCATATTCTGACTGGTCAGGAGATTTTTCCAAAGAGAACTTCTGATTATGTTGTAGTTGGGCACAGTAGATGGAAGCCTTAGATCTCTACATAATAACCAGCAGCAGTACATCATACTGACTTGCTATTCACAGCCTGATTAACAGGTCTAGTGACAGATGAGAGGACAAGCCTGTGATCACCTTCCTTCATGTTATTTTATATACCAGCTTGCTGTTTTGGTCTGCTTTGTAACCAGACAGCATTCATCACTTCATTCTTTTACATGCTCTCTGACCATAAAATAATAATCATGATGTATCTAGAAAAAAAAGATTCTTGAGGATTACATACCGATTCACTAAAATACTTTTCTGGGGAAAAGTGGCTTCCACTGATATTTTCAAATATTTCATGTTCTTTGTCTAACAATCTCAGTCACTTCTCACTATGAATTTGTACACAGGATTGTGTATAACATTGTTATTTTTATATCCTTATGTAGATTGGTGAAGAAAACTTTTATTGACATTAATAATTTCTATTTGTCTAGAAAAGCTTAACTTTAAACCCCTTTCGGGAGGCTGGTCTATAAGCTACTGCATTAAGGAAACCTTTCGTGCTTCCACTTTATTCTGGCTGTTTCTTTGGTGCTATTCAAAGTCTCAGTGAAAAGCCCCTCTTGCAGTTCTGCAGTTAAAACAACAAAGCACTGCCTATGTTTCTTCTTTAGCACAGCTCTAAGGATTTATTCTTTGCTCCTTTAGTCTTCCTTTTTCTGAAGTTTTCTTGTCCTTTCCCCCTTTAAAATCTCTTTATCTAGAGCTGAATTAATTTTCACAGCTGGTTGGCAAACTGCCATAATTTTCTACTCTGACACTTATTTGTCAATTTCCACTTGCCTTCAGACTTTTTACTTTTCTTAGATTCTATTTCTTTTTCCTCCTTCATACACCTACAGGCTCAAGGTTTAGTTTTTATTAACAGAAAAGAAGAGAAAGATCCCTCCTGGGGGGAGAGAAAAGGAGCAATTCTCTACAGTGACAGAGGGAAACCAAAAATACTATAAGATTTACCCACTGAAGATTTCCAAATAGAAAACTTTGTGCTCTCTACAAATACTTATAATCTGATCTTACTTTCAGGAAGGGAGCAGGTAAATCTGCTACAGTATTTATGTTCTGTCCTAAGAGACAGAAAATTTGTAGATCTATTTTTGTATAATTTTGAATGTTTCACAGGTTACTATTTTGCTTTATTCCATCTTAGTTCACTGCATTTTTAAAACACTAGTGATTGAAGATTTATTTATTTATTTTTAACACTTCTGCAGCCTAATTTCTCAGCTGAGGGTGTATATAAATACTGTTAAACTACATGTTTGGCTTCTGCTCACAAACCTATTAAAACAATTTGTCGACCTTCATTTAAGATATGCTACAGATTAACACATTTTAATGAGAAATAGAAACCAAAAACATTTTAATTTGCTTTAGTCTTTGAAACTTAAAAGAATTTCTCTTATCCATATTTTACTGTAGATGATGTGTTTCAAGCATCTCAGAGGCTTCTGTAGCAGCAGAAATAGAAGGAAATAGAAAGAGATCCCAGGAAAAAGACTTTGAATGTCAATATAGGGGCTTATGTAGGCACTGTGCAGTCATTATTTTGCCCACTGAAATAGTAAGGATAGAATATATAGCAAAACTGTCAAGGAGTAAGTGTTCAAATATAACATCTTTATTTTCTGTTCTTTAGCGTTTAGTTTTTGATCTCTGCACCATAAGGAAAAGGCAGCAAAAACCTTCACCATCAGACTGAGCCCTTTCCTTCTGATGTGGCTGCTGTAGAATTATTATTACAATTACAATTACAGTTAATAATGATTACCATGCTAATTACAAATTGCAGTTATATGGACACTGCACCTTCACTTTCTTTGGAAGTGGAATAAAGTATTTCTCATGGTGCCAGAATCCAAATAGTAGGTATTTTTACCATCCCTATAGCCACAGCTTGCTGGAGTGGGTTCGAGCACTGCACACATTGTCACATCTTAGCAGTTTGAATAGAATTAAAGCAGATGAAAAGAAAAGCCACATCTAAAGAAGAGGAAAACAGGGTTATAACTTTCAGTAGCCTTTCCTACATACGAGGTCCTAGAAATTGGCTCGACTAACTGTGAAGTGGTGAATACTGGCAGCAGCTGTCGGGTAAATGGAAATGTTAGTAATGATTACCCTTGTGGTCTGAGTTACTGAAGGGCAGGTCCCAGCTGACTTAAATTGCTAAAAGTTATAGCCTAATTAAACCTCAATGCTTGCATCAAGTATTTCTTTCTGTGCATCTGGGCCAACGTCTTATGTCGCTATCATTATTTGTTCACTGCTTTTCCACTTCTACACATACAGTATCATGCCTTTTTATTCCTTCTAGTGCTGTGCATAGACAAATCTTCCTAAAGACTTAGAATGAAAGTACTTTACATATGAACCAAATCATATTTAAAGGCAGACCTTTAAAGCTGAACTAAGTGAAGAACCCAGGCCAACAACTTACCTACATAGGTCTAATATTAGAGGTTTTAGCTATTTTTAAAATTAGAATAACTTAAAATTGACTTTTCTGGAAAAGAACTAAGTCATAAAAATGAATATTAAAATTGAACAGTGCATCATATGTATCTGGTGCATTATTAGACATTCACATTCTAACTTCAGAATAATGATGCACTATATCATTCCATTGCAGAGAGGTGAAGCAATTGTTTCAACTAGTTTATTTAAAAAAAAAATAAAAAAATAATAAAAATTAAGATGTTTTGAACTAGCTTTGACTGGTGTTAATTTTTTTAGTTTTGTCATAATAAAGTTGATTAAATGAATTTAATGCATCAACAATAATCACAGTAAATCAGTATGTTATTAGTATAAAGAGCTTTAAAACACTCATATACTTTGAAATACCTTTAATTTCTCTTGTATAAAAGAAATACATGAGATTTTCCGGGATTAGAAAGTATACCTCTTATATAAGTTTGAAAAAAATTAGTATAAATTATTCTCATTTTGTCTCATTTGGAGTTTTCGATAGTCTAAGTGCAATTTATAGTTCTCTGATACATTAATCTTATTTAATTCAACTTTAATTCAACTTAATTTGGGTGTAAATAATTCAGAAAACACATTTAGATTTGAGATTGTAGAAGCCCTGAGTATATTATTTCATATTTCATGTAATTTTTTAGTAGGCCTGAAGATATTATTGCAATTATATAAGCTGGTTTATGTATTTTAAGTTTAATTTGATCTATACGTGCAATTCCCTGATCATCTGGCTGAGTTGTTTTCTGTGTAAAGAGCTGAACAGCATGATATAGTCAAAGGTGGTATTACAGCATTTTGGTCTGGGGTAGTGGGGAATGCAAACTTCATATAAATTTGATAGGTAACAGCTGTAATATGAACAAAATCTATATTGATCTGCTTGGGCTGGCAGCCCTAATATCACAAAATCATAGCATTGTAGAATGTTAAGGGTTGGAAGGGGACTTAAAGATCATCTAGTCTCAACACCCCCATCATGGACAGGAACATCTACCACTAAACCAGGTTGCTCAAGGCCTTATCCAACCATCCTTTTAATGTATTATTTTTAAAGTAATATTGTATCTATTTTCCTTAACATGAAACTGGAAAAATGAAGATTCAAAGGGAATCATATTTTTGTGGGTTTAAGTAACAATGTAACAATAAGTATTAGGTTGATAATATTTGTGTTTACTTACTTTCTCCATCCAAACTCAGTTTCTTTCATCCTTGTTCTGGTTATTGTACTCCTTTCTCTTTAACTGTTTCTTTAGCAAGCCTCTCAAAGTTTTCGTATCCCAGTTTGCCTTACTATGCCACTCTTTTCTCTGCAAAATTTGTCCTGCCCCTTCTCTTTGTTCAGTTTACTCAGTGTCTGCTGATTTAAGAATTTTACAGGTCAGCTGACAACAGTCTTTTTGCTAACCTGTTCCAACTGTCATCTTTCACTTTCCAATCACACAGCACTCTTATTCCATTACTCTTTCTTCAGTCTCACATTTTTCCCCGTATGATCCCATTTCTCCTCTTCCCAGACTTAGTAATCAAATTTCTTAGCTTTTATTTGCAAATTCTTGCATATTTGGTTAATTATTGAAGAATAATTGACTATAGCCAGTGAAGCCGCTATGGAACTTCTGCTGCTGACAGCAGAAATAATTCTGGAATTTACAGATGACAACAAAAACATCCAAACACATATAAAAATATCAACAAAACACTGTCAACACAGGGAGTTTCTAAAATATGTAATATCACCAAGGAATGTTTTTCAGATTTTGAAATATCACGTACTAAAAATTACTTGCTGCCAAAGTATTCCTCTAAAATATTAATTTTATTCCCAGTTTTTACTCCCTAGACAACATTTGGAATTAAGAAAGTAGCTTCTCTGAGTCCCTTTTCTTCCCCTCTCTTTCTGAATTGGCCTATCCTGAACGTATTAACAAAATCTGTTTGTCTAATCAAGTCACAGCTGATAAGAATTCTCCAGCATTGCAGAGAACAATATAAAATATAGATTTTTCCAGTGTATATTTTTTTTCTTTTAGAAGAGTGACTCTGACATCTTACCAAGTTCTGTCCTGAAGAAGGCAGAAGAGAGAAACGGAGAGAGACTATTAGGAAAAGCTAGGTTTAGGAAAGGAGCATGTACACAACTTACTGGATGTTTTTACTTCATCTGAGCTATAAGATTACAAAATTATCTATTGGGAAAAAGGAGAGTTGCACACTGTGTTGTATCTTTCTCAGAAAGGTTATAAGTTCATTCAGAGTAAGAGAAGCTGAGATAACAGCTGGTTTAGGGCCAAACCATTAAAACGTTGATGAAAACACAACATTTTCTATCTGGAATAAAGCATTGATAAAAAAAATCTGTTCCCATTGAAGAATGCTTCAAATGAACTAGCTACGTAATTTGTGCTCAGAAGTCTCAAAGGAACTAATGAATCATTGCCAATTTTTAACTTATCTTGGAAAACTGGGAAACAGTCAGATTTTCAAATATTGTCCCACTATCCAGAAAAGAATATAACACAGAATAACAAACTATCTTAATCATCATTTCAGATATGTGAATGGATTTGTAAATTTGGAACTTTACTGGTAACGAACTAGAGATTATAATATAATATAAAAGAGCTCCTTTTTTGGGGTTGTTTTTGTTTTTTGTTGGAAGTTTATTTTGAATCAAATACTTGCATGTTATGAAATACTTCATGTTATGAAAAGCATTCATAGAATCATAGATTATGCTGAGTTGGAGGGGACCCACAAGAATCACTGAGTCGAACCCTAAGCCCCAAACAGGATCATCCACCCGTGCCTGAGAGTATCTGGCTTGATGCTGTGACCACTTCCCTAGGAAGTTTATTCCACTGCCCAGCCACCCTTTGGGTGAAGAACCTCTTTCTAATATCCAGCCGAAACGTTTCCTGATACAACTTCAGGTCTTTACCTCAGGTCCTGTCACTGCTCATCACAGGAAAGAGATCAGTTCTTGCTCCTCCACTTCCTCTCATAAGGAAGTTGTAACTGCAATGAGGTCTCCCCTCAGTCTCCTCTTCTCCAGGCTGAAAAGGCCAAATGCCCTCAGCTGCTCCCCATACAGCTTCCACTCAAGGCCTTCACCGTCTTCATTGCCCTCCTTTGGAGACTCTCCAACAGCTTCATATCTTTCTTATGTTGTGGTGCCCAAAACTGCACAAAATATTCAAGCTGAGGTTGCACTAGTGCAGAGCAGAGCGGGACAATCAGCTCCCTTGACCTGCTGGCAGTATTTTTCCCTTGATAGCCCCAAGGACACAGTTGGCCCTCCTGGCTGCCAGGGCACTGCTGACTCATATTCAACCTGCCATCAAACAGGACCCCTAGGTCCCCTTCCTGGCACTGTTTTCCAGCATCTCATTCCCTGGTCTGTATGAGCATCCAGGGCTTCTCCATCCCAGATGCAGAATCTGGCACTTCCCCATGTTGAATTTTATATGGTTGGTGATTTCCCAGTCCTCTAATTTGTCAAGGTCTCTCTACAGGGCCTCCCTGCCTTCGAGGGAGTCAACAGCTCCTCCCAGTTTTGTGTCATCTGCAAACTTGCTCAGTATCCCTTCCAGTCCTGCGTCCAAATCACTTATGAAGATGTTGAAGAGCACAGGGCCTAAGATGGAGCCCTGTGGGACCCCACTAGTGACAGGACACCAGTCTGGTGTTACTGCATTCACTATTACGCCCTGTGCTCGACTTGGGAGTCAATTGCTCACCTACCACAAGCTGGTTTTATCCATCTGTGTGCTGGACATTTTGTCCTGAAGGATCCTGTGAGAGACAGTATCAAAAGCTTTATTTAATTTAAAAAAGATTATATCAACTTCATCAACTAGGTGGGTTACCTTGTCATAAAAGGAACCAGGTTCACCGGTGATGAGAGATGGAATGATGTGCCAAAACTTGAGAAAAGAGCACTCATGGGATGGATCCCTCAATCTGCTTCACGACGTGTTGGCTACAATGTACCACACCTTAATTTTTTCTACACCAATTCGCACAGAGTGAGGAACAAACAAGAGGAGCTCCAAGCTTTGGCCCAGTCACAGAGACTGGACATCATTGGCATAAGTGAAACATGGGGAGATGAGACCTGTGACTGTAGTGTCCTGTTGGATGGTTACAACCTCTTCAAGAGAGATGGCTAGAACAGGGGAAGGAAGATCACATTCTCAACCTGAGCTTTCTGTGTTTCTGTGAAAAGAGGGCCAACAAAATCTTTGAATGGATAGAAAAGAGAAAGGGAGATGGTTAATGCTGGAGAACATATGCAAAACCCCAAAACAATAAAAAACCCCTAAACAACAAAAACTACAACAACAAAAGAATAACAACATAACCTAAAGAAAACAAAACAACAACAAACCCCCACAAACAACAACCAAAACCAAAACCACCAAAACCCAACAGCCCCAAAATCGACATCATATAGCTGAGAATCTTGCATTAAAATGTGAAATATAAGTAATTAAATTTATCTGGTGTATCGAAGGGAAGTTTAAGAGATGGGTTGATAAATGCGTATAAGTATTTAAATGTGGAAATTTAATCTGACAGCACAGAGCTTTTTGATCATGCTGTCAGAAACCGAACACAGGGTAATTACTGGGAATCAAAATTAAGGTAATTATTCTAGAAATAATACAGGGATTTATAAGGAGACTTGAAAGGGTTATAGTTCCCTAAAAAAAAATTAGAGGGTCACCCTAGATAATTATGGTGTCCTCTTTGGCCTTTGAGGATAAGATTCTGTACTCTCAAGCTTTCGGGCTTTTAAGAAACACTAGAGAAACATAAAGTTACAGTAGACTTTATTACTCTTCACAGTCTCATATGAACACCTCAGAGCAGCACGCTATGTACAATAATATCTTATAATTTAGGCTTTAAAATAAATGCCCTTAAAGTCAAGATGTTTTGCTTCACTTAATGTATATCTTCGTTAATATATTGTGATTTCAGATTTTTAATTTTTCCTCTCCTCTAAAGCACAGAATTAGCGATGTTTAGAAAAAAGCCCACAGTTACCTTAGTGTGAAAAGAACTGAAACTCATTGTGGTTGATTTCAGTTTACAAAAATTTCTGCCCAGTTTTCTTTACAAAGTGCTGTGGAGTTTCATTTTCCTTCTAATCATGGAGATAGCTCATGCAGTCATATCAAGTTTAATTGATTATATTTCCTTCAGGAACTGGGTACTTTTGAACTTTTTACTCAGGATACATCTATGAGGGCTTTTGTCTTAGCTTGATAAAATACAGTGGAAAAATTTGATAAGATGTGATGTCAGGCTAGATAATCTAATTATTTTTATATGTATAAAGCATATTAAAATATGTTAATTGAATAGTTAATAAATCTGTATCATTAGGAATAAGCATGTACATATGTACTTATAATAAGAAGGTAAGCAGATATATTCTAAGATGATATTGTAAATTATTCTCCTATGAGGAAAGGCTGAGAGGATTTGTTCAGCCTGGAAAAGAGAAGGCTTTGGGATAACTTAATTGAGGCCTTCCAGTACCTGAAGGGAGCCTACAAGAAAGATGGAGAAGGACATTTTACAAGAGCATGTGGTGACAAGACAAGGGGAATGGCGTCTAACTGAAAGAAAGTAGGTTTAGGTTTGGTATTAAGAAAAACAGTTTTTACTGTGAGGATGGTGAGGCACTGTAACAGGTTGCCCAGGGAAGCTGTGAATATCCCATTCCTTGAAGTGTTTAAAGACAGGCTGGATGAAGCTCTGAGCAACCTGGTGTAGTGGAAGATGTCTCCATCTACAGCAAGGTGGTTGGAACCAGATGGTCTTCAAGGTTCCTTCCAAACATTCTATGATTCTATGATTCTGTGATAATTTTACACGAAATGTTGTTCACTGTTTTTCTAGTGATGACTATCTTTTAATAAGATTTCTGTCTTGTTACAGGATTTCTTCTGCAAATCTATAAGTAAACTACAGAAGGGTTTCTTAAAAAATAAAGTCTGACAACTTAGTTCTTGAATATCAAAGAAAGAGACAAATAGATGTGTCACTGGAATTTAGTGACAATGCAGAAACACCTTTTTATTTCGGAACCTTTTCCTCTTTTTCCTTTTTGAAACTTAGATGGTCTTTCCTGGCCCTTAGTGACATGCAAAAATTGAAACAGCAGAAGTGAACAGCAGTCCACCAAAACTATTACCCAGCTGCTGATAATGAAGAACCAGTTTCTTAAGGAAAGTACAGCTTTAATATCCACAAAGGAATCCTCTTCTAGTCTTAGATAGCAATTGTTTCAGAGCATGAAGTGAGATGTTTCATATTATTTATGACTCCTTGTACTATCATATAAGTTCTTATAATAGAAAAGTGTATTGACAATCTCTTTGAAATGCATTCACTTCAAGTCCTTCTGCAGATCAAGTCTTGACCCCATTTAATAGTAGAGGCTGTAGAGAATCTATGAAACTGCTGTTAACTTGCTAGCCTTGCTGGACAATAGTTATGACATCAGACAGCAGAGGCAGTCTATTGCTCAGTTGCATTCCGGACTCTGTATTTGTTTCCAAACAAAGGGAGAAGTGGGATAGTTTTGGTGATTACTCAAGCACCTGTTACCTAAGTCATAGAGCCATAGGAATTCCAACAGACTGCCCTTGCCCAGGCAACCTTGTGTGGAAAGCTTTGTTTAGCTCTTGCCCTGAATATGTCTCTTAAACACATGACAGAAGCTTTAAAATGTAGTACATATTAAAGAATGGCAACAAAAACTGCATTTTCATAAATACTTTGTCTTTTTCTCTCTAGTGTACACTGTTTATATTCTCAACCATGGTTACTTGGTGGCAGTTTTTCAAGCTAGCTATTTAAGGTGTTAAAAATACTTTATTTTGGGTGGCCCATGAAATGTGATTGTCCACACAGGGACTGATTGTTGTTCCCTGTGACAAGTCAATGAATGGTGTTTTGGTGTATTGTAGACTTGATTCAACACTTGTAAGATGGAGGAAGGTTGATGGTGATGTCAGCTGCAAAAGTTTGGGAAGTACAACTTGATGACTTTACAACAGCAGTCTTTAAATTAAATTTCTTCTTTCATGGGGCTGCCATTCAATAACCCATTTGAATCAAGGACTCCTGATAGTTTAAGCACCCCATGAGAACTCTTTGTCATTATATTGTAGCCATGCTAAAGCAATTGCTATGCCTTCTTGGAAAAAATTAAGATTATTTTGTCTACTAACATTTTTAGCCAGTATCATATACTGTTGTTATAAAGAGTTCCTAACTAAGCAATAATATCTGATTTGTGAAATATGAATTTAAGATTGTTTATCCTGAGCATAACATTGATAAATTGCATTACTTTCTTGACTTCAATTTCTACGAGCAAATGGATTTCTAAACAAGAAAAGTGCAGTGCCTTAATGTAAAATTTATTTTTTCCTCAACATTTCAAGTCACATAGTACTGTTTAGTGTTATGTTATAAAGGCTCTTTTAGGTAATGCCAAGCAATAAGACAAGAGGGAATGGGCAGAAACTGATGCCCAGGAAGTTCTACCTGAATATGAGAAGAACTACTTCACTGTGTGGGTGATTGAGTCCTAGAACAGGTTGCCCAGAGAGGCTGTAGAGTCTCCCTCACTGGAGATATTCAAGAATTGTCTGAACATAACCCTGTGCAATATGCTTTAGGATGACCCTGCTTGAGCAGGGAGGTTGGACCAGACGACTCACTGTGGTCCCTTCGAACTTACCCATCCTGTGATTCTGTAATTTTTTTCACTGTTTTCAAGTCACCAGTGTTTTCTTCTGCAAGGCATAACCCTACTCCTGTTTTTGTGATAATCATACTCTTGCATGCAGGAACTATATTCCAACCTTATGCCACACTACTTGCCTGAGGTGGACTGTTACCACTCACAAAAAATTGTGTTCCCTCTTGCATGTTTTACTTAGACAATCTTGTGAAAAAATCAACCGGTTCAAATTTTGCATGCATCCAATGAAAAGTTTCCGTTTTAGGAGGTAATTTCGCTATCATGCATGTATGGAACTTTGATAGATACTAAAAATAAACAAGCAGGCAATTGAATAACAGTGTATTTAAATTGCTTTAATATACCGGAAGCAAAACTGTTTCTTTATTTTTAAAAATGAGGATTAACCACTTATGACCTCTCTAATTTTCTTGTTCTAGGCCCTTGTCACATAACCAATTACATTAATGAATTAATATACTGTGTTTTTAATGAAATAATTGCAGAAACACTGATATTCATCTCTTTTAAAATCCATGTCAGTTAAACTGTCACTATTCTTGAGAGTCAACGTGTTTCATGATTATAGGACTCTGAACAGAGGGAATGTATACTACAGCTGTCCTGGTGAGGTTTTCCTGTGAAAAGGGAAATCTTACTACACTGAGTAGTTGGTAAGCTCCCTTGTTCCTGCAGGGACAAGGTTCTGATTAAAGTGTTAATCTTTGAAGAAATAGGTCACCTGCAGAATTCATAAAATCTCAGGTATGGATGGTCATCCAGACCAAATGTTTAAATCTGGAGTAAAATTAAAGAAAGTGTGATCTCTGAAGCCCATCAAACCCATTCTGCACCAGAAAGAACACTTCTGAATGTTTTTCGGGGGTTTCCTCAAAGTGTAGTGATCTTGCAGAATGATTTCCCTATGTAGTAAATTATCCTGCCTGATATTTATGTTATTTATTTATTAATATCTTATTATAGTATGCATATGTGGTAGTATTTTATTATACCTTATATTCTGATATGCATTATATGTTATAAATATTGCTTCAAATAATAATATTTATTTATTATTGTGTTATTTAATCTTGCTCAAATCTAGGTTTTTTATATTTTTATTTTGGTCTTATAAAAAAGAAAACATTAATTCCAATTTAGTTAGCTAGGTATCCTTGAGAAGTGGAGAGGCACTTGAATTCATAAATGTTTCATCTATCCTACAGCTCTTTCCCAGACATCTTTACAAGACAACTTAATCTGATACAACCTATTTGCTTCCAGTGACAGCAATGTGAGTGCAAACAACCAGCTTAGCCTAAAAACCTAGCTTTTAGATGGCTGAAGTTATATATCATGAAACCTTTCCCAATTTGAAATGCAGATTTTTCTTCTCCTTTCCCTGTAATTACTTGTGTAAGTATATAATGTGAGGCTGAGAATGAGGATGCTGTGTTGGAAAACATTCCTCATTTATTTGACAGTATTCATGTCAGGAGATTGCTGGTTTTTAAACAAATATCACAAATTATCAACAATGTGTCAAAAGAATACAGAATAGTTCTATTTTCAACAGAGGAAAGGAAGAAAAGTTACCACACTGGAAACAATAACTTAATTTGCAGATCTGTGTAGTTTTTAACACTTGTATCTACAGACCCACACCGAGTGCAGGGAGCTATCCTGAACTTATATGAAGGCATAATAGTGCTGTAGAATTTAGATACTTGTCTGTTAAGTGGATATATTTAGAATTAGATTAATGGTTTCTTAACTGAGAGGCTTCTTACCACTAGAGGGCTCAAAATTGCTCTGTGATTTTATGTATGAATAACGAATAAACATATATATACACCTATATATACAGAAACACAAAGTCTGTACATCAATCATATGCATGTGCTTTATTTGTGTGTACAGTTATAAATGCACATGTATGCCCATACTTGTATTTTAATAGATGATCTATTTTTCTTTTATTTTAAAGGTTTTGAACATTTAAATAAAATTCAAATCTTAGATATTTTTAACGAAATTTTGAAATTCACCAAATACAGGTGAAATACTTATCTATTTTCATAATTGCAATTTTCAGCTTCATTCTCAGATGACCAGAGCTACACAAAATGTTCATTTCATCGGACTGAATATTGAAAACAATCACATTAAAAAAAAGTTCAAACTTCCATGACCAATGCCTGTTGTCATATGTTTTACTAAGGTATGCAGATAACACCGAATAACATGGACATGGTTAATTCTTTTGTAAATGAATTTCCAAAGAATGTAATGCAGTGTTACAGAATTGATCACACCAAACATTTTTGTTTGATTATATGACTTATTCTCCTGGGAAATCTTAGAGGGTCTAAAGAAATAAAAAGTTCATGAAATGCTGACAGTCTTCTTTCACTAATGTGACAATTGTACTGATGAGAGAAATGGCTTTCAACCATTTTTACGTAATACATAATCTTTGGAGATAGTGCAATGCAGTTCCTCCACAGTATGGCACTGTAATAATGAATCACTTACCCGCACAGTCCAAAAGATAGTTAACACAGTATTTTCAGTCCTAGCTGAAATATACAAAAGTTTGAGGTATCGGTATGTTCTATAAGTTTGGAAAATTGTATTGATCTAAGTATAAGAGATCTGGTCAACAAACCAGTATTTCAAGAACCACAGAGTTTCAGATTATATTGATTAACAATAACGTATGTTTCTGTAGAAATAGGAACACAGACACCAAGATATTTTATAGATATTTATTGCTGTACCTAATAATCAATTTTGGATACTTTCTTAGGAATATTTTCCTGTGTAGAAAATTTTACAAAAACAAACAAAAAGAGAAGATACTCTTTTTGCAGCACACTGTTTTGAATGCCTGTAAAAATTGCGTTGAACAAAGTCATCTATATGAATAAAGACTACTCAAGTAAATGGGCATTTGCGTAATTGAACATGATTTTTTAGGCTTTGATACAGAATATCTTTGAACTTGGCTGAACTTTATGTGGATACTGCCCAAATTATCACTAGTACAGCTACACACTAAAAACTGAAAAAAAGCTTAACATCCGTTTTCTAGAATGATCATTTTTTGTGGGTTTTCTTAAATCATTAAAAGTCGTACCAAATGTTTCACCTTCATAAAAATGTTAAATTTTTAAAAGAGCACAATAAAATAATTTGAGGAGGGGGCAAGGAGAGTTTACATTACATAGTAAAGTATGCTGAAAATACAATTCTATTGCTATTTCCACTTACCTAAACTTTAAAAGCAAAGTTTTTTATAGTCCCATTTCTGTTAATGCATTTACTTTTAAATGAAAAAATATATGCAACTAAGCCGAGATATTTTCACTTTAAGAATTTTAACTCTTGCATCTTTTGCATTAAGAATTTACGTTTACTGATTGTGTATGATGCTAGATTAAATCTATAATGTTCTAATAAAAGAATATTATCTGTTGTGTACACTTTTTTATGTGCAATGCATTCTTAGCATTACCAATTAGTTATCTGAACTCGAAAAATAATCTGCCACACTGGACGACAAATATTAAAATTGGGATTTTTTACTGATTCATATTCATCACATCACCTTTAGTTCCAGGAGTAAGCTTGAAATCAACAAAGTAGATTGGAATGTGTTGAAACTATTTTATTAGACTAATATTTTTTTTTAATGAATTTAAAACACATATCCATAAGTGGAAGATCCATTTCCCTAATGACAGCCTACTGATATCAATGAAATTATGCTAGGAATTAGGTTCTATCCAGGTGGAGTTAGCTGTTCCATTAATATTTTAAGAGAAAAACATCCTTATCATATCACAGCACTGTAGAAATTGCTCTAGTGATTTCACTTTTATATTATTATCCTCAGTGTAAGAAAGACATCAAACTATTAGAGTGTGTTCAGAGAAGGTTGACCAAGATGGTGAGAGGCAAGGAGAAACAAACGTGGTAACTTGGTTTATTGAAGCTTGTAGACCCCTTCACAGTCTTCAGCTTCCTCAAGAGGACCAGTAGAGGGGAAGGTGTTGATCTGCTCTCTCTGGTGACATGAGGAAATGGAATGAAGCTCCATCAGGGGAATCTCAAACCAGACATTAAGAAAAGGTTCTTCATTGAGAGGGTGGTCATTCAGTGGAACAGGCTTCCCAGGAAAGTGATCATGGAAACAAGTTCCAGGGAGCAGTTGGACAATGCAAATAATTATTAATAACAATCATAATATGAAAATAGGAGTGATTTTCACAAAGATCCTACATGATGCAAGATTTGTATCGGGTACAAGTATGAAATTTCTTATAGAAGTTAGGACTAGAACTCAGCTATACTGATGTTTTTTTCTTACCCCCTTCAAATGAAGTACATTAATTTTAATCTGTTGGCAACAATGAGTCTTCATGTGGAATGGGATATGATCGTTTCAATGAATTTTTTCTTAATTGGATAATATTTGAGTTTTAATCTCTGCAGAATATCTACATAACAATATAAGCTCACAAGTCATATATTATTTCTACATCAGTAGCATCAGTCTTCTAAAATATGAAATTTTCTTCTTCCAAGTTCATTACAGACAAGAAAGTTGCCAAAACTTGCCATTACTAAAATGTCATTTTTAGAGCAGTAGCTGTTGTTATAGGGAGCCCCTGGTGGTCTAGTGGTAAAGACGCGGCGCTGTCACCGCCGAGACCCAGGTTCGATTCCTGGTCAGGGCCA
>JAYRBT010000177.1:34909080-34938242 GCA_036023395.1 Myiotriccus ornatus | reverse complement strand
CGAGCAGCAGCAAACATGATGGCGGCAGCTCCCATCCAGCAGAACGGGACCCACACTGGGGTTCCCATAGACCTGGACCCTCCGGACTCCCGGAAAAGACCGCTTGAAGCCCCCCCTGAAGCCGGCAGCACCAAAAGGACCAACACGGGCGGTGGGTTTATCCTCTGTCACCTCCCTCCCCCCCCGCAACCCACCCACCTCTCCGCTTTCCTACCTACCTGCCCGCCCGCCTCTCCTTCTCCACCCCCCCCCCCCCCAAAAAGATTCCCATTTCTCTAATGTTATCATTCATCAAAATGGCGTCGGTTTTCAGCATCTACCAGTCTTTTTATTTAATATCCACGCTGGGGCTGCACAGCCGTGACCCTACGGAGGCGAGGAGGGAGCACAAGGGACTCCCGCAGCCCAGCTATCTCCCTCGCCCCTTTAACGATGGGCAAAAATAAAGGGCAGCTGGAGGGAGACGGTAACCGCGCTTCCCTCTTTCCACATCCTCGGGGTCGCAAGTTGAATTTCAGCCTTTCCGTGCGTTTTCCTCCTCCTTGGCCTCACTTCCATTGTCAGCGCGTACACGGCGTGTGTTTGCAGTGCTGAGCCGGGGGCGAGGGCTGGCTGGTGGCGGGGGGAGTCGCCCCTCGGCTGCGGGGACTCGCTAGTTAACATCCAGCTCTTCCTGGAGGAGATGAGTTATAACGGGACCAGCATCTCCTTTATCCGTTTGCACTGGAGTCGTCATAACAATGCACCGAGGCAGAGGTGAATTTATTTGCCCCATGTTGAGAGCAGCGATCCGACTGTACAGAATGCATGGTTCCCCAGCTGTGGTAATACGTGTGGGCACCACTGTCACACACAGACACTTCTTGAGAAGCTTATAGTGTCAGAGAAGACAAGTAAGGTGAACTGAGATCGTTACCTCTGCTTAGGGGTAAAAAAAGCCCCACAACTTTATGAAACAGGTTTCATGATATTTTGATATCCATGCCAATGGGATCCTGCCTTAATTACTGGGGATAGCCCAAGTCTGGGAAACCAGAGTACCCTTATTGCCTTGCACTTCTTCAGAACCAGTTACAAAAGGTCCTCAGACTTTCATGTAGCTGGATTTAGCAGTGTGGTGAGGGCACTGACAATTGTGCAGTTTCCAAATCAGACTGGGAATCCTTTTTTCTTTCTCCCCTCCATTCATTCTATATATTTTTTCTTGTCTCGATTGTGTGCTTTAACGCTAGTGGTGGGTAGAGGACTGGCATTGTCTATGCTGTCACCTTTTAAGTGTATTTAAAGTAAGTGACTTAGGGTTTGATCAATTGGGAAAAATTCTTCTTAGTGTCCTTTAATTAATGAGCTTAAAAGAGATCATTGTCGCTTAAGAAGTGCTAAAGGAATACATCAGGATTACTTAGGCAAGTGATTCCATCCGCACCATGTTGAGTTGTTTTCTTGGCAGTGGCTGAAATGCTTGGAATAAAACCCCACATTTTGGGTGGGTTATTTGGTAGCAGAGTAGTCGTTTTGCTCACTTAAGAAGAATGCAGGCAATAGTTAATTGCTGTTCTCATGTGTTTGCTAATGACAAACAAATAGCTCATTAGAATTTACAATTCCTTCCTTTTTGGTTTTGTCATTTCTTTTTGCAGCATTTTCAAGAAAGGTTGTAGTTGTCAGTAGCCACGTTCTAGTGCAGGTTTTTTTTTTTTTTTTTTTAAGGGGTCTGATCATTTCTGCATGCTGTGGTTACCATTGGAAAAAATCTACCTTTGAAATATAATATGGATTTTATTCTCATTCTTTTACTGAATTAAGGATCCTATGTGTGTTCTTTATTTTCCTTAGAATAAATGTAGATATTTTAAAATGTCAAAAGCATAGTCTAAACATGTCTTGTACAATGACGCAACTGGTTAGAGGTAAATGCATGAATTAGTGGAGGGGTTTAAAGACATAACCTTTTGTTTATTTGTGGGTCTGGGGAGAAAAAATGAGAATTTATAAGCCATATTAACCATGCATATCTCAATTTTTCAGAGGATGGCCAGTATTTTCTAAAGGTCCTCATACCTAGTTATGCTGCTGGATCTATAATTGGGAAGGGAGGACAGACAATTGTTCAGTTGCAGAAAGAGACTGGGGCCACCATCAAGTTGTCTAAATCCAAAGATTTTTACCCAGGTAGGTGCAAAAATTAGCCAATTCTTTATTTTCAAGTCCCAAGGGACGTATGTACATGTCAGTGTGTTTTGTGTATTGACAACTAAGCTTCCAGTGCAGCAGGAAGCATTATGTGTCAGAAAAGTATGTTATGAAGTGCAACAGTGAAAATAAATATTCTGTCTATTTTGTTGTATGGAATGGACCGTGCTGGGCACTAACTGCTTGAAACAAGTTTAAAGATGTTTACAATGTTTCTGTGAAAGATTATTTTAATTAACAGTGATTGCTTTATTTTTTATTAAAAAAAATTATCTAGCTTTAAGGAACCAGTGTGGCAGGTGGTGTAAAAATAATTGTTCATTTGAAGCTTCCAGACATTAGAATGACAATTAAGCTAGAATGAGTGAAAATAAGAGGCCGCTTAGTAAAGAATGGGCCATTTACTTTAAATCCATTATGTACCTTCTTTCTTCTTCACTGCTTTGTTCACTGGCTCTGGAGTGAAGTAAAAAGGACAAGTGCCGCTTTTTAGATATTCTTTATATTGTGTTTATCGTGGTGGTGGAAGAAAGTGAAGTGCTTTGGATGAATAAAGAAATTAGCATTTTATAGTAGCTATATCAATGCACAAAAAAGAAGTTTTTAGTATTTGAGTATAAAAGTAATAAATACCTGAATTGGCATTTCTCCTTTATAAGACTTCTGAAAATGGAGTCTTACATTAAACGATAGACAAGATTTTAGCTTCTGTAGTTGATGAATTGTTTTTTTCCCTAATATGAACAAATTAGCATTCTCTAATTGAACTTTGTTCTAGAGGACTTTTAAAAAATTGATGCAAAATAATAACGCTTGTGTTTTGATTTTGTTGTTTTGAAGAGTAACTGGTGATTTGGAATTGAGTTGAGCTGTTGGAATTGAGTCAGCTGTTACTGACTTTTTTTCTGGTGGAAAAATACGAGCTGCTTTGCGTTTGATCTACTTTAACAAGATGACTGAATTCTACGAAATAGTGGAGGCAGTTGGTATGGATGTAAACAGAACACTAACACTGGAGCATTTAGCACCCCTGTCCTCTACCTTTAGTGTCAGGCAGAAGTGGAGAATTTTTTATTAATGAAGAGATTTTGGTCTATTTACAAAGATGGTTGTTGATGTGGAAATTTTAATGCACCTGTTGTACATCTCCTTAATGAATGTAGTTTCCAATACTTAAATGTCAGAGGTTGAAGTGATGCATGTAGATTTTTTTCCTGTTGAAAGTTACAGCTTATGAACTGGTGACTGTTGCCTTTGAGGCCTTTTTTACTTTAAAAAAAAAAAAAAGCTAGGAAAATGACCCTTTGTTTTGAAAGGTACGTTAGGGTGGAAAAAATCAATGTGGAATTGTGAAAACTCTTGGAAGAAATAAAAGCATTCTAAAGAGCCTGATTGCAGAATTAATAACATAATCTGCGTAAAGAGCTGCAATAGTAAATTAAATTCACTGTCAATAGATGAAAATGAAATGGATTTTCTGCATTATACATGAGGGGGTATCAGATATGCAAGGATGTTACAGAAAATTGGTGTTTATGAAGAATATTCCAAATACCAAATTACGAGCCTTTTCATTTTACTACAGTTTATTTACACTCACTTGGAAAGGACGCTCCAAAGATTAGATCTTTTGTTCAGTGCTCTAGTATAGTTCTTTTGTTTTCTGATTAAATCAGAATTACTCCTTTGTGTGTGTGTGTGTGTGTAGGAAATTGTAAAGATAAAACAGTAGTAGCAGAAGAACCTTTGAAAAGTAAAAATTATCAAGCTAGAATAACATGAGAAAAACGTTTGTGACATATTTTCCCTTAAAATCGGTTGCAATAATATAAATAACTAGGCAGGGAGGCTCAAGCATTTTCACGCTAACAGGTGCAAATGATGTTCCAGTTTGACTTCATACAGTCTGCCTTGAATTTGCACAGTGTTTTAAGGAAGTTGGTGACTGATACCTGCTGAAGCATGGAACAGGGATGGGAAACGGATTCCAGTATGACTAGCTCTTCTTAGTCTTTCTGTTTGCCTCTGACCACCAGCCCATGGAATTTTTGGAGGTCCTGGCATTCCCTGAGCTGATGACTTTTGGGTTTCTTCCAGTTTCTCTTGCTCATATAGCATTAGGGAATACAAACCTTGTGAAAGATCTAAGGTGAAGATACGGTTTATTTTTCTTACAAAGTTTCTTAAACAATTATTCTGTTTTTCTAATAGGTGTTACTTAGCCCTTATCTCTGCTTGTGATTACAAATGTGTTTAATGTATATTTTGCTATTCAATGTTCTGTTGTTGAAGATTCTGTGAAACTCCTGTGTATTTCCAAAAAGTTTTAGAAAAGTAAGTTCCTGTTTGGAAAGGAGGAAGTTGCTTATAACACAGAAATTACAAATAGTTCCCATGATCTAATAGTGTTTTTTCTTTCCCTCTGTGATATAGGACTTCAGTATGCAGACTGATTTCTGTTGGAATTATTTTTGTGCATCAAAAGGTGACATAATTACTGAAGAATTATATGGCAGCTCTAATTACAAGAAATTAAAGGAAAAACAGCTTTGCACTGTACACCTTAGTTTACAAAATAGGAAGCAGTATAAAAATATATTACTGTCCAATAGAGTCTTATTTTTTGAGTACACAATTTATTGCTCTCTTTTCAGGTTACCTGCTGACTTTCTCTAATTGTCTGGACTCCTGCAATTTGACTTTGAATATTATGCCTAGATTATTCCTGGTTCTTTTCTATTCAGGCTTGTCCACCATGATTAGCATAAATGAAATTAAAATGCCAAAATATACCTTACTTTTATACTAAATGGTATTGATCCTTTCTGTAAAGAAGTACAGTGTGTATTGACTAGTAGGTTTTGGTCCAAAATTTGAATACAGATTTAGCCAAACGCATAAAGAAAGTGGCTATTGTGTGAAGCTATTTTAATGTATGGTTTTATTTTGCATAATATCGAAAAGATTACTTCTGTTGTATGAAGCTGTCATTGTCTTATCTGTTTCTCCATTCTGCGTTATAGTGACCGCCGGACTGAAAACTACTCAGGACATATGTGTATTTTCCATTGCGAGCGCTGGCACACACTCTCACTTTTTTTTTCTCATGCGCGCTCTCATTCCGCGTTCCTGCCCCAGTCTCTCCCATAAGCACACACATGCACAAAATTGTTGCATCGCATCACGTTGTTTATTTTGCAACAGGATCTTGCCTGGTCTGAACTTGGTGCTTGAGTGAATTTGAGCTTGGTCAGTGTTTTTCAATTTATTGGAATATGAAGCCATACTTGTAGTGAAATTAGATCATATCATGAACAGAGATGAATAAAAGCACAATTAAATGGGGATAAGTTTTTACTGCTTTTAACAATATATTAACTGTGTTGTTCTTATAGCAGGTTTCTAATCAGTAGTGGTATAAATGTTGAAAGAATATAAAATATGTGAGTTTCCTCTCCCACCTCATGTAGAGAGTGTGTGAAGTGTTGTGTGGCTATTTTGTGTTTGTGACTTGTATTTGAGATATTTTCTGTTTAAATATCAGATTTTTGAAAAATATTCATGCGTTACGTGAGACAGTCTAGGTAATCTTAGTGCCCAGTACCTTTCTACAAAGTCTCCTATTCTGACTCTCAAAAACCTTTCAAACACATTGAACGTGTAAGTAACAACCTTACTGGAATTTATAATTAATAAGCTTATGGCTTCATTACTCTTATAAACTGCTAGGAAGGAAAAAGGTATCATATATCAAACTTGGTTTACCATTATTATTTCCTTTATATTATAAAGAGATTGTCATGTTAATTTATAACTCTTAAAAATAACAGTCTAGTAGGGAAAAGAATGTTTTAAAAATCAACACTTGAAATAATGTTGAAGTGAAGTACTGTGTTTTTTCAGCTAGGGAAGAGAAAAGACTAATGGAGTTAGAAGTGAGAATGGCTTTAGTTATTAGCTGTCTGTTGTCATGGTTCCTTGAAGGGGTTTGTCATACATCAATAAATGCATCTCATTTTTATTCTTGATGCTTCTATTTTTTTTTATGAAGTGTTGACGTTAGCTAATTGGAGACTACATAAGTATATGTCTAAGACTTTCAGATTCTGTTGTAAACATTTACTTATGTGAGTAAATTCAGGCATAATGGGTCTGAGGAAATTACTAAATAGTGAGTAGAGATTTCAGAGGTGGAATCTAGAGCTGTGTAGATTTGTAATCACTGATCTTTGTGCTAGTTAAAAAAAAAAAAAGAGACCAACCACCAAAAACTCCCATGTGTTGATTGCCAGCTGTTCAGAGAGATAATTCTCAGTTGGACAGTTGTCTGTTGCCTGGTTACTGGAACAGAATAAAAAAAGTTAGCTTGTTAGCCAGCAGATCCTTAGTATTTTACATTTAAAAGGAAGCTGAAATTGAATATGTAACTTGGTAGGATTTTGAGATTGTTACATATCTAACTTGCCCAGTGTACTATCACTTAGCAATTTTTTGTTTTGTAAGCTTAAAGAAATTTTGAGAAGTTCAAGTTGAAATTTTGCACATGCTTTTTTTTTTACATGTAGGGACTTATTCATGTTAACAAGTGAATCAACTTTGACATAGTAAATGGCTTTTGTTTGCAAGGAAGCGCTGTGTCTTTGTCTTGTATAGAAAGGTTTATAACAACTTGTGACAGATTTGGAATGGTTAGTCTAACTTTAATAAATGATACAGACTAACTTGGTTGGCAAAATAAAGAACAGAGTGTGTGCAAGCATCATGATGGAAATGTCATATTTAAGTTTTCATCATTTAATTGTGATTGCTTTTACCTAGGTTAGAATACAATTGAAATCCAAATTATTTTCAGATTAGAAAGTTTATGTAGATGAAGGTGCTTCTATTAACAGTATTTTTTTTTTTGATAAAGTCAGGATTTCTGTAAAGCAATTTTTCATTTAACAAAAATTAAATAAGATTTTAATTTTCCACTGTCATGAAGTTTGAAAGTTCCATACAATACTTCAGTGGTATTTTTCAGATAGATCTAAGTTGTAATGGATCTTTGACAGAACATGGGTCTTGCAGCTAATATTTTAAAAATATAAACAGAGAATGTCTGAATCTCTTAATTGTTTTTCTCTTCTCCCTTGTGCAATAAACAAAACGTGTGTTCCCTTTTCTTAATACTTGCAACCTTTAACAAGCAATATCTTTTTCAAATACTCTTTGATCTTGTTTGTTCTTTAGTCAGTTGCATTAACTTAGATATTGTCCTCAGTAGTTGACCACAGAATTTATTTTGTCAGTGATCAGTACATTTTTGGCCAGGGAAAAAAAACGTCGGATTTAGTGAATTTGTCAGATTGGCTTTTAGAAAAGGAGCATAGAAGGATTTGGGAGTAGGGTTTGTGCCTGATTGCTGTCTCATTTCTGTCTTTGGACACAGCTTTAGCATACAGTTAGCAACAACTATAAGGATTTGACTGGCACACATCTCTGAGACTCGTCGTTGCATCCCACAGCAGGTGCAGTCAGCTTTGCAGTCCATCTTAGAGAGGTTAGTTTGTTTTTTAACATTTATCAGTAGGCCAGGGGGAGTTAATGACTTGGTGAGGAGTATGGTAGTTGTCAGTTGTCCAGTGTTGGAATGCTGCAGGTAATTGGGCTGGACTGGTGAGAGCTGTGGCAGTGTGCTTCTCACGTTGCACTGCAGCTGCTGTTGATCTTAATTATTCTGACCCTCAGAGCCTGCAGTGTCATGGTATAAAATGCAATATATATTAGAAACTGGAAGGCTGCTTTTCTGACTCTTACTTATGGCAATGTTTCTAGGTAGGCCTTGTGGTTTTCTAATTGGATTTGTTTGACACTAGCATAAAATTCTTAATGTACTTCAATCTAAGACTGTAATACATTATGCTTGTTTATCAAATCTATCCGTGGAGTAATGAAGCTGATAAACATGTTTTTGAAATGTCACCATTATAATGGACTTAGCAAAAATATTTGTGTTTGTTCTGAAAACAAATGGAATTGTTTGTAAATAAAAAGAGTTGTATTGTGTCTAGTATGAATTTCTGGTGCAGTGTAGTATGTTCTGTAGTGGGGAATGCGTGGTGTATCTAGCTCAGTCTTGTCGTTCATTTATGGATTTCTAGTAGCATGGAAACATGTAAAATTGGAATTTGGTATTTAGCACATGGAATAAATTAGTGTGCTGTGCATGTGAGACGCTATTAATTTACTGTAGATATACTACCATCTTTATTCTGACTGCATGACATGGCTTTAGGAAACTATCAGGTTCCTTACATTCACCCTGGTATTCAGGCCCATTTTACATTCCTCAAAGGAAATACCAAACTGTACTTTAACCTAGAGATCTTGTGTTACATTACAGACTTGTATAGCTCTATTCTATCCTATTTTTGTTTTGATTTTAGAGGTATCTGCATCCCAATTTGTGGTCATACACATTTGGAAGTTAATTATAATTGAATCTGATTGAGGATTAGGTGTGCTGTTCTTGGTCATAGAAAAGCACTGAAATTCCTTTGCAAGAACTTAACTGATCTGATTGAAATGTCAGTTTAAGGCAGTCTTTGGAGACATGTTTATGGAAGTCAGCTCCCACCTGTACAATGCTAACATGCTTTTGTAACCTTTGAGTATGAATTTATCATTCTTTGTTTGAGCTACTTATTGTTCTTCTTGACTTCTGAATTGTAGTAAATTTTTTGTAAGGTTTAAGTCTTTTGCATAATTGGGGGACAAAATTAAGTCTCCTTCGTGGAAGGCTGGATGTAGCTGTTGTAAATTACTAGCTAGATAACTAGATAACACTTGAAAGGACAGTGTATTTGGGACCAGGTTTGAAGTTAAACATTGGTGATATGATTGACCTGGGGTCAGATGCCCTGTAAGTGAGGAAGAGATACCCTTGTCAATTTATGTATATGAAAGTGGTTATGTGACATTAGCATTTGTTGGATATAAAGAAGCATGAATCTCGGACAAAATTTCATATTTACCTGGTCTTGTAGGTTTTGATTGTGAAAAGACTAAATAGCTGTTTTTCATCATTGATCTCTCACTGCATCCTGCAGGGCCTGTCATCTCAGCATTGACAGGATCAGATGAAAAATACAATCGATGTGTTGACATTTTTTTGAGAATCACTCAGGTAAGATTACTTGTTATACAGAACTACAGTGAAATTCATGGCTGCTGCTAATGTTTCACCAGTTGGAGCCTTTGCATTCTCAATCATTAATTAAATTAGATACTGAGGTTCTCTGCATGTTCCCTTGTTTCTATTTTAAAAGCACTTTTTGTGCCTTGCTCAGTGCCATTTAACTCTCTTGTAATTTCCCACATAAAGAGCTTCACACATTTGTACTATTTTCCCCCACTTCATAGAGTGGCACCTGTTTGCTTGAATCAAGAACCATAGTGCACACCTCCAAAACTCTTGGAAAATTTGTATTTACTTTTTATTTTCAAGTAGTGACTTTAGTCCTCTTTAGATTCTTCATTGGCAATATGGGGAAGAAAATTCTCTGTAGAGAACCAGATAGGTGCAGCAGCAATTTATCATCTTCCTAGTGTGTTCTAAACTCTGGTTTTCAAATTGTACATGAAAAATTACAACTATTTAATGGAATATACAATGGCAGAGTCTTTCTTTTTATATCATAAGTTACTGAAAATATTTATATTAGGTCATGCACTGGAAAAGTAGGAAATGACATGTGTCCATTAAGTCTGCTTTGTTGAGCATCCAGTGTGCTTATGAAATTAAACCTATATCAGAGTGTATTCCCAAAGAGTTGGGATGTGAAATGACATGGCTATGAGGGAAGGGGGAGGCAAGACCAGTTGGGCCATATGCCAAAGTTGGAGCTTGATCTAACAGAGGTTTACAATTTGTCCCCATCTGTAATCTGGCGTTAGGAAATGCCAGAGTGCAAGTAGGATAGCGTATAGTACTAGTAGTAGCAGCAGCAGCAACAGTTCAGGTGCTGCTGTAGATACTATTTTGGCAGCAGTATTGAGCTGGAGTTATAGAATATTTATATTTTATTGTAATCTGGCAGTCTACCAACCATTTTCCTGAGGAACACAAAAAAAAAAAAAAAGGGGATTAGGTAGTTTTTTAGTAGTTTCTTGACCTGGATTTGAAGAAAACCGTGGAACAAGAGAGGCTCTTCCGGCATTCTGTCTGTGCTGATTTTTCATAGGTCTGCAATGAAAAGCTGCTGCTGGATGTATTAAAGCTTTATAAAAATGATTTGTTGCAAGTGTTAGATGTAGAACATGTATGGGGTTTGTCTTCTGCCTTGCATGTGTGTGCACACTTCATTTTTTGTATGTCTTCTACTTACTGTATTAGATGAACACTTGGCGACTCTGTCAATCTAAAGTAAAATTTGTGTTTCCCAGGAACTCCTTATAACTACATCACTTCCTAACTTCTGAGTTTTTTGCTGTGTAATGCAGCACACCAAAGTCTACCAGTTTTTGTTGAGATTGCTCTTCATCAAGCAGGATATTATTTCCAGCATAGTGAAATGCTAAAAAAAAAAAAAAAAAAAAAAAGGTGTTAACTTTACGAAGACTCTTTCTCAGGGATATAAGTGCAGGTTTTTTGTGATTTTATTTATGGTGGCGATGCCAAGTGCTCATCTAGTATTTGCACTACTTTTAACAATAATAAAGTATGTATTTTATAATTTTATAAGCTGTGTAGTTCTGTATGGATCTATATCTATGACTTCAACATAATACATTAGATGAGTAAATTTTTTTTCAATTCATTGATCCCAGATAACTAGAAAAACAGTTCTTTCCCTAAATAGCTAGGATTTAGAAGGAAAAAATTAATTCCTCAGACTTTAAAGTCAAAATGCTAAAAAATACTTTTGAGTGTATTGAGAAATCTATGTGTAATTGGTAGTCTCAGAAGTTGAGTCTTGTGTGCTCTTGATGAGAAAATAAGTTAAATGGGCAGCTATGTTTGTCTACTTTTAGGTTTCCTGTATCTTTGAAAAACAAAACCCCCTCAGTTTATGCAAATGGTTTATAACCCTCTAGTCTAGAAGACTGGAGTAAATAGTGGTACCAAGGTCAGTGTTTGAATTAAACAATATATTTTTAACTAGGTAATTTTTTATTTCAGTTTTTTTTAATGGTACTTTGTTGATAATTAACAAGATTCTCCTGCTTCTATGTTATCTTCTCAAATGGCTCATGTGTTTGATAGTACTTACTGTTTAGAAGAATGTGAGTTTTGATGTTCGGAAGTATTTCAGTTCTGTCCTTCACACTTTATTAGCTTAGCACTTTCTAATTTCATTGGTGCAGGCATGAGAAGGACACAAAATTTAGTCATCCATAATTGTAAAATAAGTACCTTGTTATTTCCCTTCTCCAACACATGCATGTGCTCAGAATGAGGAAAAATAAACTTCTCATTGTTTATTCACTTTTTTGTCCTTTTTCAAAGGAATAATGTGGTGTGTGAAGGACTACCATGCTTTCAGTGCTGACTAGTCCAGGAACTTATGAAGTTCTACCTTGTGCAAAATTCTTTGTGTGTTTTGTTTTGTAAAGAAGTCTCTGCTTGTAAATTTTGGCAGCTTTGTACTGGTTGTCTGATAATTTTTATTGTTTATTTATCTTAAAGAGTTTGGCTTTATAATAGGTTGGCTAGTTCTGTTTTGGGTGTATTTTTTCTTCCAATGCTAAATTTCAGAAGTGATGACAATTTACTAAGGGTTGCAATATTTCAGCTGCAATTACGACTTAATGAACTTTCCTAAAAATATGCATATAGTTAAATGGTCTCCTAAGATAATGCAAGGTTTTTTTGTTTTTTTTTTCAGTGATATGCTCATGCATAGGAGTTCAGAATAGGTGATCTTAACGCTTTTGGTACAAACAAGCCAGGAAATGTCTTAATTTGGATGTATTTTCCATGTTAAAGATTCTAAGAAAGCATACAGGGGTTTTGGTGTAAATTAGAATATATTTGTAGGACTGATTTTGAGTTACAAGGTTTTTCATATGGTCAGGTATGCTTACTTGGGAGGTACAGATAAGCTGATGATGGTCATGTGATATTTAAGTCTAGTGTGCTTAAAAGTATTTCTGGAACTAATATAAATTTCGTATTTGTAGAATGACCTACTTCAGTAGGTCTAGAAAGAGGTATGATGTTGAAAGTCTGATTTAGAGGAAATAGCACTATTAGTAGATAATCTACTGAATTATAATGCAGTTTATTGCCAAACCAGAGGAGAATGATGGCATACTATATGTGAAGTGATCCCAGTTTTAAAAGGCACAGATGTTGTATGTATCCATAAATATCTGGGAATCCTTTTAGGTAAGTCTCTACATAGAAGAAAAGATCAATATGCCTTAGGAAATTTGAAAAGACTTTTTGTCTCTGTACTGAATAATTTTTAAAGTTTCACTCTGCTTTAAGCAGGTTTGGTTGTGTTAATCCCTTTAGAGTGCAGTAGTTTTCACATAGCATTTAAATGCTGGATTCTGAGGGATTATCACTTCCTCTATTTCTTTTGTCTTTGCTCAAAAGCAAAAGATGCATTTTGTATTAGATTCTTGTATAGATGTTTCTCCTAGGTAGAAATAACCTGTGTTATCTGCTTCAAAGTGTGGGATGTCCCCTATGTTTTAATTCTTCCTGTAGGGAAATATAGGAATCTTGCTGGACAGGCCATCTTAAAAAGTTATGAAGATGGTTGTAAAGATATATTTGACCAAAAAAGTACTATGTGTATGCTACTTATTTGGGGAAAAAAGCCAGTGATTCAGTCTGAACAAGTATTTAACTTCAATTTGTAGTCTTTAAGTTACTTTTAGAACCTGAAGTTTCCCCCCCTGCAAATCTTCGCATTCTGAATTTCAGTAGTAGTTTAGCGTATCTAACTGCTGGAAAATGAGTAGTTTACTTCATAAGCAGCTTAACATGAATCCTTTGCACTTCCACTTTTATACTTGCTGTTCAGAATAGGAATTCTACCAATAAAATATAGTCATCATTGATGACTTCAGATAAGTAAAACTTCCAGTTTTTAGACAGGGTGAAAATGCTTGGATGCAAGGATGCAATCAAAACTCGATGAATTGTTTCCCATTCTTTATTTTGCTTAAGGTCAAATATTCCACTAGAGGTGAACATTTCTCCAGTTCTTCAGACTCTTAATATATCCAACGAGATAAGATTCTCCCATCTTTCCACTGCTGATGTTCTTTTACCTTCAGCAAAAACAAATGCAAATTCTTTCTTGCCTCTTAAGCATAAGGACTGAAAATGATAATTTCTTTCCAATTTGCCACTGCTTCCCACAATAGTGAGTGGAGATGCTTGTACAAAGGTGGTAAAATTATGAGCACTTTCTGTATACAACCATTAAATTCAGGTAAGTACTGAATTTATGCAAGGTGGAATACACCTCCAGTCT
The DNA here is from genome assembly GCA_036023395.1 of Myiotriccus ornatus. Taxonomy (NCBI): domain Eukaryota; kingdom Metazoa; phylum Chordata; class Aves; order Passeriformes; family Tyrannidae; genus Myiotriccus; species Myiotriccus ornatus. Next base: position 34,924,575 of record JAYRBT010000177.1, on the reverse strand, counting down.
ACATAGTCCTGTACTAGTGTGTTTATTCATATGGATAGATTAATGTAGTGTATATTAAAGAAAAAAAGTCTGTGATTCTAATTTAGGTCTTTTGTAGAAGACTTTCTAGGAGTTTTCATTTTTCTAACAAAGGAATGGGGTTTTTTTGTCTTTTTTTTTTTTTCCCTGGTGCTTGTCCATGGTAGTTAAAATTTTCCTCTTTTCCTCTGAGAAAGAATGTGTTCTCAAATTTTTTAGCCTTGCAAATAATTGTAACTGAACTTTTCTCAGCTGGATAGAGCTGTTTGAGTCTGTATTTTGAGATACCTTTCTTCCTATATTCAATTTTATTATAGGATGCCTTTCAATTATAAATAGATATTTAAAAAAAAAAAAAGGTGTATTGTACAGATTACCAGTATGAAATACACTGTTTTAAAAGTTCCTGTAGTGGTTTTGAGTCTTTCAAATTTTAATGCAGAAATGCAAACTTTTATTAACACCAAAAGCAGGTCAAGTGATAAAAACTTAGTGTATATAATCAATATTGTTTTGTCTTATTCTTTGTGCTTAAAAATATGGCCTGATTTTCTGATCTTTATGTATAAATAGGTTCAGATCTTTTTGATCTGCATCTTTATTTATAGTCTGGTTTTTAAATATATTTGTAAATCTGTTCAGTAATTCCATGTAGGAAAATGTTGGCTTTATGTTAGTGAATGCCAGTCTTGCTAGAAGGTCCATTCTAAGAGAGGAATACTAGTTATAATCCAGCTTGTTACAAATCTTCTTCAAACTAAACATTTACTAGAATCTCCTTCTATTTGCAAATAATTGCTCTTGTTACAGACAATAATGTTTTTCTTTTGTTTTGCTGCACTTGTTTGATTTTAGTTTTGAAAGAAATCAAAATTTATGAAGGATGAAACTGACTGAATTATCGAAAATTATCTAAACAATTACTAGGAAGTATTTTGCAAAGTTCTAATCTGAAGTGTTAAAAGGCATGGGTAAAATTTCTAAAAATAAATTCTCAGAATATATTTGCATTTCAGCTTAAAATAGTAATTATGAAGTCAAATTGTCTTATTTTCTTTTATTATACATAAAATGTTTTGACTTAGAAGAGTTGTTTGGACTTTTTATCTGGGGAAGACTGATGAAGTGTGTATAGAAGAAATCAAATATATTCTGCTTTTCATTAAGAAAAAGGGTTTAAATACTTTGAGCTCTCCTGTATTCCTGGTAGTACAGTCATTTACACAAGCCTGTATTCTTTTAAAAAAATATTGCTTTAATTTGTTTATTGAAAATAAAAATACGAAATAGATTTTGGTTTAGTGTTCAGATTCATATGCCTTTCAAATTATTTCAGCAAAAATTTAAACATTATTTTTGCATGTATTTAATTTTGAGCTTAATACAAACTTGTTTTAAAGGTAATTACAAATTCAAGGGCTTGATGCTCATTTTAAACCAGAAAAAAGGAGGCATTTCTTAATTAAACTCTTGTATGTATAAGTACTCTTATATTTATAATGTAATTTATGTTTTTAGAGTAAGACAGTATGTTCAAATGTATTTTGATATTACTGGTTTTCTGTTGAAAAATATTATCAAAAATACCTCATACAATTTGTAAGAACTAAGGAAGACAGTGAAAAATGCATTTGGTGACTGAGTGGAATATCTTTACTTTTATTTTGTACTCTTGTACAAGAAACAAAAGTATTTGGAATGGGTGCTCCATAGTTATTTATCTACTAAAGTGTTAGCTGTTGGCACATTTTGATTTTGTTATCTAAAAATACATGGTTGTGTTTGAATTGGAAAAGGAGAGATTAAGATTATGTAACTTTTCATGGTAATTATGCGTGAGCTCTTTGCTTATTTGAGCAAAGAAACATTAAAAAAAATCCCTCTGAACAGCTGAAGTGACACGAAGCACCAGCTGGGGAATCTGAAATCAAATATTTTGGGACATGATTTGTACTAAACTGCATTTAGAATGTATGATTCTGCAATAGTGATTGTTCTGAGTGAGGTCAAATTGCACATAAAGAAGAAACACAAGTGATGTCTGTCTTGACTGCAACTGATGTCTGTACACGTGCCATTTCACAGTATTTTTAATTGCGTGCAAAACTGGGAGAATGACTAACTTGATTGTTTTGTTTGTCCATTGTCAGTTAAGGCTTAATATGCCAATAATTAAAGACTTGAAAGGAAGAATAAAAATTGAAAATACCATCTTTCAGAAACGTATTCTTATTATTAAAATGAATCTTGCCCTGAATATTTTAATAATAGGAACATTAAAAGCATTTCTAAAACATCAGAAATTTATTGTCATGTATTTCTTCTCTTTTTAATTTGTTTTTTTTTTAATTTGTGGTGTACTGCATGTTAAAAAGACTGCATTGACCTACTGGTATTATAAAAAGATAACATTTTCTGTTTTCAGATAAAACTGCATTTGACACATTGTTTAAAAACTAGAACAGTTCTGCATATGAAAACACAAACTGTGATAATTAGATAGTATGCCATATGTGGTAGTTCAAGTTGGCATATATCTCAAATGGCATGTTTAATGTACTGTATTACTGGAATTAGTAATTTTACATCTGAGAGCTGTTAATTCTGTTATGCTCACTCCCTCTCATGAACCTGTAGGTAATGGTGGCAGGCCTTTTTCTTTGCAAGAGCCTGCTTCTGGTAAATTAAAACAGTTATAAACTGCTGCATTTTTAATGGAATCTTTGATTAGTGTATATTCCTCATAATATAAGTGTTTCTAACTACTTCAGAATTCTAAGACTCTTTTAAATAATGATAATAATAAATTTGGTAAGGTCAGAATTTTTGCTGTAATGAAGTGCCTGTAATGAAGAAAGAAGAAAACTCTTTTTCCCATATAGCCTTTTTTTTTTTTTTTTCCCCTCAGTGTAGAACTTCCCTCACTTTTTATGTTATAGCAAAAAGTATTGTCAACACGAAGTGCTTGAGAATTATTAACAGTGGTTAAAATCCTCACACCTGGCCTTTCCACACTCTGTAGCTCAACAGAAATCACTGGTCATACGTGGTGGAGATGTCAAGGGAGGAAAGCGAGACCTCTGAGTGCAACTGGGTATGCCTGAGATAGAGTTAGATTTTCTTTTTCATAGCAGCTTGTAGGGTGCAAGGTTTTGGAGTTGTGACCAAAAAGTGTTGACAATACACTCATGTTTTAACTGTTGCTGAACAGTGTTTGTACAGTGGCAAGACCTTCTCTGTTTCTGACTATGCCCCCACAGTGAGCAGTCCGGTTGTGTACAAGAAGTTGAGAGGGGTCACAACCAGGGTTATAACCTGAACTGTCTAAAGCTATTCCATGCCATAGAAAGTTGTCCTAGCAAAACAAACAAACAAACCAAACAAACAACTCCCCCAAAACAAAACAAAAACAACAAAAAAAAAAAAAAAAGGAGTGGAAGGGGTTTTAACTAGTGTTTTCTCAGAGAGTAGCTGGAAAATCATCTGCTCTGCTCAGGGAGTTTTTGTGTCAGCTATTAGAATCATAGAATCGTGGTTTGAAAATATCTTGAGGTCCACCCATCAACCTATGCACCACCACTGTGCTGTCCATTAAACCATGTCCTTAAATGCCATAGCCACACAAGTTTTTTAACACTTCAAGGGATGGTGACTCCACCACTTCCTTGAGCAGCCTGTTTCAATGCTTTACAACCCTTTCCATGAAGGAATTTTTCCCAATATCTAATCTAAACCTCTCCTGGCACAACTTGAGGCCATTTCTCTTGTCCTGTCACCTGTTACCTGTGAGAAGAAATTGATGCCCACCTCACTACGACCTCCTTTCAGGTAGTTGTAAAGAGCAATAAGGTCTTTCCTGAGCCTTTTCCAGGATAAACAACCCCAGTACCACCAGCTGTTTCCCATAAATTTGTGCTCCAGACCCTTCACCAGCTTTGCTGCCCTTCTCTGGACATGCATCAGCACCTTAATGTCTTTCTTGTAGTGAGGGGCCCAAAACTGAACAAGGGATTTGAAGTGTGGCCTCAGCAGTGCTGAGTACAGGGTATGATCACTGCTGGCCATACTATTTCTGTTGCAAATCTGCATGACATTGGCCTTCTTGGCTGCCTGTGCACACTGCACAGCAACCCCAGATCCTTCTCTCCTCGGCAGCTTTTTTTGTGGCCTTTTATTTTGCCTTCCTATTTTTCTTCAATTATTAATTAAAATATTTTTATCTTGACTCATGACTTTTCTTGGTTTGTTGTTAATATTTTCTTCCCCCATTCTTCTGGGGAAGGGGAGTGAGTGAACCAGCAGCTTTGTGGACTTATCTGCTATCCAGGGTGAGCCCACCACAGGGATTATTAATCTTTCTGTGGTGTGTAAATATTTTGCCTTTCTAAAAATGTAGGAAGGGTGAGGGACACACCCAAAACTTCATTCAATTTTGTCTTTATATACTGGCAGACACTACCAAGAGTTAGAAAAAATAATTGAATTTACAGCTTTGGTTGCTGGTTTCTGTTTTCTTTTACAGAGGACTTTGCTGATGTGCTTTTAGGTTGAGTATATAAAAGGAATATAGTATAGAAGGTAATAGTGAGGAGTCTTTTTGGAACCAAATTCAAGTGAAATGTTAGAAAGTAGGTGTGGAAAGGGTCTCATGGATATTAGAGACTCCATTTCTCTGCTGTCCTCTGACAAACCCACAAAATCTCATAATCATTATTCTTTTAATGCTTTCCACCTGCCCCAAAATTGAAGCGATGCTGCCAATTCCAAGCTTCTCCACAAGAGAAGTGAAACCTTTTTACTCTCTGAAGAGATGTCCTAAATGAAACAGAATGAGAGCGACAAAGGAAAATGTGCCCTATGAGCTCAGTGCCTGTTTGTATGAGACTATTCAAACAAGCTAGCAGTAAGGTAAGGCTTTTATAGTATAGCAAAGGGGACATTTCTTTTTCTTTCATAAGATAAATGAAATACAGCTAATAAAAAGAGCTGCTGTCCTTTTTTGATAGAACTATTAATGGAATATGATACTCGTGCAATCATCCTCTTGGGTCATTAAGTCCAATTCCATCTTATTACAGGTAGCTATCATTCATAATCCCAGTCTATGGAAGGGCTTTTTAGACAAATAGGAACTTCTGAAATTTCACAGTTTCATTAGCACTGGAATTTGCTGCTCATTCAGTAGCCTTTATTTCTAAAAGTATGCATGCTTTCTTTCAACAACAAATTAAACAACAAATTAAACTAACTTTTTTAGCTTTGAGAAGTTCTGACTTAAGAGTCAAGTGACTCCAGGTGTGGTGTCACATGAATCTCTCATCAAGTTCATAAATTAGTATGGACATTGAAATCGGTTGGGTTGGTAACAAAAACTGTTTTGAAATTAAACATGGCATTCTAGACAAATTCACTATGACCTTTAAACCAACCATACTTTCTACTGATTTACATGAGATTGTGATTATATTTTCATTCATGTTCTGTATGCCTTTTTTTTTTTTTTTTGGTTGGTTGTTTTTTTAAAAAAGTTTTTTTGTTTGTTTGGATTTTGTTTGTTGTTTTTTAAATCATAATAAAAAGTTGCAGACAGAAAAGGCAACCAATTGCTGTCACCCCCCCCATCCTAAACTGAAACAATGAAACTTAAAGTCGAGCAGTTGAAAGCCATTAATTTCCTGTTGTTTCTCTATTGTACAAGGAAAGGCTGTGGACGCAGGTATATAACCTTGTAAGTAGATGCCATCACACGTGTGCGTGAACAGATCAGTAAGGAGTGTTTACTAGCCCACTAAACCCTACTGTTTACTAGTGTTTTAAGTTTTGCCTCCTTTAGTGTTGATTCTAGCTACTCTGTAACCTCTTCGTGATTGCTTCTATGGTACATACTGTTGCCGCTACTTTGGCAACATGGAGTGTGTGTGGGTGGAGGGGTTAAATTTGTTACAGTGGTTTTGCAGAGGTAGGCAAGAAATCGAAGCGGCATCTTCAACTCTAAAAATTCTGCCCTATTTGAAAATACTTTCATGGGACGACATAGCTCTTTCTCTAGCTCAGTCTCAGCAAGTTTCAAAATTGAACTTTTAGCATTATCCACAGTAATTTTTATAAAGAAAGGACAGAACTTTTTATTTTGGATGGGTGTCGCATTTCTGTGCAAATGTAATAGGTTGTTTCAGAGATATGTGCCCACGTATATGCAGTGGGGTGCTACAGCTTACCTTTTAGTTCTGGAGTTCTGTTATGACTTTCTTGTCATTTCAATATCCTTTGCCTTTTCTTTCTTGTTCACAATGGTTATATTTTTGGTGTGACCCACTCTGAAATTCATAGTTTGCCTGAATTACAGGTTGATCGTTATTCCTAGAAAAGGGACAAGAAAATGGAACTAGAAGGCAAAAGCACTTTCAAATACTTCATTCAAGCAATGCTCAGCTGTTTGATCTCTAAACTCCTTGGGTAAATATTTGTGAAGAGTTACTAACTTCAAAATTGGAGTCTCAAGAAATTGTGTAACATCTGGATATTTTGTGAAAGGAGAAATGGAATATAAGGAGGATTTGTGATTGCCTTGGGGCTGTAGTGACTATTGTTAAAGCTGAGGACAGGTTTAGCTTTTAGATATAAGAATTATTTAATTTTCCTACTAAGATGGTGCAGTTGTTTTGTGACTGTCATTTAATCTTGCCTGAATTTAAAAGATTTTTTTAATGATAGTTATGATAGATGGTAGTTTAAAAAACATATTCCTAAAGCTTTTAACTGCATTTAAAGGTACTAATTTTTAAAATTTATGTGGGAACAGACTACCTTTAGATATTGTAACTGTACTGTAAGTTTTTCTAGAAGTCTTATCAAAATAGCGATCTCTATTCATTTTTTTTTTTTTACCTATTGTTTTTCTGTATCATTCCATAGTATCATGCAAAATATAACATTTTACTTCCTAGAATAAAGCTGCTGTAGAAACTGAGAGCTTTACCGCACTGAAAGTAGTGGGCATCTTATGCTCTAGTGTTCTTGCTTATACTTCTGTGTATATTTGTTCAGTGGTCTTTGAACTTTATTTTTTTATGCAAGTGCTATATTGAGTTGATTTTTCAAAGTAAGTTTATCTGCACTTGTGTCCTAAATTGAGATGTGGTATTTTTGGTAATTGTGAAACTACAGTTTTTAATGTCTCCCATCTCTGCTGCTATTTTTGAAGGACTTTTCACCCCTCTTTGGGAATATTAGATTCATTTACAGATACAGAATGGTTCTGAATTTAAAATTCTAAAGCATCTATTTAAAAAAAAAAAATTCTTAATTGAGGTGTACATTTTGTGTAGTTGGTCATGAAGAAGTCTACTATGAGCAGGAAGAAGGTTATATAAATAGAGGAAAAACTTGTATCACTTAGGTCGGAATGTGAAGAACTCCAGTAAACTTATCCCTAAATATTCAAGGAATTATACATTGCAACTCTGTTTCTTGGGGTATTTGTAAGGTTATATATCCGGATGTCTAAAAAGAAAAGTTTGAAGATTCGGTGGATTAATTTTATTCTAAAATTGGACTTTACTTTTGATTATTACTTATGTTGGCTCAGAAACAAGAGAGGAACAGGACTACCTTTTTTATTGTGTACATAAGAATGTGGCCTTTAAAAAGTTAAGGCAAAACTGGTGTACAAAAAGTATATCAAACTACAAAATCATGGAGATATGGAAGGACTTTGTTCCTAGTTAGAAGTGGCACCTATAGATTATCTACTTGTCTTAAGCATTGTCTTCGTATTCACATGATGCTACTAGAGGGGATACCATTTGTCCGTAACGTGGTGCTTGTGCTTCTGGACTAAAATCCAGGCTATTAGCTGCAAGAATTCTTGTGTTGTGGTGCAAGAACATCTATAAGTATCTACTACTTTGGTAATATTATTTTAATATCCCGTATTCTAATTTACATAACTTCATGCAAATGTAAATTGGAAGGCTAAAATACCATACACTTTTTGTTCCCATTCTCACAATACTTAGAACAGAAATATCTGATAGCTATTCTAAATGAAGTAACATCAAATCTGAAGGACTGTAATGAACTAAATTCAATTTAGAGTTAAAACATTGAAATAAGATGAACAAAGATAATATCCATTTTTATAGCTTCATATGAGATTACTCACATGTGTTTATTAGCAGGACCATGTTCTCTAAAAAATAAATTAATGTACCTAAATGAAAATTAGTGAAAAGATAAGTCTGCTTTAGGGAAACACAAAGTGGAGAAGAAAGGTGGTCAAACTGGAGAATAATAGTTGTTATCATAGCCATTGCTCTAACTTTGATATTATTCATTGAGACTTATTGTGGCCATTAACCTTGATGAAATTAATGAAAACAAGTGGAGTGATCTCTCACAACTTCTATTCTTATAGCTCATTTCAGACAGTTTGTTGTCTACTTTGTGATTTAAAAGAGGAGAAAATAGACATAGGAAAAATTTCTCATGTACGTATATATAAATTCTGAAGTATTTTGATCTATACCATCGTTGGAAGTATTAGCAAAGAAGAAAAGAGTATAGGCTTATAGCATGGTTGGAAAGTGAATTTGTCAAAAGTATTATTGCTAGAGATTAATCAAATCTAATGGTTAGCTTGAAAACAGCAGTCAAACTCAATAAAATTCTTAGGTAGCTGTGGTAAGACATAACCGAACCCTGATTTTATGAGGCTCAAAGGAATTGCTTGTATATTTCTCCCATCATGTGTTTTAAAATGCTGGAGGTGGGTTGAATTTCCTTTTAGCTTGTGTTTTTCATCTGTGATTTTAGGAAAATGGAGTTGCTGTATTTGGAATTTTTTGTCATAGGTAAGACATCTGACTTATTTTCTGATATATCAAATCTCATGGATTTAAATCTATTTGTTTTTAAAGGTATTTTATCTATGGCATAATTCTGTATGGCATGTCTGGGCTGCTGTAGAAGTCTGCTTTGCTTTTTTTTTTTTCTTTTTGTGTTGAGAGGGATGCTAGTTGTTCTTGTTCCCTGTAAAGGAAATTATTCTAGTGTTACAGATTAAAGACAAAAAAATTCCATAGGTCTAGGAAATCCCAGACACTTTTTAATTTTGTACTTACGAAATATGTCTCCAGAACAAGTTGTGAACATCTGTACAAAAAAATTAAATGCAATTAAACAGCTAATTATCAAAATCAAATTCAATTAGATTACTTGCTGCCAAGATTTCTCACTTAAATTATGTAAGGAAAAAAATCTAAAGGAACCCACTGCATAGAGGTATTAACAAATGTGCTGGCATACCGTAGTGTCTGTAAGCCTGCTTATTCTCATTATAGCTTTGGATTAATGTAAACTTACCAGAGTGAGTTAATGAATTTGTTCTTTTTTTCTTCTTTCATTTCAGAATAGTATATTTTATCCAGTATGATGCAGCTTACATTCTTATTTTCAATACAAACATTTAAATCAAGAGCATTTGGAAATTAGAACAAGTACAACACAACGAGTGTTTGGTTAAAATTTAGTGGTGGTCAAATTATGGCTGAAGATATAAAATATCTTCTAACAGATAGGTTTAATATTGAAACAGACCATTTCTGTACAGAGTCAGTTCTTCTGATTAAGAAGAAGAACCATTTGCTTCACACCTTTCTTACTCTTCTTGAGTGTCAGGCAGTTAGTAGTGTTTAAAACCAGTGTTACCAGCAGACTGAAAGGGGAGAATATATTACTGACTTTCCTTTCAAAGCACACGGATGCAACATCTTTGTATTTCAACACTGATTAAATGGGGTAGAGGAGAGTACTTGCTGTTACCTTTCTGGTAGTCATATCCTAAAATGCACAACAGCTTAAAGATCAGTTAGGCATCAGTAAAATGTTTATTAACTCTCCTTTAAAGTCCAACATATAAATAAATAAAATAAAAGTAAATATAAAATTAGTAAATCCTCAAATAACTACAAATCACAAGAGCCCTATATTCTACAGCTATGTAATTTGAAATGTGTAATATATTTTTTAATTTTCAAGAATTCGTCCAAAATAAGTCAAATAAAGTGCATAAGGTGTATTGTCTGTTACATGCAGAACTTCCTTTTCTTCTCATTGAAAGCATACAAGTGATCTCACTAATAAGTTCTAAGTGTTTAATTTCTTTTTGCTTGAAACAGGGACAGTAATTTAAAAAATACTTGTGTTCCATTGTCACTTTTTATGACAAGAAAAATGAAATCTTTTCTCCAAGCAGAAGAAAGATGAAACATATGATATTGTTACTTTCATTGCAAGTTCTGTTTTGGGTGTCTGTGTCTCAAACTAGACTTAGAAGTTAGCAATAAAAGAAACAAAACACAGACTTTATAATGTTAATGAGGATTGTTTTTACTTATGTGAAGCATCACTAACTAAAACTGTTAGTGTGTCTTGCCTGAATTCTCATCTGATACTTTATTAAGTATTATTTTTCAAAGACTTTTTCTGTAACACTGAATGGAGGTAATATTCAGTTTTGTGTTGTAGAGTGCTCATTTTATGTTAATTGTCGTTGCCTTTGTCTTACCTTGTAACTGTTTCCTGAGTTTTGTTTTTTTTTTAAATTGAAACAGTCCGGGGAGGGGCTGAGAATGATGTAGTAAAGGAAATGAGACATGGTTGTTATTGTGCATATGTGAGAAGTAAGCTTCTTTTTAACTTTTGGTTTCTGATACGGAGGAAAGACACCATTGACAGTAAAGAAGTGGAAGAAGTGCAGAAAAAACTATTTGCTTGTGAAGTTTCTGGTAGTATTTGCTTATTGACTTGTAAGTCATCAGTGAGCATACATACTTACTGAATGGGTAGTTAATACCTTGTTCTGTTAGCACTGTGCTGCCTTACATTTAGTTACTTGTAACTTAAGAAAGCATGGACAGAATAGGATATTAACTGTTGATTGTGATTTTCTTTTGATTCTTATTCTCACAGTAGGTACTCAAAACCAGAAATAGATAATTACTTCAACATCCTTCAGGTATTAGGTGTGCTGTTGTTCCTAGTTTTTATGGGATGGAGGAGGAAATGATGGGAAACTGTAGCTGAATTTTATATAATCGCTGGATATCCAGTTTGAACTTGCATAGAATTTTTTTTTCTCAGGATGTCTACTTTTTTTTTTTGTAGTTCCATATATTGTTCATTCATGAATGGTTAACATAGTGTTTACTTGACTTGCCGCTTGCCAGTTAAACTGCCTTTTGTTTAAACGTGGACATTTATAAATAGTGCACAAAGTGACAATCTGTGAAAAGTTAAGCTGAGCTGAATTGGTTAACATTGTACCAGAGTGTTCTCAGGCATTTAGTTTTTTCAAAGTTAGTATTTATTTCCGAATGAGGAAATTCTTCCTTGTGTCTCCTAGGCCACCAAAGTTGGTCATGTTTGCTTGACAGTGTTCTTCACTAAGTCAGATTATGTCACTAGTTCTCCCACTTTAAACTTCAGTTTTGTACAGCTTGGGGTTTTTCTTAGGTTTTGGTAGCTATCACAAAAGTTCATAGTTTCCAAGAAAAAGAACAGAAAAAGAAGCGATGATGAATGTTTAAAAACATGATGCAAGGTACCAACTCAGTGGGTACAAGAAAGCATCAGTCAGGATAGTATGTAGCAGTTGTGTAGGAACAGAATGTATTGGCTTCTTCATGTAAATTTTTCTTTTGATTCTTGTGCTTGACTTATTTCAGTTGCTCAGAGAATTCTAATTTAACTACTTTTGATTTTGGAGGCAGGAGTGGTAGGGGAGGGCTGGTGAAAAGCAAAGATCTCACGTTGGTATGTAGAAATTTTCTAAAGTATTTAAGACATGAGAAAAACATCTCATTTTTTGTACTTGTATTGGAAGTCACTGATTCACTTGCTGAAACTTGGAAGAAGTAAAAAACAAAGCAACTGAAGGCAGAGATCCAAATGCTTTGGCAAATTGAAAACTGAAGTCTGAGGCACTATTATTTATAAATCATATTAAGTGTTAGGAAGTCTTAGTTGTAAGTGAAAACAATCAGTATTGTTAGTTTTAGTCAAATGATCAAGTAATTTGTAGAAAACTTAGTGATTCTAGGAATTTGGAGAATCATCACTTGAGTTTTGTAGCTATTTTTTTTTTCAGAAACCAAAGAACCCTACCGCTTCTAAATTCATCAGCTTTTATTCTGAATCTTCAAATTAAATTGAAAATAAAATTTATGGTTTTCATTCCCTGGAAGTGTTCGGGGTTTTGTTTTGTTTGCTTTTTCTTGTGCAGAAAAGTGCCACATTGAGTTTCTTTCACATTGTTTGTTGTGATGTGACAAAACAAATCTGGCTTGTGTGTGAAACAAATCTCTTATAATAGGGAGGCTATCTTTAATAACAAATGTAATAGGGTTGTGGTAGTTGTGGCTTCCTGAGATCACAGGGAGAGACTTGTTTGTGTGCATTTGGTTTTCTTTTAAAATTTAAATGTACCACTAACTATAATTTACAATTTCCTAGGGAAATTACATTTAATATGTGGCTTAAATGTGTTTTCTGTAAATACCTGTGGTTTTAAGTTATCTCTATTTTTGGTTAACTGGATATGTTCATTTATTCAATAGCAGTCTTTTGGAACCACAAAAATGGAAAGCTTTTAGTTTTGGGTTTCTTGGTCTTCCCTCCACCCCCATGATTTGTATAATGCAATTCTTATTTTACTGTGCTCTTAAAATAAAGAGGCTCTTTTGACCAGCGTACTTTATTCAGGAGTTTAAATGTGGTTATTCTGGAAAAAAAAAAAAGAAGAGATCTTCAGTAATATAAAGCCTAATATTTTAAATAGTGGATTTTAGCTGTTTAATAGCTTGCTTTTTTTTTTTTTTCTAACTCAAAACCTCACAGATCTTTTCTTGCATTAGCTGATATTCCATTATCAAAAGTAAACTGAAGGTTAAAAAAGGTAATAAGGTTAAGAAAGGCATCTCTGACAATAGCTTATTTCCACTTTCAGTTTGATGTAACTTACAGCAGAATCAACTGTGAACATCAAACAGTAGCAAATAAAACTGGTTTGCCAAGTCTTTTACTTACAGAGATACATTGGAGTTATACTTTAATTCTGTGAAATAATTTTTTTAGGAAGCCACAGTTGATTTTTCCGGTAAGAACAAAGAATTTTTTTATCCTTTGGGCTGCCTTGTTCCCTTTCTTCACTTTCTGTGTAATGTGTTGAAACATTTCTGTTTTTCCTAGCTTGACAGTTAGAAGATGGTGCACTATTCTGATTAATGACTCAAGACATTTTTTCATTACAGCTGTGTAGTTTACAAAATTAAACACTCAAAATTTCTCTAACATTTTTCAAAAAATATGTATTTCTCTAAATGTTAAACCATCAGTATAGTAAGTAACTGTTTGATATATATACATATATATATATATATAAGGAATGAGGAAACAACTGGAAAAAATCTACCTTGGGGAAAAATATGCCCTCACTAAACATTTCCTTTTGGTATATATTAAAACATTTCTCTTAGCTCTTTGTAGAATTTCAGTAGTAACAATCAGTATTTCTAAGTGCAAAAGTCCTTTCTAGCATTTTGTCCGCTATAGATTGCTGTGATGCAACCAAAAAGGAAACGCAGAAGTAGGGAGTTTAATAGGTTTCAACTCTTATTTGGTTTTAATTTAAGTATTTTTTGTATATCTGTCTGCACAGAAGTTTGTTCTTTGCTTAGGTAGATATATTTTTTAACCATGTGTACTCATGCAAACTTAGCCATCCAGTTAAGATAATTCTGGTATACTGAGTTGCAGAGGTCTCTTACTCTGATCGTCAGATCCACTAGTCTGCTCTGTTTAGCACCTTCTGTTGCCTGGCCCTGTGCCGATGCAGTGTCCCTGACCTGCCTTTCAGATCATGTATTTATAAGGACAGCTTCTTTCTTATTTAAGCACTCTAAATAATACTGGAAAATCACAAAACATTAAATATTTCTTTAGTTTCACTGTCCATCAATTTGTTTCTATTGAAAAAGTAAAATTCTTTTGGTTTAAGTCAGTAGTGCTTTTCTAGCAACAGCTTCTCAACTTTTTCTTTGCAGGCTATTCAACACTTTCTAATATCTCAAATGTCCTTTACAGATGGCCACATTGTGGGTGGAGCCTGTGTATTGCCAAATCCATATAAAAATAGCAAGCCCCTGGGTGAGATAAGACAAAATCTTATACTGCCCCATAAGGCCTGGTCATTTGCCACCCTAGAAGAGAAACTGGTGGAGGACCAGTTCACCTTTACAAAGTCTCCTGGATTCCTTTATTCGTTACAGTAAAATACTAAACTTGTCGACTTGCTGGTGGCGTCTTTTCTAAGCTGCTCATTCAGAAGAGTTTTTGAACTTCTCAGGAAGTATTTGTTACAAGTTTGAATGGATGTGACTTGGAAATATTGACACAGTTTGGTTATAGTTCTAGTGTATTATGGTCATTGTATTCCACTGTTGATTAACTGGACTTGGAGTCCCTTTAAGAAAACAGATTTGTTCTTAGATTTTAAATGCATTTTTAATGAAGAAGTACAATTGCAGATACTAAAGATGCTAACACTTAGCCAAATATTTTGGTTCTGAGTTACATGACAATGATTGTTGACTCAGTTTTATGGCCAGGAAAATAAGACTAATTTTGTCAGATCATTAGTTTAATACCTGCAGTGTGTATCCTCACTTCAGCTGTTTGCTTCAGAACATTTGTGAAGAATTATTGGAATTTATGAAGGAAGTCCTGCTTTGAGAATAAGCAAAGCAAGGTGTTGGAGGGGAATGTGGTGTACACTTTCATAAGAAAACCACAACCTTTTCCTTCCTCACCTCATGCCCTACTCCCAAAGAACATGTGACACGTTTCTTTTTAATAACTTTTAATATTTTCAAAAATTTTAATTTTTTTTTTTAATGTAAGTTTTCAGAAAGTTCTTGAAATGGAAAAATTGTCTTTTGGGTTCTTTCTAAGTTCTTAAATGAATGGTGTATGCTGTAACATCTTTTACAAAGAGAACTTTTCCTCCCATAGGGGTAAGAAGTATTTGAAATGTATTTAGGTTAATTGCAAATTAAAAAAAGAACAAAGTTTTAAATGTTCTAGTGGTCTGAATTAAAAAGAAAAAAAGGTTTCCATATCAATTTTTATTTGGTCATTCCTGTCCTAATTTTTTTAGTGTTGCAGTCCTTCATGGAATCCTTTGAGAGTACTGGGATAGCCAAGACCTCAATTTCTAATTCAGGGAATTGTGTCAGACATTCTCCTTCCACTCTTACTGAGGTTTTTTGGGTTTGGTTTTTTGTTAAGCCTACTTTCCTTAGGTGAATGAGGTTTATGAGACTGTGGTGTGCACTTTCTGGTCCCTTCTGACCTGTTTGCTTATTTCAACCACACAGAAGGATTTGGGTTTCAAAGATTTATTGAATTTTTTTTTTTTTT
>JAYRBT010000177.1:34870889-34908980 GCA_036023395.1 Myiotriccus ornatus | reverse complement strand
CCTTCTGACCTGTTTGCTTATTTCAACCACACAGAAGGATTTGGGTTTCAAAGATTTATTGAATTTTTTTTTTTTTTTTAGGATCTCTCTTGTTTTGTGAAAATTGGCTGCAGTTAGCCAGTTGAGAGAAAAAAACCATTAAAAGGGCTTCAGTGAAGCAAAGGCTTCACTATTGAGTTTTACTGTATTGCATAAGTATCTCAAATGCAAGAAAGATTTCTTGAGCCATACTCAGCTTCAGCATCTAGAGATATTATCTTTAATATCAATTAAATACTTTAATATCTATCCTTATATATATATTCTTGGTGAAGAGTAATAATTAAGTTGCTTTATCTTTCATGTCTCAGGAATTCTTCATAAGTAGATACTTTGGGTTTGTTTTTTTTTTTTTTGTTTATTTTCAGAGATTAAATTTTATCTGGAAATTCAAGCAAACATAAATCAGAGAAGCAAAGTTAAGATCTTTGTTTTTGATTCTAAATACCTTGTTCCTACAAGATAGAAACAAAAATCCCTTTAAAGTCTATTGCATTTACTATTTTAAAATGGCATAACCTTTATAGCCAAATGCCTGCTTTGAATACATTATCATAGTAATATTCATTATTTAAGTTAGAAAGCATTATTAGTCACAGGGTTATTCACGTGTGTTCTGTTAGTAGGTAATCTGTGTCCAGCTAACCCAGAAATATTAAATATAGTTCTGTCTTTTACAATAGCCTTTAATTGCTGAATCATTAAGGAGCATGATTAAATATACAAGGTATTTCAGACACCATCTTGTAATGAATTTGTATAGGCCTACAGTATTTTTTGATGCAGATGCTATGGGTGTCTGTTTTCAGTCTCTATGCTTGAGGATTACTTTCTGTACTTAATATTGCTTATAACAATATAATTAATTCCCATATTTTGGTTTCTCTAAGCTAGACTTGTTTGGATTACAATAACATGCTGTAATAATTTGGTGATTTTTCTAGTTCTTAGTTAAATATAATTTGATGTGCATGTGTAGCATGAAACCATTGTATAAATTGCAGAATATAATCCGAAAAAGCAAGAATAATGAAAAAAATCCCTTTTCTCCCAGTTTATATTAGCTGAAATATGCTTTCCTTCTTTTTAGCTGTTCTTTTTATATGGAATGCATTTCATTAGAATTTCATATTTTTAGTTTTTCTTTATTTTAACCTCTAGAGGTTCTAAATAGATTCATATCTATTTATAATTTTATATGTAACCTATATTTTTAAGCATTCTTTTCTCTTATTTCTGCCAATCTAGAGATACTGGTCTAAAGGAAAAAAAAGTCATATGGAGAATGTCAGTGGTGAAGGTGTTTGTTAGGGGAAGATTTACCTATACAAATTTTGAAAAAAATCATGTCTTTCTTAAAAAAAGGACAGTTCTATTTCTCCGTGATTGTGTGTGCTTCCCTGCTACAGCTGCAGATATTTTGAATATGATCTTTCTTCCTCTACCATCCAACTTCTTTCTGCAGAGTCGTGCAGTGAAGTCATAATCCTGTGTTTCACATCCATCTGTTACCATAGAAATGATTGTAATAACCTAAATTTAGCATGATGTCTCTTCTGCAGGATCAAGCAGGAGGATTGAATGGGTTGTATGTGAAAGTATCTCTGTGAAAATCAGAATATGTTAGCAAAATCTAAATGCTGTGATAAATTAACATAAAAAAAAAGAAACATCTCAAGTAAAACGTATGTTGTGCTCCTTTTAGTTATTTAAATCATCATATATGTAATCTGCAACATACCATGCAAACTTTATGTCAGTAATTCTTTTTTTGTCCTATCAGGAGCTAATATAACACACAAGATTCACTGTTAATATGTCACATGTTGATCAAAAAAAATTTTAGTTTTTGAGACTATTATCAGAATGTTTACCATGGTCTGTATATATTAAAAAGCAAAGAAATGAGATAAGAATTTACTATGAAAGTGACAGTTTATTTTCATGTTTAAAAATGCAAATGAAACTTCTAAAAAGTTATTTTCTAGAAATAGACTAGAAATAAATTTTCACTTCTTTGAAGAAACGCAATTTCTCATTTTTTTGTTGAAAGCAGAGAGTGCTTTTTTGCATAGCTTAAATCCTGTCTTACCACATTTATGTTTTTTGGATAGATGCCCTTTCACAGAATTCTACCATTGTTACATGTTTTTCTGTCTCAAAGAAAGATTAAAAGAGAGTGTATTAAAAATGTCTAGGATAGCTGCATAACCAAAACTTTAAAATTAGGAAATGTTGACACTTCCGTCTAAAACAATCACTACGAAAAATCCATTGAATGGATTATCAGGTTCTGTTATAAACACAGGATTTCAAGACTTTCCCATAAAGGATGATCTATGGTCATCTGATGACCACCTAGTTAAAATATGTTGTTTCGTGACTGACAAGCAAGCAGCTGCATGAATTATTTACTTCATGTTACTTCATGTTATTGTTACTCTAGAAAACAGAATTGCTAATTTCCTTGTGGTCCTCATGGAGTATTTCAGCTATATACATGATTTGAATCACTCTGTAGGGTTGAAGCATTAGTATTCTCATTTCACAGATAGAAAGATTAGGCACAGAGGGATTCACATCAAAAGTATCTGTTAATTTTGAGTGTGATGTTTGAGTTATTTACAAAATCATTTTTTAAAGTACTTTGTATTTAGTATTATATAACACAAAATATGTTCAAACCAGAGCTCTCATTAATGTGGTTAGATGATTAATGCTAAAATTTTATGTAAAATAGATCTTAAGATGTCAAATCAGAAACTCAATGAACAGGTTCTCCCCTTTCTCTTTCCCCTCCTTCTCCCTCCATACTCTTGAATGTGTTTTCACTGTTACTTTCCCTCCGGTAGGAAGAATAAATCTGCTTAAAGGGAAACTTTTTTGCAATTTTACTTCCTTGTCCTGTGCATACATTTCAAATTTGCAGCAAATCAGGCAAGATATTCTATTATCATACCTGAAAGATACATAATGATTACTTAGTGCTTTGCTGGTAAACTTACTCCCAAGCAGTAGTGGGTCAGAAAATAGCATATAAAGCTAAAGAAACCTGGTTTGTTAGGTTTTTTTACATGAACTAAGAATATATATTTCTGATTTTAAGATTATTTTTAAAACTTTTCATGCTGTGATCCATATCTCTGCAAAATAGTGGTTCCTGGCTCACCATCTTCATTGATTTAAGTACCTCAAATCAAAGGAAATCGAAGCTGTTGTTCTGTGGAAATGTTTGGGTTTGGTTTTTTTTGGAGGGGGATTGGTTTGGTTTTGTTTTGTTTTCCATACTATGTCATAAGTCTAACCACGTTTTCAGGAAGTAGAACATATAAAGCATCAGGAGCTTTTATGCTTTATTGGTGGAGAACTGGTGCTGCAGATAGAAGATTGACATTTTCTTGATAATTGTTTTATTTCACTGAAAAATAGGAATTAGGTAAGAGAAATATTATAATTTTTTTTTTTTTTTTACATGACTGATATACATGTAGGGAAAAACAGTAGTAGCTTTTTCCTTTATTATGTTAAAACTGGTACTGGATATTCTCCTACTTATCAAATGTGCTTAAGTCAGCTGTAAGAAAATTATATTGCCTTTTGGTGCTTTGTTATGACTGTAGCTCTTGTGTATTTGAACCAAAAATATTAAGATTTGATGAAATACCTTTTCCTTAGAAGTTGTCATCTTTTAACTTCCCTGCTAAGAATCCTCATTGCAGTAAATGATGTAAATTTGTATTTTTATTTTTTTAATTTCTGTTTTCAATTTCTTTACATTTTTATTTTTTATAAATTTTTAATGATTTTTAAAATAATTTGTGTGGCTGTTCTTTATTGGTTTAAGCAACAGTGCCTTGGAAATGAGTAAGTGAAGGTGTAAAGCTATGGTTATTTGTATAGTACTGCCGTTGATTAAATGTGTTAGACAGTCTTCTTATTTTTAAGTTAGGTGATAATACAGTGTATTTGCAAAGTATTATATAAAAGTACAGAACAAAGGAAGTATTGTATGGTTCATGAACTTGTGTTGGAGTTGGAATAGTAATCAAACAGACAATTTGTCTTGACTTTTATTTTAAGGATGACTGCAATAAAGATACATTTTTTTTTAATTAGCTCACAGTGTTTTTGAAAAGCAGTTAAAAAAAGAGAAATAACTCTAATGTAAATATTGCATTTTTTTCTACAATAAAATGAAAAATGATATATTTTATGCCTTTGAATATTCTTTTTCATGAATAACTGTGAATGAAAATGTATCAAAAGCTATTTTTTTTAAAATTTGTGAATGCAATGTAATGGTGTTAATGTAAATTGAAAAGATATTTGTCTCAAATGTAAAGAAATTTAAGTGATTATCACAACAAGTGTTACATATTAATATCAACAATAGTTGCTTTTCTTCAATGGCTACAGCTATACTAAACCACATTTTTCTAAATTACAGGTGTTTATGCTTTAAAAGCAACTTCACCTGCTTTGATGGAGTGTTCTTAGTCCAATGTAATTTAGTTTGCAGCTGAAATTACTGGATAATGTTCATTAAGAAATCAGTTATAAAAGTGGGAATACAAAGGCAGCTAACTATGGTTTTTTTGGTTGGGGTTTTTTTGCCTTTTTTTTTTTTTTTTTTTTTTTAATTAGACTTGAACAAGGGTTATTTCCTTTGATTCTGCATTTGTATATTTTTCACTTTTCAGGTAAGCTGTTATTTCTCTTCCTCCCTCTCACTTGAAAACCAGCTTTTTATTAACATTTTAACCACTCCTCATACTCTGTCGTTACATCATGCAGGTAAGTCGCTTACTCCTTAAATAATTCAGATGGTGTCTTCTAAATACAATATGCATGGCTTGTTGTCACTGTGTGGTAGACACTTACGAAGTTCAAGTGAACTGCGCTTTTAGTCAACTTGGATTTTAGCCATTTCAGGAGATCATATTGAACAATGAGGGTTCATGAAGAAGTTTGACGTGTTTTTAGAGAGTTTTATATTTGAGGTTTGTACTCCACTGTAGTGTAAAGACAACTAAAAGTAAAATATAGAAATTCAGCTTGTGACCAAATATAATCTAATGTAGCACATCTCTTATGTTGCTACTTTCATATATTGGTAAGAATACATGCAACTATCAAAGTGAGAGGTCACGTAAATGCTGATTAATGGCTTAGAACACAATAATACTTCAGCTTTAGTGTTGTAGTATATTGGCTAGACACTTGTATCAGAAGGGTCAAGTGGTGTTCATCAATGACTAGAAAGTATTCTTAACTTTTAATGACTGGAATTTAAGCAGATTGACAGGTACTGTCTTGCTACTAGAACCTTATAGTATGGTAATAGAGTATGCTTGCTGGTGGTAGAAAATAATAGTATGGGAGTGATACAGCTATAAGTAAAATGTGCAACTTAGAAAATATTCTGGAGTTTTAGTTCCTTAATTATATGCATTGGGAAACCTGATTGAGTTTGTTGTAGTTCCATTAGTCTTTTCTTTGAAAGAATTTGTTTCATGGAAGGTAGAAAACGGACTAATTACAGTGAGCATCTGGTCCAACCCTTCAGTGAAGCTGAGATATATGTCTGGGTAGATGGTTGGTTTAGGAGCTCAAGTGCATCACTGAGTGTTTCAGGTTTCTCTAGATACACTGCTTCCATTTGAAGAGTTTAAGTAAGATAAATGTATTGATGCTGAATACTGAGGATCTGACAACTTTTTCTTCAAAGAAACTTGCAAAACATTCTTGCTGTTTCTCACAGAGATTATAGAGAAACACATAATACAAGTTAATTAGAGCATCTATTTAGTTGAAGAGGTAATGAAATAAGACTTAATCTTGCCGTTCTAAACCTCTGAAAATTAACTTAAAAATGAGTAAATAAGGTCATAGGGTTTAGGTCTTGTCTATGAGGAGTCTAAAAGTATCTTGCCTAGGTAAGGAAACATTTCCACCTACTGTGGAATACTGTAGGTGTTTTCAGAAATGGATGAGGGGAATTTAAAATAACCTGTGTTGGTCTTCAGTAGAAAGTCAAGTGATCAATTTCTGATTTAATTGTTGTGAGAGATTCGTGTCTGTGTTACATCTTCCAGCAAGAGTCATACAAAGGACAGTCAGCAACACAGGGGAAGTAAACGGAGAATCTCTGTCTGCCTAAATAGGACACTCTCTTATCTAATGTTTTCTTTTAAACATGGACTGGGTTTGCTATTTTATTTGTTTGTTTTCTTTCACTTTTGAAGATTCTAAAAGTAGCTATTGAATAAATCAAACTCTTACACAGAAATATTTTCTGAACATAGTGGTATATATAAAGCTTTTACTCTCTCTGAATGTTATGGCAAACTCTGTATACCAACTGTGTGAGGATGTTTACATGTAACTTAATATTCTACATAATATCCTAGCAACTGGAAATGTATGTGTTAAAGGCAAGTGTAGCTTGTTACACAGCTAGATTTATATATTGCACAGCCTGTGTGCTAGATTTTAACTGTTAGCCACACGTTTGATTTACGGGTTAGAAATATTAGTGATAGTAAATAATTTTCTTGTCTGCTTTCTCTTAGATTATACTTTTTAGAATGAACTGGTAGGGGAAAACAGCTCATTTGCAGGTGGCTAAAAGACAGAATTCTCCTTTGATTTTTGGCAAGTTCTTATACGTTCCTGTTTTAATATTAGTTATCAGAAGAACCTTCTATACACCAGTTAATAATTCTAAGCATAATCAAAAGGTATTTAAAAGTATTGAAAAATCTACTCAAAGTTATCAGGAGTAACTTTTCTCACTTTTATTCAGTTTATATGTATTTGTCTTTTTATATTTCAAACCATATGAATTTAATTACCTTAATATATAGTAATAAAATGCATAAGATGTCTTCTTCATCTTATGTACCTTGGCCTCCCTTCTTGCATTGCCATTAATGCAGAGAAGACAAGGCTAACCCAATAGGCTAACCTATTAGATCATAGATGTCACCAGCAGCTTAAAGAAGGGGTTTGGTGTGTTTGCGTCTTGGGCTGCCATTCCGGTTTTAGTGAACTAAGTCAGCAGAGCAATTTTGCAGGAAAACAGGTGGAATATTGATTATTTCTAGTCCTACAACCAAAGATACACTTTTGGATTCAGTATTATTTTTGCAAACAGCCTTTTCTCATTGCTATTTCTCATACTTTGAGGTCTCTGAATCAGTTGTGTTTTGGTTCTAGGGAGGGCTTCGTGATTTAGTTTAGTGCATTTAGTTTAGCTCTTTGGGAAAGGCAGGCTTGACAAATGCAAATGAAATGAAAGTTACATGTATTTTAAAGTCATGGAAAAGAACAGGGGTCTCGAGAAACTTTATCTGATAAAGTGTCCTCTATGGACAAACTTCCTGAAGCTCCCTTTTTCCCATACATCTTTTATATCTGTAGTGTTGTGTGCCTCATGAAAGAAACAGTGTTGCACCAGTTTTGTCGGAAGTCTGTCTGTTTTGCCATATGGGACATTGGAGTGTGCTATATCCTTAATGTGGTTGTGGTTATTGTACTTATGTGTGTCTCGTGTGGTACAAACAATTTTCTGGAAGTAGGATCATCAAGTGAATTGTTTGAAAACCCTGGGCAATTGTTACAGGTAATAAATGAGTTATCAGGACTTATTTCATTGCAAAGGACCTGAAATGGAAATATATTCAGAAAAAAAGAGCCTTGGACAATTTCAGAGGTGTAGTTGTAGTTGGCTGCATTTTTTACCCCGTTCTTTCCCATTTGTCAGACTTGCAAACAATCTTGCTTACTATCATATCTACCAAATCCCAGATATGGACATATCATATGTTTAATGTATGTAAGTACTTTGTCATATGAAGAAGATCAGCAATAGATTAATTGAAAACACTTCAACCTTGTGATTTTTAATGAATAGTGAGTATTCTCTGCTGTTCCTGTGTAATCCTTTTGTAGTACTAAAATCTTTCTATTATTTCTTAGAGTCTTCAATACAGTTTCTCTTGTGTGACTGACTGTTCATTTACAGTCATAGCATCTTTGGGTCTCAGATACAAAAATTATAAAATATATTGGTGCCATATAAAGATTTTATCAAGTTTTTCATTATTGTTCTGCTTTCTAACAAAGTCATACATGGGAGATAAAAATTCTTCTAAAAATAATCTGTAGTAGAATATCAATGTTTCATTACGTCATTAACTTCTAGAGAAATCTTTGACTTTCTTGCCTTTCTTAACACTTTTGGTAGGTGAGTGACCATACATTTGGTGGAGAACAGGCTAATTTGTGTATAAAAATAGAATTGCAGTCATCTATCTTAAAAAGATGTGATATTTATCATAACGTGTGAGTTCCAAGTAAATGAAAATTTCTGTATAAAAGCACAAGTTTGAACAGCAGAGGAAGGAAAGTGAACACATTTTTTGTAATATTTAGAATTAAAAAATTGTTTTGGCCACTACAAGATGAAGCTGTGCTGTATCATGATAAATGCTTCCATTTATTTGTCAAAATCATTGGAGAATTAGTTAGTTTTGGACTGCGATCAAAATTAATTGTGCAGCCTTTCTTTTTAAAATAAAGTTCTTTATTCCTTGACCATATTGAAATACTTTTTTCCTTCTCTTGTACCAGATAAAAATGTCTGTGAAGGATGTCAATGTCACTTCATTTTTAATTTTTTAAAAATCCTGAATTTACACAGATAAGAAAAAGACAATATTCTGGCTGAACTTATATTTGAAAGTTGTTTTTTCATTGTAATACATAGTAAATTAAAGATACCATGTTTTAGTTAGGTTCAATAGTGCATTTTATTTTTTGTTTACATAACATTTTTCAGGTTTACTTCACCAATTTGTTACTTACTCTCTTTCTATTTTAGTTGGTTCAAATTCTATGTACTCCTAAGTGAATATTGTATCATATTTTTTTGATCTCCTCCCCAAGCTAAATTAAAATGGAGATACAAAATTGAAAATATATAGGTGTTCAGTTTTTACTTCACAGGGTAATTGAGGTTGGGAGGGAGCTCTGAAGGTCATCTTGTCCAGTATCACCCTACTCCAGAAAAGCTACCTAGAGCCGGTTGGTCAGGACCATCATACACAGGTCACAGAATAAGGAATGACCTGGAGCCCTTTAACAGTAGCTGGAAATAATTTGGGAGGATAACTGATGCAGTTTTTAGCCAGTTTTCTATCAGTGCCTAATGGGCTGAGTAAGTTTGGAAATCTAGTAATTAGTCTCCATGTCAAGAGCTTCTTTATCTTTGATTTAAAACTCACTCTTTTCTCAGTTGGAATGTTGCTTGCATTTATTTTTTTCCCTGAGAAGTTATCGTTGCAGAAGAGCATTCTTAGAGTTATTTGTAGTTACTTCAACAACACCCAAGCTATTAAACTTGAGTGCCACGACTCTTTTATAGGGTAGAACTGTATCTCTTTTGACATGTTAACTATCACCGTAGTGCAGGTGAAGATTTCACCCACTTTGATAGCTGTGGAAGTTGAAAAATCAAACTCAATTGCTTTACATACCAAACAGAATTAAAATGTAAGATGATCTCATTCTTAAATCTTTTGGTTAATGATTATTTCTTTTTTCTGTTATGCTGAGGACCTGGGAGTTAAGCTCTTTTTTCTTTCAAAGTTGAAACACTTTAACAAATTTTAGAAGCTCTCTTATATGCAGTGTAACCTTTTATTCTACTAAAGCATCCATTCTTAGTAAAAAAGTTGCAGAGTGCATTGTGAATTAGTTTTGCAGCATCTAATTTACTTGTTGGCATTACCATGATGGGTATTGTAAAAAGAAGTGCAGAAAGAGTATCCAGGTTCTGGAATTCACTTTGCATGTTGAGAAATTCATGGCATTGTAGTATCTGTGTTGGTAAACTGGGATGAGAAAGGCTGGATTAGCACATTTCTCTTGTACTGTTCTCTTGCACTATTGATCAGGGACAACACTGTGATCCAGGTTTTAAATTTGTATGATGTACATTATATATGTGTTTTATTGAGCAGTGAGGTATGTATGCAAATTTCCTTGAATTTTTTGCCTTTTTTTTTTTGCTTTTACAAGGAGTTGTGTTATATAGCAACTACTATATTAGGTAGCAAACTATGTTCCTATTTTTACAGATTTTAAATACTACTTCAAAATCTGCCCAAGCCTGGGTAAATTCTTAGGATAAAACAGAATTTGGCGAGTTTTGAGTAAATGAAATACTGATGGATTTCCTTAGGAAACTGCTGTTAAGTAACAAATTTATTGACTCTTTGTAATTCTGGGTACAGAAGCACTTTTGTTGCTTTGATGACAGTAGCTGAGCAGGTACAGAATGAAAAGTATTCTGACTTCGCTGTTTAGAATTATAACTTTGTATTTTTATTTGATTTTATATTTTGACTGTAGAGCCCGTTTTCCAAGCCAAAATTTTTTGGCAAAATCTTTGACTTGTAGAATGCTGATACAGTTTCAGCTAGGATTCCAGTTGAAAGAATGCTTGTCCAGGAGGACTTCTAGAGGTGTCACCTCCAAATTCCACTGACAGTTTTTCATGGATGTTTTGAAGTCCCGGTTTAGTTAACATATCTAGATATTAATAGTGTGATGCCAGTACTTTGCTTTTTTATTAATCTTGTATTTGCCACCATCAAAAGACAAACACTAGTGGTTACATTGTGAGGGAGAGGTTTTATGAGCCTGTTGGAGGCTCTCAACCTTAGTTTCAATTAGATGTTACCTAGTATTTATGTGAGATTAACACTTAAAAGATAATTTCATTAGATAAAAATTGAATAAAACAGGTGTATACAGTCTGCAAATAATTTTTTATTTAAATTAATTTTTTTTAATATTTCTATCTAAGTAATAGTACCCAGAGGTGAGGTCCTAATACATTTGTCATCATGCAAAACACTTTTTACCTATAATTAACATGTATTTAGGGAATGCAACATTAAAACCAAAAGATCACGCCTGCTGACAAATCTGTCTTAATCCGTATTTCAAAGCACCATTATGGTCATCAGCAAAATCTTTTTCATTAACAGTACTAGAGTGCTAAGGACCCAATGATCCAATGGACACTGGTATTTTATATTTTTCAGGAGCGCAGTGGAGCTGAGCTGATCCTGCCAACTTCCTCTACGTTTTCTGGGACCATGAAAGAACTGGCAACCCTGCCTTTTAACACTGGCTTATTTTTAGCTCATTTCTGTAAACTATTCATCAAATCCCAAGATAATTTGTAAGGCACTTTTACGAAGGAGTTAAAATGAGTAGCATTTCAGGCACTGAGAACTTTGATTTGCTATTGTACTTGCATCAGGTGCACACATTTTTAATATTTGAATGCTAGCAAGGGAGCATTAAGACTCAAAATTGAAAAATCAGTTAACTAACATATCCCCCTTTCAAAAGAACTGTACACTTAAGGAAATTAATGTATTTTTTGTCCAAATAATGGCCTGAAATGTTAAATAAATATTGAAGTATTTTATGCATTTGGTATTAATTTTACTTAAATACTTACAGCAGCTAAATGCCACTTAAAATACCTCAGCATTTTGAATTACAATATAGTTCCCCTTGTTTTGTAAGGTTCATGCAATTAAATTTTTCTCACTGTTTATTTAACATTTTTGTTTTCATTAAGATAACTGATTTTGCACAACTGCATTTATAATCTATTCTTCTTTGACTAAGGAAAACCTTTTATGTGCTTTTAAGAGGAGCTAGAGTCAGGTTTATGGCATTGAATTATTATTACCCTGCACAGAGAATGGACTGCAACATTAATGAAGCAATGACTGCTTTAATGTTGATGGTTTCAGAGTTAACCAGGCAATAATGGTCATTTTTTTTTGTAATTAAGATAAAATTATATTAAAACAAACAAACAAAAAACCCAAACCCCAAACCCTGTACATAAACTAATGTATTTTGGTTTTTGTTTGAGTTAATGACTTGCATGTGTGAATACATGGGAGTAAGAACAATAGTCTCTCCCCTCATACTCTCCACTACACCCACTGTTCCAAATCTTGACCTCATGAAGGGAGACATTGGGATAATATAGAGCCTGACTTTATGGAAGCAGTATAGTATAGAGGATCTTCATGGTATTTCACTGATGACTTCAAGATATAAGTTGCAAGTCTGAAGATATCCATTGTATATGAAAACTCACTTGAATGATATCTTGGACCTATTCATTTGTCTTTATTTCTAAGTTTGATTTTAGACCATGTGCAGAGTCATTAGGCTCATATGTTTAGGCCCCATATTAATTGAAAGTTTTCTATATAAGCAGCGTGGAAAAATGCTTATACAAAGTCAGTGAAAACTTATTGTCATGCATTTGCTGGTATTTTTGGCTTGGTTTCGCAGTTGACATTAATGTGTACTTGTGTAGTTTTAAGTGATAGCATGCTGTGTTTAAAATCTTACACTTTCAGCAGTTATTGATAATACACCCTTTCTTTCACACTTACCCAACTTTTTCCAGTAAGCAACCCTCCGTAGTCTCACTCTTAGATGCATATGCATGTGCTCTGTCTTGCATTCTCTTTCAGACACACAAGGATGCATGCACAGGATGGGATGCAGTTTAGATTTAGTTAGATTTGTTATATTGATCGGATATTTCCATATCTTTTGTTTGATACATAAACTTTTACTATTGTAATGGCTCATTTTATGAGCATATGTTAATGGTTTTTTCCAAATAGTTAAATAATTTTTCAAAATTAAAAACAATAACATGCATTCATGTATTTAGCAATGATAAAGCCCAATATAAAAATAAAAGCTTTACTTAATTTTCCTGTTTTTAAATGATACATATACAAGGGAAGAGATAATGAATCTTTAAAAATTCTCAAATGGTATTTTCTTACACATTTGCTTTATGTTTTTAGTTAGAAATGCATTTTTAGTAGGTATTTATTTACAAAAGCATAGGTTAGCGGGTGTTTTTCATATCTAATTTTGATCCCCATTAACTGACCTGTAGTACTCTGTATATATATTTATAAAAGTAGTCTTCAGTAATTATAAAAGCCAGTATTGGTTCACACTTTCAAGGTAATAGATATTTTATTTAGCAGTGAGGACACAACTATTGTATCAAAGTTTCCATTCTGAAATCAACTGAAGCAAGATGTAACAGGACAAATCATAAAATTAAAAGTAACATTTTAAGTAAAAGCATGTATCAAAACTATAGTTTGAATAGTAGTGGCTCTGCAGAATAAATTGTATCCAATCCAGTTGAGTAATTAAATTATGGTAAAGCCCTCTTACTGTCTGCACAGTCTCAGATCACTTGAAAAATTAGGTTAAAAGTTTTAATCCTCTGGGGTAGATGCTGTGTGCTTCTTTATAAAGTGAATGGACTATAGGTGCAAAGCCACTTGAATAAACTTGCTATTAAGTGAATTCTACTGGAGACTTTCTGAAGTTTTACACTGCTTAAAATAGTAAAATTATTTGTTTCCTTTAGAGGCAGAGAATTAAATACAAAAGTCATTCTGGCAGTATTAATGCCTATTCTGGATAATATGCTACTGTTTTATTACGTGACTGAAGGAAAATGTAGAAAATCAAAACTTAAAGGATGTGATGAAATGTTCCTATAGCCAAGGTCATATAGTGACAGTAGAAGTGCTATTCTATAGATGTGGGAGAACAGCTATAGAAGACCTGTTCAGTATGATTTCTAAATATCTCTGAAGGAAGAGGAAGATATAAATTCCATCCCCATACACTGCCACTCCTCTGTCTGTCCTTCTGAACCAATCTGTATTTTTTGTGTAGATTCTTTAATGTTTCTTAAGAACTTGTTGAATTCTAGCAGCAAACAAGAGATTGAAGTATTTAAAGACCCTACTTGGCTGCAGAGTTACAAAGCAGGAATTGAAGTTTTGAATTTGAACTAAACCTTAAAAGAGGAAAAAAAAAAAGGCAACAATTTGTCATTTCAGGAACTCATATGTAGAAACTTTAAGCAAATCTGTGTTGCCAATAAGGCTGCCTAGGCATGATAAGACTTGCCAGAAACCTCTGTTTTGGGAGATCATGAATCATAGAATATCCTGAGTTGGAAGGGACCCCCAAGGATCATTTAAGTTCAGCTCCTGACCCTGCGAATCACACCATGTGACTGAGTGTATCCTCCGAACACCTCTGTCAGGCTTGGTGCTGTGATCACTTCCACAGAGAGTCTGTTCCAGTGCCAACCACTCTCTGGGTGAAGAACCTTTAACCTAAACCTGCCCTGAAACAACTTCAGACCGTTCCCTTGGGTCCTGTCACAGGTCACCACTGAGAAGAGATCAGTGTCTGCCCTTCCTCTTCCTCCCCTCACAAAGGAAGTTGCAGACTGCAGTGAGGTCTCCCCCCAGTTTTCTCTTCTCCAGGCTGAACAAGCCAAGTGACCTCAGCCTCTCCTCATACGGCTTCCCCTCAGGGTCCTT
The DNA here is from genome assembly GCA_036023395.1 of Myiotriccus ornatus. Classification (NCBI taxonomy): domain Eukaryota; kingdom Metazoa; phylum Chordata; class Aves; order Passeriformes; family Tyrannidae; genus Myiotriccus; species Myiotriccus ornatus. The sequence continues at coordinate 34,894,458 of JAYRBT010000177.1, read as the reverse complement.
CACCATCTTCGTTGTACTCCTTTGGTTGCTCTCTAACAGCTTAATAGGTTTCTTATATTGTGGTGTCCAAAACTGCACACAGGACTTCAAGTGAGGCTGCACCAGTGCAGAGTAGAACGGGACAATCACCTCCCAGGACCAGCTGGTAATGCTTTGCTTGATGCCCCCCCTGACACAGTTGTGACAGGGCACACTGCTGACTTATATTCAACTTGCTGTTGACCAGAACTCCCAGGTCCCTTTCCTCAGTGCTGCTCTCCATTCTCTCCTTCCCTAGTCTGTATGAACATCCAGGGTTGCCCTGTCTCAGGTGCAGAATCCAGCACTTGTCTCTGCTAAACTTCATACGGTTGGTGATTGTCCAGCTCTCGAATTTGTCCAAGTCCTCTGCAGGGCCTCTCTGTCTTTGAGGGAGACAACTGTTCCTCCCAATTTAGTATCATCAGCAAACTAACTTGTATACCTTCAAGACTTGCATTGAAGTTGTTTACGAAGATGTTGAAGAGCACTGGCCCAAAAACAGAGCCCTATGTAACCCCGCTAGTGACAGGTTGCCAGTGTGATGTTACCTCATTCACTATTACCCTCTGTCCTTGACCCATGAGCCAGTTCCTCACTTATGATGTGTTTATTCTGGACCTTTTGTCCAGAAGGGTGTTGTGAGAGAGTATCAAAAGCTTTACTGAAATTTAAAAAGATTACATCAACTGGCCTCCCTTGACAGACTTGGTGGATTCCCTTGTCATAAAAGGAAACTAGATTTAACAAGCAGGACTTTCCATGACGCTATGCTGGCTGTGACCGATAATAACATTGTCCTTCAGGTATTTGTCAATCTCTCCCAGAATAATCTTCATAATTTTACCGGTCACTGAAGTAAGACTGAGAGGCCTATAGTTTCCAGGGTTGTCCTTCTTGCCCTTTTTGAAAACTGGGACAACATTTTCCAGCTCCCAGTCAACTCAGACCTCTCCAGACTCACAAGACTGTTCAAAAGTTATTGAAAGAGGCCTCACGATGAAATGAGATAGTTCACTGGATATTCTCAGATGAATCCCTAGTCTTATAGGAATCCAGCTGGAGCAGCAAATCCTGCACAAGTTCAGGGGCTGTTGGGAGTCTATCATTCTCACAGCCATGGACTCACATGCTCAGGGCACTGGGACACCCTTAGTCTAATATAGGTGTTGAAGACAGAGCCAACAAAAGCATTAAACAGCTCTGCCTTGTCTCTGTCCCTGTTTGTGAAGGGACCATCCTCATCCTGTAACGGGACGATGTTACTTCTGCACTGCCTTTTGTTATTAACATATTTGAAAAAGCTCTTTTTTTGCCCCCCACAGCACTGGCCAGCTTTATTTGGATGTGTCAGTACCTTGATTCATTATTTTTATGATACCGTATGGCTCAGTTTTTGCTACGAGTCCCCACTTTCACTTAAAAATCATCCTTGTATGATCATTATGGTATGTGTTTTCTGTTGGTTCCATAATATAATACCTGTAATTGTTGGTTTGACAATTACCGATGTCTATTTTCTCTTTATGGTGGTTGTTAAAAACCATGGTCAACTGACAAGCAACAAGAGAAAATCAATGCTTTAGTGATGAAAAATTCTACAGAGATAAATAAATTCAGCAAAATCAAAAGTTTATCTTGTGAGCCCAGTGTAGCATAATTTTTGCATTTCTGTAATTGAGATAAACAACACCAAAATATTCATTATATAATCTCTGAGTAATGAATCCAATTTTCATTAATTGTACCTGAGATTAAAATCAAATTATATTGTGAGAATTTTTCTGTATGTTTCACTGGAAATACTTAATAGTTCATGACAATTTGGTATTTGGGAGTGGTGAAAGAGGTCAGAAGGAGTCCTACCTTCTTTGGCTGACTCGTTGTGCTTTCATCAGTTAAATCTTTATTATGTAAAATTATACTTCGTTTTAACTTGACCAGTGAAAAATTATTTTGTCTTGATAGCAATATGCTAGTGGTCTTTGTTTGCAAGCACTGTGATTAGCTAGTGCCGTAAAGCCATGATACAAATGTATTTTAATACTAAAGGCCTAATTAATAAACACATTATTTCTCATTTTTTGAAAAGTTACCTGATAAGTTGAACGTTAGCATTTTTATCTAGGTATATCACTCTGTCTTACCTTTTCACCTCTGGCCTTCAAGGGAAAATACTTGGTTTAGGTTTTTGAATCATCACATATTTGAGCTAAATTACTTCAATGTCTTGCAGAAATGAAGATGTGAGTTGAAGCAACCTTGTCTTAATCATAGCAATATAACATGGAAGTGGTAGTCAAATAAATGAAACAGGAATAGATAGGATTTCTGTCACTTAATTTTAAAATCTTGTCAAAGTTTATCTACGATAAACCAAGAGACTTGCACTTGATCCATTCTCTCTGAATTCTCATGTACAAACTACAGTACTTTTACTCTTTACCCAGGAGTTGTTACTGTTGTCTTGGATCTTGCTCTAGTCATTTAATCCTATATAAAAGCAAGACTGAAACTACCACTTGAGGCTATTTATCAAATAGCCTAAATACCTTCTGCTTCCGGAGTTACTGAAGTAATGTAGGATCATTGTTATAAAGTGAACTACCTTAGGTTTCTAAAAACTAAAATATTGTGACTTTTGCCATTTCCTTTCTGTTTGTTGCTATCTGAATTGACAAGACTTACAGCTCTTCTCTGTTTAGTTATTGTGGGCCTTTTGCTTAACTCCAGGGTGGAAAAAACCCCCAAGCCAACAAAACTAAAGTTTCCTGCACTTCTTTTCATCCAACTATGACTATACAATTCAAGTCTGGTTTATTTTGGTTTTGAGTCTGTGATGCGTAGTTAGGAAGAGTGAATTCAGTGCCGGTTTTTTTCAGAAGGTTCTATTTTGTCTGCCACACTTCATCACCTGGCTGACACTTGTGGAGAAAAAAAATTGCTAGAGAGGTAAGTAGCTTGAACCATTTCAAAAGCCTTGGATGCTAGGCTATTGACCTTGAATTTGACTCTTTATATGGTGTAAAGTCTTTGTATGGTGTAAAGACTTGTGTCATCAGGGTACACATACGTATAGTTACTTACATTTGTGAAAAGATAGGCTTCTGCATTTCATAGTAAGGAATCTATTGGTACCTAGATTTAGTAAATTGGGGTAACAAGTATGAGGGCTATAAATGTGTGAAATAGTATGGATTAGTATGTGGTGGGACCTTAGAGGTAAAACAAGAATCTTTTTATTTTATATTTGCTTTTAACTCTTCCCAAGCGTAAATGCTCTTGTCCTCCCAACTAGGGTCTGCATGGATGTGTCACTTGCACCACAAGTTTACATTTGTTTTTTAAAAACTGGCGACTCCTTCTACGTAGCGGAGGGTGCCTTTCTCCAGTTAAGTTCATTATCCTGAGAGAATGAAGTTATGCTATTTTCTTGTTTTGAAAGAGCTACTGTGTTTATATTTCACAGTGTGAAACATTGGATATATGGTAACAATGGATGGCCAGGTGATAACAATATTTAGCCAAATTTTCACAGTACACTTAACCTCTGACAGTCCTTAGAACAATCTAAATTAGAAATATTTCCAATATGATTTCATAGGAATATTTTTTCCTATTGAACTATTCCTAGGCTTGATAAAAGCTCATCTGAGGTACAAATTCATGTTTCCAAGTGTTACTTAGAAATATGTTACTTAATACATATCTCAACAAGGGAAGGTTTCAGGCATGATTTCAAGCTGAATAAAACAATTTATGTTAAACAAAAGACCAGTTTTGGTGATGTCTCACTTGAATAAAGGTGTCTCGAAGAACCTCTGTGGCTTTTATACATCAGAAGTTTGTCAACTAATACAATATCTGTACCTTCAAAACCTGTGCAATTAAACTTTAGTTTTGTTCTTGCCTCAAAAATGAGTTCAGTGTTGAAAAATCAATTTGTTATACAGATATATTTTTCTAAGGTTTTAAAAAATTTTGCTTTCAAGATCAGAAGTTATTGCTGCTTACAAATGAAAAGGCTCATTCAAAATTCTATGTTTTTATTTCCTGAATTAACTAATATTGACAAAGCTGTCCTTCAGAGGGTTGTAATACAGTATTTAATTATCAACTCTAGTTTTCTTTAATAGCCTCTGTAAAAAGGTAATAATTATCTCACCTATAGTCATTGGCTGATACACTTAGCAGCCCATCTATGATTCATTCTTTACAACTACTCACACTTTGTAGCCCTGAGACATCAAGAACTTCAGGTTTCTCTTGAAGATTAAGTATTGTTAATGGTTAAAGGTATTCTAAATTTTTCCTTTCTACATTGTCAATGCCCTTGAATGTAGACAGGAATGATATCTTCTAGGCTGCATGAACATTCAGTCTCAAATAACCAAATGGTTGGTTGGTACTTGAGCTTCCCTTTGCTGTCCAAATTAATAAAAAGCAGCTGGATGTTGTACATGGGTACCAAAGTGTGATAATTGGAAAGTTATTTAAATGCCAGATAAACCAATTAAAAAGATATGACTACTTTTCAGTTTCAAGAATTTTAGATAACATTTAATAATATATATTAATTAAGTCTTCAGAGCATTTGAAATATGAGTTACTTCAACTTGAACTCCAAGATCAGCTTTGATCTGCTAATAATAGACTGATGATCCAAATCCACAATGTAATAGAATATTGAACTTGTTTTTAAGGGACAGAAATTGACTTCTTAGTTTCTTCTTAGTTTTTGTGGATAATAGAAATGATAGAAGAGCAAGAACTCTCCAAGCCTTCAGTGTTACTCTGATGTATATGAAGTAAAGTTTAAAAAAAAAAAAAATCTGCAAAACCAAAGGTATCTTATGTTAAGTAAGATACAACCATTAAAAGCTGAAACTGTCACATTTAAATTTTTGATAAAACAGCAGCATGTTGTTTATTTTAGATCAGCAGTGTTCATATGCTGGTATTCTAGTATTCATATTCTAGTATCTTCATGTGGATTGCAGTAATTTACCATCCTTGACTTTTTCTTGTGCAGCAGGTACACTTTAAAGTGTTTTGGATTTTTTTATATATATGAATTTTACTTATTTTAAGACATTGGAAAAAATCCAGTGGTCAATTTGAATAGGGTAAGCTTTATTGAGCAGTATATTATCTTACTTTTTGATATGATGATATTAAAAAGTGTGTTTTTGATAATAATTTTTTCTGTTATCTTTCCCAGATATAACAAAACAGTATGAATTACCAATATATCAAAACAAAATTATTGCAATAACAAATCACAGTAGAATTTTTATAAAATCTTTTTAGAGGAACTTAAATGTTGGCTTCTTACACATTTAGAAATTTACAAACATGAGTAATAGATGTCTTTTGCATGCTTCCCTGTGTTATTATGTTTTCTTATGAAATGAAACTTTTGAAGTGTGATAAAAATAAATTTGAGCTCATCATGTATCTATCATCCTCCAGCGATATTATCATTATCTTCTGTGTTGAAATTTTCATTTATACCACTGCTGAGCCTGAGACACTTAAAGTTATCTAAACACTTGTCAACTTTTGATAAAGTCTGCATATTCAGCTTTGTTAAAATCAACTTCTCAAAATTCATTTAATTTCTCTACCATTAAGGAAAGCTGAATGTCAGTTGCCACAATTGAAACTACATAATTTTTGAGTATCTGAGTTGGATTTGTCTTTGAAACTTCAGACAAGGAAGTTAAATAATCTTCCCTCGTAGTCTCACCTTAACGGCACCTTCCAATCAAAACTAACAGGCTCTTCCCAGCATCCACCAAGGGGAGGTTATTAAATGTGAATTGCAGACAGTTTCTTATCTGTTTAGTAGTAAATATGCAGCCACTAGCTATCACTAGAAATCAAACTAAACCACAACCAAAAAAAGCACCAACTAAACAAACAAAACCAACAAACAAATGGTTTCTGAATCCTTACATTCAACAGCAGTGTTTTGTATGGCGATGTGTTTGTTAAAGCTTGTTCGTTTCCTAAACCCTTTAGTCTTGTGTGGTTATATGCTAAGTTTAGTGGAGTTCTAGCTCTGATTTGTGACCTTATTTCATCTTAGTTGTGAATTTAATGGGGATGCTTGGTATATACTTTGCCAAGCTGTCACTATTTGACTGAGAGGCATTTTGCCTCTTATTGGCACGACAGAGGAGGGCTGTGCCACCAAGCCCTGATTTAGACAAGGATCTCCTTATGAGGTTTTAAAGTTCTTACTGTTGTCACTGACAATGCGTATCTCAACTTGGATTTGGGGCTGGGCAGCACCTCTATTTACTTTACAGTTGCAACTACTTCAGTTAGATTTTGGGTTATTCTCTGACTTTATTCGGCACTGTGAGAACTTGCATGCACTTTCTCTCTCTGAACTATGTTATTGAGTGTGATCTTGTTCTGTCCAAAACTGGAGATGAAAGCTTTGTGGTCTAACAGTGAAGAGAGGTAATAAATATTGCAAAGTTCAGTATTGTGTAAGCATATGATATCTACTTTATGGATGCACGTTAATTCCTGATTTTGTTATTGGAAGAGCTTTTAAACTGAAATGCAAGCCCTTTTTACTGTGAAAAGCAACTGTTGTATGACTGACATGTTGCAGTAGAAGAAAAGAGCAACTTTTGTTTTGATTTCAGTCTCCAGCTGAATGTCTCATTTGCCAGTATTTAGAATGCATTATTGTGAAGGCAAATAAGAGTGTTAGTGTTTGCTTTCCTCCAGAGCTTCAATATACAGTGTAGCGATAAAAAAGCTTAAAATATATAATCACTAGTATTTCCAACTCAATACAGAAGACTACCATGCAGTGTAATGGTACAGGGAAAATTGCTATGAATATATCTTTAAAGACACATTTTTTGCAACACTATTATATATCTAATTCTGCAACATGCCGTACCTTAGTTAGGATGTCTTGTTATATAGTGTGGCAAAATAAAACTGGCTTTTAAATAAAATATTGTCAAGTCATAGGTTTTGTTTTCTAAGGTGGATTGCAGATAAACATGCCGATTACATGTCTTGGATTCTGGAAGAATAGGGTAGTTCTTTTTCATGTAACTTTATTTCTTTGCTTTCAAAACACTGAGTAGATGTTGAAGACTCCTTTCTACTGTATGAGTAACACAGTAAACTCTTTTAACTAGAGATGATAACTAAATTGTTGATTTAGTTTTAGTTAATTGTACAGTTTAGACAATTTAATTTTGTAATTAAACTTAATTGTCTAACTTAGACCATTTAGTTTAAAATGTTTACCAAACTGCCTTTCCAAAAGCATGTGAAATTGCATGCATATGTCTGTGTTTATATATATATAAAAGTAGGATTTCCTTTGCAAGCTTTTGAATATTTTCAGTACTTGCATCTATAGAATTTTGGGTGACTATTCAGAAAGGGAAGCATTTTCTACTCAGTTGCATTTTAGTTTTGAAGAACTTCTGTGTTGCAAATAAATCCATAGTAGTTTTTCTTCCTTTTTTCCATTCACATGTGTAAAAGCCTCTAGACTAAATAATTTGTAATATACGTGGTCCTTGTTTTCTATAAATTGTTTTCCCCTGTTTCCATTTTATTAGTTGAGAAACAGGAAATAGTGCACTACAGTGCTTTATCACTGAAGTATAAAGCAAACAGTGGAAGAAAATCAGCATGATTTAAAAAGTTTGAAATATATTTGTGTCTTTTATATTGAACTGTACTTCCTTTTAAAAAATTAAGTGAATGCACTTGAACTGCCACTACTGCATGACTGAATATTTGTATTCTGTTATTTACTAAATTTCAGTTCATCAGTCTTACTCTTGGAGGCAATGCTTTGGACATGAAGTCATTAATGCAATGCTGATGTTGAGGAATTAATCTGAAATATAACTTCAGGAATACCAGTGTATATTTTGTGAGTTTGTGAAAGCTCATTTAGCACAGTTCTGTAGTTAAACACAGCATCCTGTTACTTTCTTCATTTCAAGTTCTTGATCTGATTCTTCCTTCTGTTCTTCATGACCTATGTGTGTTCTTAAGGAATGAACAATGTAGGTTCATGTCCCCTGTCTTATGTTAATTTTTCCAAGTGAAACATATTCTTAGTGGGAATTTTAGAATTAAACAAAACAAACAATCCACATTAAATTGAAATCCTCAATGTAGATGTCCTACTGTGAAGGTGATCTAAAATTTAGGATTTCTGTTGTTTGCTTTGTTCAAAGTCTTTTTTTAATGTTTAAAAACACCTTGCCTTTCACTGTACTGAAATAGCATATACTGTAGTACAAACAACACCAGGGTCTTTCTTAAAATTAAAATTTTAGTAGTGAAATAATAAAAAGGGCTCTAGGCTGCATATTTCTTCCATTCTTCAAATTTTCTCTCAATTTTAGATAAATATTGATAAAGAGATGAGCAGTCATATATATCCAAATATCTGATGCCAGTTAAAAAAAAAAGGTATGTTCTCTTCTGCAAAACCATGCTTGGTATATAAAAATTAAACCAAAGCAAATCACCTCTTTTAAATATTTGCAGATTTGATGTGTGCTGTGATATATTTCAAAGTATTATTTCATACTGTGAAAGTGTATGATAAAATACAGAGTAGATAATCCAAAAGCAGACCCCCTCCTTTGTATAACAGTGGGAAATACAGGAATATACCAAAATTGTCAGAGAATATAATCATTCTGATTATATGTATGTATCTTTCTTCTGTGTATTCTTTTTAAGATATAAGAAATAGATTAATTTTATTTTTTTAACAAAAATTGCCTTCTAATAAAAATAAGGCCATCAGTCTCTTGTAAAATGATGGAATGGGTATGTAATCTGACAATAATTAGAAAGAAATTCTCTGTGTGGCTATGTGTAGAAGAGAGAAATTTCAGGGAAAATGTTGAAAAGAGAATATACAAATTTGTCATTGTTATGGTATTCTAGCTTGTTTGTTGGAAAAACAGATGTAACTTCTCTACAGAAATATTTTTCCTGTTATCTTTTAGATCATACTAACCGTATTTGGAATAAATAAATGAGTACCCAAATGGTTTAATTCCTCTCTACCAAATGGAGTAGCTGTAGTATAATAGTGCTTATTTTGCGTGCACTGAAAGATTTGCATTCCTTGGTGCTTTTGCCTTGAATTTATAGCCATTTTAGTATTGAAGAAAATATGTAAGAAAAATGTTGCAACTCCAGACAATCACTGTTATCTTTTGTCATCACATTTCTCCAGAACTACTGTATTAAATGGGATCTGAAACAAATTTAAATTTTTTTTATATATTTTCTTAAAAGTAATTGTATTATTTTTATAATGAGCAATCATTTTTTACATAGTACATCAATTTCATGCTTTAAGTAAAGTATTGGACACTGGATAGTCAGTGTGCCATAGACATCCATCTCAATCAACTCTGTCAAGTAATTTTAAATTAAAGGTGAATCTGACTTTTAAATATTAGGAATATATTTTCAATTTTCCAGGAAGGAAGTGTAGATATGAGCATTTCTGCATAATCTCGAGTACTATGTATTTTCAATGGGTTTACAGAAGACCCAATGGAAAATGTGAAGAAATGTAGAGAATTCATGGTCAATAGTAATTATTTTCATTTTTTTTTTGTTGAATATAGAGAAGGCACTAATAGGAAAGCTTCCCTAGGAAACTTATACATTTGCACCTAACCTAGATTATTATGCATGTGTCATCATACCTAAAACAAAAATGTGCACATTTTCTACTTTTGAGAAGGCTTCTGTCTTTTCTGTCAACACCAGAACTGTCCACAAACTGCTGCTAGAAGTGAAGAAATTCCCAGCTTAGAACTTGATCTGTTCCTTTAAATACAGCAATCTACATGTTTTCACTTTACCTACATGCATTGCTAAAAAATTAGACACAGCCACACCATTTTATCTGTTTTCTTGATGCATGAATTATGATTTTTCTGAATATTTTCCTTGTCTCATGACTAATTCAATTTGTATTGCAGTTACAGCAGTATCTTTTTGCTTTTTAATTTTTTTTACCTTTTTTTTGTTTTATTTAATACTTGGACAGTTTCCATCTCATGCAATGTTTTGAAGGTTGAAGAAGCATCTAATGAAGTTACTGATTGTATATTTGAAAAGAAGATTTACAGAATCAGAACATATATATATTGTAAAAAAGTTTATGACTCACTTTTGAAAAAGATTATTTTCTGCTTTTTTATCCTTGGATTTCTTTAATAAGGACTATTTGGATTTGTTTATACTCTAAAATACAGTCTGTGCTTTCATAAGTCTAGTTGTAACGTAACTAGTACTGAGAAGAAAATTCTTTTTGCTAGCATTCTACAGCTTTTGCATTATTCCCCTTAAAGATTTGATTGTCCATATAGTGCTTTTCTTCACTGACCAAAAAACTTAACTTTGAAATAACAAAATATCTGTATTTTGCTTTCCTGCAAAATTGTATTAAAATTATGTTTAACAACCACTGTATATTTTGTGCTTATGTACTACAAAAATAAACTAAAATCAAAAGTCCTTGAAATAAATCAAAGGTTCCAAAGCACATATTTAAAGCCCTATGAGCTTTGTGGTATAAGTATTCTTTAGTTTAAGTCTAGTGTTTAATTGTTGTATAAGGTTCAAGATTTCAGGCACAAATCTAAAAGTTGTTGTAATTTCTATTTCCCAGTTTTGTTAGGGATAGTTGGTAGGACTTCTGCTACTAGAGGATCATCTTCCATTGTGGAATGTAATTTTACCTGTAAGTCCTTCCATGGCAGCTGTGTCTAAACTTGTTTTAATTTCTCTTCATTTACTTTGATATAAATCTTCTACATCACTTTTTCTGTGGATGAACAATTAATAAGATTAACAAATCAAATGCCTTTGGTGGTGTTCATCTATTTCAAGAATGCATAGGACAAAAAAAAAAGTCCATTTCCTGTAGCAATAATATTGTAGGTATGCTGCCTAAAAACAAAGGTGGCATGTTTTTTCCTAACACAGCATTAGAGTTTTTCTGGTATTCAGTAGTTTTCAAAATGAGCTGCAGAGCATATAAGTTCACACATTCCTAAAAACCTTAGGTCTTTTAGATTTGAGAGAACTAGTTCAAATCAGATATGCTTGTTAGAGAAGGGACAGCATATGAGATCTTGTAGTCATTACACAGGCAAAAAAAGCAGATACATCTAGTTTCAGAGCAGTGACATGGCATTCCATTCAATTTTTTACCAGATATCACAGACTGGAAATGTGAGCTTTGGCTGATACTGCTGGGAAGGAGAGTGCGGCAGGCAGCTGTAATTCCCATCCTGTGAAGGTACTGATGCTTAAAAGTCTCTGAAGTCCAAATTGGTACACAAAAATACTAAAATGTTGAATTTGGACCTTAGATCTATTTTTCAAAGTTCATTTTCTTCCAACTATTCCTAGGTGTTCTGTGGATACATTTACAGTTTTTTGCTTTTTAGATATTAGTAAGGCGAACCTACTCCTTATTTTGGAGTTGTTTGCAGGTTGCTTCCTGAAACACTGTCTGTGGAATGCAGTTCTAGTGTTTTCCTAAGGTTTGACTTGAAAAATAGGTTTCTAAAGTCAATGATATCCAATTGTTTTAAATTAGGCCATAATTTTATTGCATGTACTTGTAAGTTTGGTTGCTCTAAAATTAAGTTTTGGAGCATTGACTTTTCTAGCCCAGAAATTTCAGCTCAATTTTGAGTCTCACTGGGTCTTAAAAAAAACAGAAAAGGTTTTCTGGTTTCAGTGTGATTCTTAAAAGTGCAATGTTTCTGAAAGGTGTTTTAGTGCAGGGTGAGCTGCAGACAGTTGTTCCAGTGCACTCATTGGCTCATACATATCTTACCAGTATCAGGTTTGTCTGCAGTACAAAAACTAAATTAATTTGTGGAATATGATTTTTTTTTTTTGTGGTATGTCCTTAAGGAATCATAAAGCCTAGAGAGTAACTGACATTAACATGACTCCATGTACTGTAAAACCCATTCCGTTTTATATATTTTCAGGGAGTATGGAGTGGCACAGGAAGGAAATGGCATATCGCTGGAAAGTTGCTCTAATTCAGCACAGGATTCTTGTGAGAAATTACTTCTAATATTACATCATCCTATTCTGTTTTTCACAGTTGACAGTCTAATTTCTTCATTTTTTATGCCACTTTTGTTCATATCAGTAACCACATTAAAATACATTTAGCAGATTAAATAGGCTCTCATCAGTGTTAACAGTGCACATCTGACAGCGTGACAGTTTAGTGCTACATATTTTGCCATATTGCATTATATGAAGGCTTATGGGTTTGTTAATAAAATTATTTTTCCTATTTAATCAGGCTTTCTATTTTTTAAAATTACGTTTCATTGGCTAACATGAGATTCAACAAACAAAAATAAGTCTTAGCTTTGTCCACTCTACTGAACATTTCTGACAATAATATAAGCAGCACTTTAGTAGGGGAACAAACAGTTCCCTTGCAAAAAAAATAAAATAAAAAAAAAAAGCACACCAAAAAAACCCCCAAAAAACTAGAAGAGGAATGAAAAAAAGGCAGTTAAATAGTTACTTCAATTATACAACAAAATGTTTAAATTTCTATTCATTTTTCTTTTGCTTGAGCTTGCCATCTTTATCTAATTTATGGTTGTTTGTAGCCCAAAGGGAACTACTTTTCTATTTTCCTATTTTAAAATATCAAAAAGCCCAAAAGATTTTTTCTTTTTTTTTCTTTTTTTTCTTTTTTTTAAAAATTTTTATAGTTATTGACTTAATGTCAGGAGTGACACTAACAAAATTCATATTTTGAGGTATAATAGTAATAGTAATTTTATTCTGTAAAGCTACCGAAAGTGTAAACATTATTAAGATTAGGGTTTCATCACAGATTTAGAAAAATATATACATAACAAAAAGATTATCTTTTAGTTAGGGATCTATTTTATACTCCTAGTTTTGGAGTGTTTTATGAGTTATTGTTTGTAGCTGATTCATTAATTAAGATGAGCCTGAAAAGCTGTGGCCAGCTTTATAACCTTGTATCGAACTCTCTGCCAAATCATAAATGCAATGTCAGATGAAATATATCAGTGCATTTTTTCTCCTACCTGCAGTCCCCAGAAAAGGTCTTTTTCTATGTGTTATTTTGTGTTTGGCAAGCATAAGCCTGTAGTTTTTCTGCATTTTTAATGCAATTTTTACAAAGCAATCCCATATATCCAGCTGGATATATGGTGTATACCAATATTGAGTTAGTTGTATCTTCCTTTTATTTGAAGCTCATTCATTCCAGCTTTTGTTCTATTAGTTAGTGGTTTCCTCTTGTTAAAATTGTATGACTCTACTATTTTGCTCCTTTCCTCTGTTCTTCCTGAATCACATACGTATGCAATTTTTTCACACTCATTTCAGTTACTGAGTACAGCTCTGTAGTCATGATCAACTACAAGAAACTGTCATCCATTTGTGACTTTGTCTTCATATATCTCATTATTTGGTAGGTTGCCTGCCATCGTCTCACTTCAGTCTGTGTGCCAGAGATTTGCTTCCTAATATTCTTTATTGATATACATGTTCTTACAAACAGATTTGGTTAGGAGTGTATATTTTTGTTACTTGCAATGACGCACACATCTAGTTTTCCTGTCTGTGATTCCTAGGACATCTTGTCTTGACTGTGCTCATCTTATAGATACTCTACTTAGAACTTGATTAAGTAATTTGAAATCTGATCTCAGTTCTCCTCACAGACACTTTCTTCTTATTCATTATTGGTTACTGTGGACAACCTACCCTTTCTTTTCAAGACTATAATCTGTATGTCAATTTGCACAGCCAATCTATGACATTCCAGATTGCATGCATCTAAATTTTTCACTCTTTGTTTGTAAAAACCTTCAAATGCTTGTTCTTCTTTACAGGTTACCAAAGTCTCATCTAGGTCCTTAACTTTCATTTCTTCAAAAAGCCACTTTCAAAGTCATTTGACTAAGAACTTTCTCTGATCATACCACTTGAATTTAATTGCTTTCTAATTCTATATCTTGTCTTATGCAAAATATTGTCTCTGCTCATCAGTTTCCTATACTTGAATTCCTTTTCCTAGAAGGAATTTTACTATATTGAAGTCACAGCCTTTGTTAATGACTATAATTGCCCCAAATTATGTGTGATCGCTTGCATGAAGAAAGCTCTTCTTAAATCATTTGAGCTTTTATATCCCTTTCCAATCCTGTTCTTAGAATCTACCTTGATTGTGGAGTTATAAATGCCAAAGGTTAAAACTGGACAGATGCCGTATCTTATGGTTTATGAGTTAATGACACTTTCCCTTTCCTGATTTTAAAGAGTAATCGGCACAAAATTAAGAACAAAAGGAAATTGAAATATCTTCGTAATTTCTGTTGTTGTGTATATGTATTCGCTTTTGCTTTAAACACTGATACTTTTCTCCTATTGCTTTAAACATTTTGTTCCATCTCTTTTTCTTCTAGAGTATAGGTCAACATGTTTCCATTAGTATCTGCTGCCATGATGTTGAGTTGTGAGGGAAGAGGAAAGAATCTTGATATGAATATCAGCAGCTATTTATAAAATCAACATTAAGCTAGAATAAACTTCTTAAGTTCATCAGTAAAACTGAAGGATGAAAATTTAATGCAAAAAGATACTGGTTTTTGCCATTTGCAGAATTCTTTTCTTGTTACTCTAATTGTGTATAAGATTTAGTAAAAAGGATTGCTTGATGCATGTACATTAAATATTGTTATATTGTGGTTGTGCAGTAGAATGTTTAAATGCATAGAAATCATATGTTATTTTACACAACTTTTCTAAGGTATTGATGATTACATTCAAGAAGTATTCTACTCTTCTGAATGCTATGCTTTGTGGACTTTGAATTTGGTGCATTTCACATTTGTAACATTAACTGCTACGTAATTAAATTGTGAAAATAGCTGTTCAGCACATAGCATCAGATGCTTACTCTTCTTTACCATAGGTGAAAATTCTCACATTCAAATGTTTTGGTTTTAGGTTTGTTTAGTGAATAAGTCATGATAATAATACTTCAGATTTAGTGCAGAAACACATCTATATGTGAGTGTCAGGTATATACATATAGTTGCTGTTTTATAGATTAAAATTTAGTTTGCAAGGTCATGGTATTTTTATTTTTCATTATTATATATTCTTTATTTTTAGAAATGTAGAAACTTGGAGTTTTCATAGTGTTGTAGTGTTTCAGTATACAGCAACCTCTTTTTCCTTCTGCTATGTGACTGATAATATTTGGTTTATGCTGATTTAATGTCTTCCTTGAGAATACTTCCAAGGACATCTTTGATTAGATTGATCAGACTTAATGAATATGTATATGTATTGGACTAAATTGTAGGCTGCATTTAAAAATAAACTGCCCTGTGTGTACCACATTATAGTAGACTGCATTGAAAGAATAGGGCTATCTACTCTGAATGTGAGATCAAAACTTTAAAGTTTATTTTAAAATACTGTAAAAATAAACACTACAATTCAGAAATTAAATCAGAAATTAAATCATTAGTTCTGAAATATATTATCCTATATTTTATTTGCAGAGATACTTTTTTTCTTGCCTTTTTTTTTTTAACTGCATTCAATGCTGGTTAAAAATTGAAAGCTCTGAAGGTGAAAAGAACTTGAAGAAAGGCTGGGGCACTAGGGGACAGATGTTTTTGATAGGAGTTAAAGAAAATTGTCTGCTCTGTGATCTTGTTGCTAGTTGACACTAGTTAGCATTTTTCTTGCAAAATTACAGGATGGTACACATAGAAATGTCTTAGAAAGAACATTTGGCTTTTAGATAGTATCTTAGTAGATTAAGAACTTTTCTAACAGTCGATCTGGTACAATGTAAGATGCTACTCATACGTGTTTAACTGGCAATCATTTTAGTTTAACTGAAAGAGCTCTTCCTTTCTAATACCTCTGTTCATCCAGCTTCAAAACTTTTGAAGTACTAGGGAGCACTGTACTGACAAATGGCATTATGAAATGACTTTATCAGATTTCCGTAGAGGCTCTGTTTTTTGAAGCTGGTTTTTCTACCTTTCATTCTTGAAAACCAGGTATGACTTTAAAGACTCAATTGTTAGAAAGAAAGAAAGAAAAAAATGTCCTGGCTAAATTAAGGCTCATATACAAATTATGGATAAACTAATTATAAAGAGTACTTTTTTTTTTTTTTTAATTCTGTTCCAAACAATATTTCTGCAACTTTCAATAAGGCTTAATTTATTGATGTTTACTGAGCAAGTCTTTTCAGGATGACCAGGCTAGAATGGTTTCTCAGCCTTCTATTGCTTCAGGACTGGCAAAAATAAGAGATAGCAAAAAGTTTTTTATTAAATCGGTTGTTAAACATTCAGAACACAGAAATCATACTTGCTTTGTGAACACAAAATTTACTCCAGTGTGAAGTCTTGCTGTGAATATAGTTTAAGCAGATATTAAAACCTGAAATGAAAAATGAAGATGCCAGTTGATCAAGAACAACTCTATAGTTGTGAAATGCTCTCTGTAAAAATTAAAAAAAAATTTGTATTGATAAATCCTCCTAGTATTTTATTATTTCATTAATAAAACATTATTGAATTACTTTTAATTAAGGTATTTTTAGTGATTGCCATTTTTGAATTTAGCTTTGTTTCTGTTTCTGATCACTACAAAATTGGTAACATAAACAGATTTAGAAGATATGTTTCACAAATATTAGTGAACTGACATTTTTACAATAAGCATTTGTGAAATAACAAAAATGTTAATAATAATTTTTAGTTTTACTTAACCATCCCAAGGTTAAAAAAATATATTGTATTTATTTTATAAAAGTCACATAAAAGGATAATGCTTGTTTTTGTAGGAATTTTAACCGGAGTAAATATGTTTGCTAAGATTATGGAGTTTAGGAATTCTCTATTGTAGTTAATTAATCAGTGCAGCAGGACCACAGAGAATGAACCAATATGACCCAAGGAAACCTAGGGAAGTGTGAGTGAGAAGGAGAAAATTAATTTATAGATAGGAATGTTAACTACAGGAAAATGCTTTTGAGGGAGTTGGCAACATGAGGTTTATTGTTTTCAGCAAATGATTTAAACCTAAGCTGCCTGATGATAAGCATACAACAATTGCTAATATAAA
The DNA here is from genome assembly GCA_036023395.1 of Myiotriccus ornatus. Taxonomy (NCBI): domain Eukaryota; kingdom Metazoa; phylum Chordata; class Aves; order Passeriformes; family Tyrannidae; genus Myiotriccus; species Myiotriccus ornatus. The sequence goes on along the minus strand of JAYRBT010000177.1, from coordinate 34,877,223 downwards.
CCAGACTAATGTTTTTATTATTTACGTAATGCTGGACAGATGTATTTTGTAAAGATGACAAATTTAGATAATAAAAGGTTCATAAGCTATTAGATATTGAAAATATGGAAACTACTAATTTTCTACAAATCTCAAAGCTTAGTTGTAACTAGGAATTTGGCTAGGAATGGGTATTTCCATGAAAAGTTTTATCAAACCTTCTCAACTTTAAAATGGAAATGTTGTTTTAGAGTGTTTTGTAATTGATGTCAGAATTGTTTTTGGGTTTTTTTGGGGTACTTCGTAAATTAGTAGCTGTAAATACAATAAAGTACATTTTAAATGTTGTTATTTTCAGTGCATTTATACAACTTAATTTTGTGCAGGCATCTTTTATGACATGGAGATTTTCTTTCAAAGAAGTGTACTTAATAATAAAAAATTAATTCTAAGTATGTATAAATAACTGTCATTTATGGAGTTTTTTGAACATATCGTTACTGTGACTGTTTTACAGAACATTGCTTTTACATTCATGTGCTTACTTTGTAGTCATTAAACTGAATATTTAATACATTTAAAAGCTTTTTTACACATTTCCTCTTAGTTAACTTTAAGTAGTTATAGAATATTATGTTTCGTGTATTCATATTTTGTGGAAGTGTAGCTATACTAGCCTGTCTGCTAACATGGCATGGACATTTAAAAATTTTCATTGTTTCATTAAAAATTGTATCCTTTTTTGTTTTCTTGATGTATTAAATGGATTTATATTTTACAATACATTGCCATAGGTAGAACTTTGTTCAAGTTCATGGTAGCTTCAAAAATTCTTAGTAGACATCTGTCTGTACTGTGTGAGTGGAGTAGCACTTGCGTTCTCTCTATGAATACTTTACATTCTCTGTCATCTGTTACAGAGTTATATCTTGATTCCTCAATTCTATCTTCTTGTGTAATGACTTAGAAGACATAATGTCTGTCCTGATCAATTTTGCAATGACCTTGTACTGATTAATTAAATCTGACTTTCGGAATAATTATCCCTTAAATTACACTTCATATGTTGAGTAATTTTTTATACACAAAGTCTGACAATGTGTAAAATACAAATTGTATTTCAATAATAGCTTACTCAGGCTGTATAATGATTGCTGCTTTCCTAAGCCAATAGATGAGGAAAAACCATGTTCAGGAAGGACAGTACCACATACTGAGCTTGAATGTCTGTATTGCATATGTGTCAATAAAGGTATATACATATGCAGATTATGTTCTGCTGAAAGCTGTGATTAAGGTCTTCTGCATTAGTATGAGTTTTGTGAAGATTTTCATCTTCAGAAATACGTGCATTACAAGCCCATTTGCGACAAAGTGAAATGTACACAAAGATGACAGAAACTCTATCTAGTAATGCAAAAGAGCCAGCGCATCCTTTAATTTATTTTTGGACCTTACTCCATGAAACTTTCTGTTCTTGTATTAGAGGAGAGGATGAATCAGTTCGTTTCCTGTGCCTTCATGATTTTGCAGATATCTGACATTTAGCTCAAGCAATTTCCAGATTTTGAGGAGTGTAAGCTTACATTAATTCTTGTATTAGAAGCCAGCCTATAGCTTTAAGTGTCTCTTCTGAATCTTTTCCAGGTTTAATGCTTCTTTCAGAGTTAAAGGGACCATAGCTGAATACAGTTGAAAACAGTTGAAACATGCAAATCTTTTATGTCATCATATGCTGCGTTGCACTCTTTTCCAGTTTATATTCCTTTCTTAGAAATTCCTAACATTTTATTTTCTCTTTGACTGTTAACATTGAGTCAGCATTTTTATGGATATTATAATCTAAAATTCCACACTTCAGTGGGTGAAATAATGAACATTTCTGAGTCCATTATTTGATGTGTGAAGTTAGAATTATTTTGTCTCCTTTGTACATCGTATTTGTGTACATGGAATGTCATCTGCTATTCTTTTACACAGTCACTTCATTCTGAGACCATTTTGTGATTTTTCACTGTGTCACATATCCTTATTGCCTAAGAATCATCATCCCAGTGACAGAATCTTCATCACTGATGTCTGCTCCCATTGTCAGATCTCTGACTGCATATGCCTATGTAGCACTATATGTGATCTTTCTCCATTGTACTCTTTCCCTCTTCATTAATTTTTCCATGTAAGGGCATTTCTTCTAATTCTGTAGCAGTTTCCTAATAACCTTTTGGAAAGAACATTTTCAAAAACTGTTTAGAATGGAGGCAGTAATCTACCATTAAATCACTGAATCTTCAATTTTTAGAAAATGTCGAAAACTGTATGATATATTCTTCATAAATTTGCATTGTGGTGCAACTTTGTTTTCTAATCTGTGACCAGTGTGCTACTACTACATAGCATAAAAGTCCGTAGTCAGAAATGGTTTGTCTTTTTGTATATCTTACATGATTCTTACCCTATTGCTACAGTACGTATTATCCTCAAATCTAATAAAATTTCTACAGAGTTTCGACACAGTAATCTTTCATTCTATCCTAGAATCATTCCTATAAGTGTTGTATTTCTTCTTATGACCTCATCTTTCCTGGTAATTATTCTACAAAAGCTTTCTAAGAGGCAATATGGTAAACAAAGTTCGGTATAATATCAAAGAAAACTTACATTAAAATTTTGAACTTTTTTATCTCAATACTGAAGGAAAGTACAGAAATGCTTCTAGATTATATCATAAAGGCTGTAAAATTAAAGCTTTCTTTTGTGTATAAGGGTAAATATTCTTTTTATAATATCCAGTATAGCTAACACAATGGCTTTTATAAATACTTTATGTAAATCCAGCAAGGCAATTATTGTTACTTTTACTGTTTGCAACTAAATTTATTCCAATTTTTTTTAAAAAAATTCTCCTTTTTTTTAATGCTGTATGATTTATTTATTAATATATGCTAATAAGAAAACTTGTTTGTCTTGTAGTTCAAATGTTTTTTATAGTTTTTTATTATGTCACTGTAGCTGTAGGTTATTGAAACTATGCATCTAGACTCTTTTAAGTATTAAGTTTGTTTACTTTTTGTAATATTGTATATATATATTGAATTTACCAAAATAAACTTTGTATTTGGGCAAGCTTAGAATATTATACTTTTTCTAACACACACCTGCCATGCCAGTGTTTCTTTATACTGTATTTCCACATTGAGGAAATACTTCATTGATGCTGACAATCAGGTTTATTAACAGAAAAGTTGCAATTTATTTATAATCTGTAGTTGCCTTTAAAGAAGCTTATATTCCATGCATTACCTTGCACTTGTTTACACTGAGTTTTGTCTTTGTTACCTAGTTAGAGGCCTTTATACTGATACATATGTCCTTCTTCACAGCGGTCTTCTAAAAACCAGGACATGTGAAAACATTAAACATTAGTCCTGCATAATCTTCAACATTATATTTGCACAGCTAAAAAAAGAAGATTGATAGGCTGAGTTCCTAGTAATAATCAGTTTCACTTTAACAGATCACATTTGTGTGATCTGTTATGATTTATGAGAATCTGGTATGATCAATGAGGAAAATCTTTGCACTGTAGATGAGAGAGAGGTTGTATCAGAATATGGCAAGAAAGACTGCTGCAGTACATTGAATTTGCTTTAGAAAAAGTGGGGATGATGGCACAAAAAAAACTAGATACATGCAAGGGCAAACTTAAAAACAGTAAGTTAAAAAAAACCTATGGACCAGAATTATAGAGTAGTTTGGTTTGGGAGGGGTATCAGAAGCTCTCTAGTGCCTTCTTCAGGCAGGGTCAGCTGTGCAGGCAGACCAGATTATTGATGGCTTTATGTTCCTGTGCAGCTTCTCTGCAACCTGTTCCAATGCAAGACACTCCTTGTGATGAAAAGGTTTTACCTTAAGTTTAATTTGAAGCTCTCATTTCAGTGATGTTTATGATCTGTTGTCCTCCCACCATACATCACTGGAAAGAGTATAAGTCAATCTTCTTGATGGCTTTATAGCTGTTAAGGAGCTGCTTTTGGGTCCTTCTTAAGCTGCCTGTTCTCCAGTCTTAATGAAAGAGGCCACGTTGCCTCAACTTGCCCTTGTAAGGGCAGGTACTCCACAACCTTAACTGTCTTGGCAACACCCCGTTGAACTTCCTCTAGTTTATCAGCATCGTAGTTGTACTGGAGGACCCAAACCTCAACCCAGTACTCTAAAAGCAGTCTAACAGGTGCCAAATAAAGAGGGATAATCACTTTCATAACTCTACTCCAGACCTTTCCCTTTGTCAGTATGGTTCATCTGTAACACAAAGAGCATAGGCTAAGCCAAAAATAGGGCATATTGAAATATTTTTGTTAATTCATAAATCTAAATTATGTTGTTTCTAATACTTTAAAAATGAAAGAATCAGGTGTCTACCCAAGATGCATGTCTGTGAAAGTCTGGGAGGGAAGTGGTATCACAAAATGTTGGAAGGAAAATTCTAAATGTAAAATGAAAGAGAAGAAAGGAACTTAATTTAAAAACTTGTCAGTTTTAACAAAACCTGTATATCCAGTCCAATAAGTGTAGACAAATGCTTGACTATATGCCTTGAATTTCTTGCTCTGTTGTTTCTTGTCAGTCCAAATGAGTACTTAGATATTTTCAAAGTTGGTGCTTATTTATTGCCATATTAGACTATACTGGGGAACTAGGATGAAACTGTTGTCCTGTATGTAAAAATTGAGGCTGTGCCTTCTCTTTTTATTTAAATTTTTTATTTGGTGTGTGTATGTATTGGAGAAATAGGCCACTTATTTTAATGCCAGCACCACTACTTCATTTCAAATTTACTGCTATTACTGATATTTCTAGTCCTTCATCCAAGTGTCAGCTCCCGGGTTTTTTCGGATCTTGTTCCTTCTGTGTGCAGGAATTCTAAGTGGCAAAACCACAACATTTTTAAATGCAAAAACCTTTAATGCTTTTATTATTTCTTATTTACTAATGTTTGTCTTTTGGGTTCTGTTAGTAATCTATAGACTATCTCTTCTTATGCTTTTACACCACGTAGTGTAGTGGTTTGTTTTCTAAACAGAGGTTCTGATTCTGAAGATGAGTAGTAATTAATCAGAATAGTTGATTAGCACTAGTGTAACAAAAGGTGTTACCACAGTGGTAGGGGCAACATATTAATGTATTAGAGGAAAGTTACAGTGTTTAATATAGAGATACTCCAACAGCCATAGTTGCATGAAACAGGAAAATTATAACTGCTTTCTGGGAGGTGATGAGATTTCTACAATTTTCATTTAGGAAGAAATTTTAGTCTTGATTTTCATTATTTGATTTTTAACAGAAATATTTGATTTTTACTGTAATTTTTAGTTCTGCGCTGCTCCACAATTTTCTTAAAAAATTCATGTCATCTTTTAGTATCTGTCTGGATACAGTAGATGACCACTATTTTTTTCATGTCGACAAGGAATGCCTATTTCATTTTTTATATCCAAAGGATTTGTCCAGACTTCAGATGTTAGCAAAAACCAATGCCGGTGTAGGAGAAATGCTGCAATGATAAGAATGGTAATGAATGGGAACATAATGGTTGTAGTTTAAAAGCATTTTTTGAAAGAAAGGTTTTCTGTGCCTTCAAATTCATTATTGAGTAGTATTATTTTAATTTTTTGATAGTGTAGTTTCCAGAAGTCTTAATTTTCACACCAGATGGCATTCCAGAATGGAAGAGAAACCTATAGTCCTAAGGAATATGATGTAATGGTAGCACTGGGTGAGAGAATGAATCCATTATGGAGATCTTGTGCATAATTTATTACAGTATTGAATGTCGATTTTAAGACTTAAATAATTACTTACTGTATTGGGGTGATAAAATATGAGGAACTGCCATTTTTCCTTGAGAACAGCAGTAGTAATCCCTAATGAAAGTTCCCAAAAAAGAGTTAAAATAGTCATGGACACAGAACTTTAGGCTGATTGCTGTATGTATTATTTCATAAAGGCATAACCTGCATATGTGAACCTCCAAAAAAGGGGATGTGAACAAAAATAACACCAAGACTTTCAACATCATAGTGAATTGCTGAGATAATCCCCTTTGCAGTCATAATAAAGAAAGGAGGGGTTGGGGAGAAAAAGTTTGTGTCTTTGGCTGTGTCTCTCTGCAAATTCGAGCATGCCCAAATGTGTCCTTGAGCACAGAAGTGTGCGTGGCTCTGCTGCTGGAACCGGTGGTTTTTCCTGTGACAGAGCATTCTGTTCCACTGCCAACTACCCTTGAACAATTTATGGCATGTCTCAGCCATCAGGACATTACAAGGATTTTGTCCAGTAGCCAATCTGAATGTGACAA
>JAYRBT010000177.1:34825341-34870789 GCA_036023395.1 Myiotriccus ornatus | reverse complement strand
CATATTAGACTATACTGGGGAACTAGGATGAAACTGTTGTCCTGTATGTAAAAATTGAGGCTGTGCCTTCTCTTTTTTTTTAAATTTTTTATTTGGTGTGTGTATGTATTGGAGAAATAGGCCACTATAGGATTTTGTCCAGTAGCCAATCTGAATGTGACAAATCCTCTCCTTCCCGGCTGGGGTCCCCAGCACAAGAAGGACATACACTTGTTGAAGGAAGTCCAGAGCAGGGCCAGAAAGATGATTAGAGGGCTGGAACATTCTCCTGTAAGGAAAGATTTAGAGATTTGGGGTTCTTCAGCATGAGGAAGAGAAGGCTCAAGGGTGACCTTATTGTGCCCTTTCAGTACCTAAATGAGGCTACAAGAGAGGTGGAGAGGTACTGTTTGCAAGAGCGTGTAGTGACAGGACAAGGGGGAATGGTTTCAAACTGAAAGAGGGTAGAGTGAGATTAGATATTAGGAAGAAATTCTTGACTGTGGGGGTGGTGAGGCACTGGAACAGGTTGCCCAGAGAAGTGATTGATTCCCCATCTCTGGAAGTCTTCAAGGCCAAGTTGGATGGGGATTTGTGGAATGTGTCCTTGCCCAAGGCAGCAGGCTTGGAATCAGATAATGTTTAAAGTCCCTTCTGACCCAAACTATTCAATGATTCTTTGTAATCTTGCTTTTTTTTTTAACTGAGAACAGTTAACAAAGAGGGAAGGTTGGTCCTTGACAGATGATCTTGCTGACTAAGAATTGTCGTAATTGAGGGTATGGCCTTCATATTTACAAATTCATTCTAACAGAGATTTTTTTATCTCTATTTATCAGTTCTGAAGAGGGAATAGGTTGGGTATATATGTAGTTTAATTTCTCACTATTCTGTCATCAGATTTATGCACAAATGCTAGAAAAAAATTCTCTCCTTAACTTACATAGGTGTTTCCATGGCTGATAGAATATTTGTGGGCATCTCCTCTTTACTGGAGGAGTATATCATGTGTGATGCTGAACAAGTCCATGATAAGTTTAGGAACTTTACTGTTCCAGATCTCATGAGCGTTTTTATGGTTGGGTTGTCACTGTTGTTAGCAGCCATGAAAGATGCTGTTGATGGTAAGGTACACTGTCTGAATTCTCAAGAGCACGGTGGTGTTGCTCTGTTGTATGAAAACTTGTTCTGATGTCCATATAAGTTCCACCTGTTTATTTTAATGTAGTTCAAATAATGTTTACCAGAGCTTATCACAAACTGAAAGAGAATGTTTGTGAAGTTACACCATCATAAATATTGGAAATATTATAGATTTGTTTCTTGCCTTATGATTATTTTGGTCAAAACAGCTTTTCTATAGCCAATCTGAACTGAATTTTTTTCCCACCATCTGTTTGTCTTTGGAGTGTTTCTTTTCCTGTTTAGTACCTTTGGAGTCTCGGGAGTGGAGCCAGTTTGCTAGAGTCCCTGTAAGCATTTGCTTCTTAGAATTCTGTTGTCACATTTTCAGAGAACCTTTCAACAGTAATTTACACACTTAAAGTCTAGTTTTGGTGTTTCGGGTTTTTTGTTTGTTTTTGTTTTTTTAATTACAAGAAAATCCTATTGTTATTTTTTGTTAAAATCTTCCTTGCAGACATTAAGTTCTCACCTGGGAACTAGTGAGTCTTAAATAATAACTTACTTATCTTGCTCGCTGCTACATAGGATCCTTTTCAAGGTTTAGGCCTCAAGTAACAACTTTGATTTTCCATGGATTTTGGAAACTTACCTGCACTGTTGAAAAAAATAAAAATTCAGTAAAATGAAATTTACCCTCCTTGTAGTTGCATTGGTGCTTCGTAGACCATAACTTTTTCTACCCTTCAGAAACATCCATTCAGGGAAACTAAATCTATTTTTATGTAAACAAGACTTGAGAAATGGTAGCATGACATCTTCTCTTGTCATTGCTCTTGCTGTCTAAAAACAAAATGAATGCCACACACTGCTTTCAGTTTTTTTAGTGCTCTTTTATTGAAAATGAGCTGGAACAAGTCCTCTGTTGGAGCAAATCCTTTGTCAGAACAAATAGTGGGTATGCTGGCAGCAGGTGTGTCTACTATATTCCCAACATTTCAAAAAACAGCTGAAACAGGATGCAGAATGTCTTCAGTGTGCTTGTCCTTTAAGAGGGACTTCAAATCATTCACTATGCCACTTGCAACAGTTTGTGAATTTTCCAGTACATGCCATACTGTAATGATATCTGTAATCTCAGTAGTGATTTCCAGATCTTTTCTTTACTGGAGCCATAACAATTGTGGTAACATTAAGCTTATTTATCTCAGTGAAATCCATGAGCTTCATTTTTCCCCAATGACTTGACAAGCATCAGATTCTGAAGCTGAAGAATCATTAGAGCATGTAATCTTCTAAACTCAAGCCCCCCAGTACTAAAAATAATATAGACATAATTTAAAGCTGTACTATATATATCACTACTAACAGGAGTTTCTTTGGGATGGACATTCAGTAATTTCTGTCTAGATAAATTGGATTTTCCATTAAAAGAAAGAACAAAGACAGGTTCCTTTTTAGTGCCATGATGACTTCTGAAGTGTAAACCATTGGCATGTGGTCAGGGTAAAAGAGATTTGTCAGGACTGAAGAAAAAACTGTCACAATATTTTTCAGTTCTATAAAAGCATTAAATGATACTCTACTCAAAATTGAAATGGTTTATCATTCATTCATTCTAACCCTTGCTTAGTTTTGAATCCCACAGTTCTCCACATATGAACCTTTCACAACATCCTGTCAAATGCAATATATGTGTATCTTGGCTAGTATTACATAGTCTCATTTTCTCTTTTTGTGTAGAAATTCCTCTGATGATACATCTAAATAATATTCTTTAAACATTGCCTCCTACCTGTTTTTGAGGGGTTGAGTGTGAAGGATTGTTCTGGAATTTTAGACTCTTTCCTAAATTAACCTTTATACTCAGAATCACACTATTCTATTCTAAAAGTGTAGTAAAGAAGCAACATACCACCCTATGAGTCTATCTGCTGTGGCAGATGCTTTCTGTAAGCTAAAGCATTATTTTTCTAATGAAACTTACTCTCCCCTAAATGCTTTCTCCTACCAGTATTCAGTTTTTAGTGTGAAAATCTGTATAGAACTTGCTACCATTTCTAGTGTGTTGTGTACTAAGAACACTGAATGAGAGATGATATGAAAGAGAATTATATGATCTGTTTTATCCTGAAACCTAAATGTTCATCTGGACTTCTTTTAATTTTCAGTGTCTTATGAACGTGTATTATGTTCTTTTTTCTAACCAAGAAATGTCTGGTTTATACATTGTAGTGTTTTCATTCCTGTTCAAGGCAGTGAAATATGTTTAAGTCAGGAGAACAACTTCTGACAGATTGCAAGATAGGCTTTTAAACTACTGTACTGATCTGTATTTATATGTGTAATGATATCCCAGAAGAAATTGAGGAGAAGCTCAAGGTCTAAGACATTATCTTTTGCTATCCTATTGTTAGTAACTTATTCTTTGTCTATGTAGTACATTTATGAATCCTTGGGCTCTATAACAGGATACCTCATTATACTACAACTTTTTGTAGAATAAAGATAAGAACCACTGTGTACACAAGCTGAATGTTAAGGAATTCCTTAAGTTTCTGTGTTCACATTTTCCTTATTATTAATTTATGTGTATTGTCCTATTACTAATAGTATTGCAAATGAAAACTTGTCACTGCTGACAAGTTATAAATGAGTTAATGCCCTCCCCAACCAATTATTTGCCACTTGGAGGTGTTGTCTTCACTCATGTCATGTACTCGTCTGTTTACATTTATGATACTAAAGCACTGAACTGCCCAAGTATCTCTTAGCTGTGATTATTAGCTACATCTAGGTAGAGTCCTGGTGAAACCAGGGCTCTAAATTTGTTGTCAGCAGCTAGTGCAAGAAAATCCCATTGGGGTTGTAGACTTGGTGTTTATTGTAAACTACTACTTTACTTTAAAGACGTTTTACTTTGAGATGTCATCTTGAAATTAAGCATAGAACTTTAATTGTAGTGAGGATTGAAGTCTTATGCAGGATTTTTAACTTGAGGAATATGTGCTGCTCATGTATGATTGTTCTTTCTTTGCCTTAGGAAAGACAACATTCCTCTGTGCTTTGTAATAAAATGTTTGGGAGTGAGAAACCATTATTTCCAATAGATTATGATGTTTTCCTATAAACAAAGTTCAGTGCAAAACCAAAACAAATTGTCTAGTGGAAACCACTAAAATTGACTTTAGGGACAATAGTAATAATATTAAAACGGTTTGTTCATATTGCTGTTTTTGCAGTATTGATTTGGTTTTTTTTAATGGCTGTTATTGTCAGCATTGTTGGAGATTAACTACTAAAGGTTAATTGTGTAATTCATTCTGTTTTCTTAACATTGTTTCCTATTTTGTAGCAGAGCAGTGTAGGTGTTACTCAGTTTAAACTCTGTCGCTCAGTGTAGGCTGACCTTGACATTCTTACCGGTCTACTTTTCTGGCTGCTGACTGCAGTGATTATTTGGGAGCACAGTCTCATAGAAGAGAATATTTTCTCTAAAACGTCTGTATGTTTGATAATGATTTTCTTTCAGATAACATATTTGGCATGTTTTTAGAAAGATAAATTATGAAAAGAAAATATATTGAGACCATAAAATACCCACAGAAATATTTCTAGTAGAATTTTTCTCCAAGTTTGTTTGCTTCACTTTTTTTTTCTGAATAATCTTGTTATAAAAACGGAATCCGCTGTTGTTTGTTAGTAACATTAAATATATTTAATATATGTGTTGAGGATAGGCTGAAAATTAGTTTGAAAGGTAAAGTAACTTGGACTCATGTTTTCCATTATAACTACTGTCCATGAAAAGATTTATTTTTCTACATATTTAATTATATTCTTAAAAATAATTGTTGGAAATTCGTGTGTGTCTACAGCTTTTAGAACTTCAACTAGAATATATTTTTTTAATTTATGAAAAATCAAACTTTGAGTGGCTTTTATGTATAGTTATTTAATATAATGTTTCATAATTTATGAAACAATATAAATTTTTTTTTAGGTCTATGTTTGTAGATCAAAGCACTTGGCATAAGCCAAAACATGTTAAAATTTGTTTCTGTTTATGGTATGAATTAAAACTGTGGTTTGACCTCAGTCTGATTTATTGCTTTACTTGGTCCTGCATCAGGCTGATTGTGGTTTTCCATTCCTGTTTCCAATAGAGTCTTCATGTGTTTTGATTTCAAATCCTTGCATAGCAGCTTTGTCTGGATAGTAAACACTTCCTCTAGTTGGTTTTCACAGTAACATAGAGATGCCAGGCTCTTTTTTTTTTTAATTGTTTTTGTTCAAATTAAGCTGAGATGTATCTATGCATGAAAAACGATGCATTTGTGTATTATAATTTAGAATTTGACTTTATATGTTTAAGTAGCTTTTTATTTAGTGAAGACATTTTCCAAATCAAATCAGTATAGAAGGAATCTGCAATTAGAACCATAGTCAAAGTTTCCTGTGGATAAATCTTTTCTTTATGGATTACAAAGTGTGAAAGGAAGAGTGCACTACTTTTTTGTTTCTTTTATGTAAATTTCAGCCCTACCTATTAATGAATGTTTCATTTATGATCAGCTTTAAAGTGTATAATCATTAGCTAATTTTATTTTTTCCCCCATATTATCAATAACATATTTAAATAGTGATTGTGAGTATTTCTTCCTTCCAAAACTGGCAGACCTTGTAATCAGAAAAAGCTCTTGATTTCCTTTGAAAAAAGAAAAAAAAAATTGCAATTTTATACATACATATGTGTGTTTATGTTTATGTCTGTGTCTGCAAGCGAGAGCATCTCTAGTAAGTATGATCATTCAATATGCTTTTCCAATCTTACCCTTGTTTTGTATTTTTTTACTAACTGACAGTTTTATTGAGCCTCAGACAAGATGTTTATCATGGCTATATACTATTAAATAAAAAAATGAGAAAGTATACAGTTACCTCTAAGAGGGAAGGATATCCTGGTATAGGAGCTGGTTTTACTTTACAGTAATTCTGACTCACCCATTGATTTGGTTATAAAAGAAGCTGCAAGGGTTAAATGGGTTGCTTCCCAGTGGGAATATATGATATAAAAGTATCACACAAACACTTTCAACACAAGTACAAAAAAATTGTACTGCACTAAATTAGGAGGCATTTAATTTAAACTTAATCTCTTAGGACATTGGTTGTGGGTTTTATATCTGGTTTTGTTATTAAATGTAGTGATTAACAGTCCGTAGTTAGACATACTGTTTAATGCAGCGTCCACTGAACTCATTAGAAGAGTTCTGGTTTGGATTATGCCTTTAGCAGTGCTTATCCATCCAAACATCCCTTACAATTTAATCTAAGTGGAGAAATGCTGATGTTTGGGGCTTTGTTGACACAAATCAATAACAAGAGGCTCTGGAGTTTTATGAAAATATCTTGTACTGCTTATTCATGTAGTTCTAGTCCCAACTAGAGCAGTACACAACAAAGACGGTTTTGATAAAATTAGCTGCACTGAATTATCAATTTAAATTGTAAGCGAAATACAGATTGATGATTGTGGAGTAGGTGGGAAGAGGAGACACTAAGAGTTGAGAAAATTACTTTAGACAGCTGTTGAGGTATAAATTAGCCATGGCAGATGTCACAAAAGAACACAGTATCAGATAGTAAAAATTGTGGTAACCCATATTTTATACAAGTTAAGACGTTAATTTTGTGTCTTTTATCTGTAAGTTAAAAGCATAAAAAGACAAAAGCAGAAGGAATGTACAGGTGCTTATGGAATAAGTAAATTAGTGAGTGTTCATGACTGGAAGCAAAAGGCAAGGGTGGTAATGCAAAAAAAAAACCAAAAACGGAAAAAAACACCAAAACACTGCGAAAATATTTCATTCGGTCCAGTAAAGAAAAGGAAGGAAACTACCACAGAAGAATTAAACTCAAGAAGAGAAGACTGGGAAAGGACCAAGAATAAAAAACTAAAGAAGTAGAGGCAGCTTTTGAACGGATGTAAAAGCAGCAAAGTTGCAGAATAAAAGACAAACAAAATGATGCAGCTAATACAGAAATATAGCAAGGGAATGCAGACTTTCAAAATTAACTTGATTGAATACATTAGGAAGGAAACATTGCAAGTTTGAGATGTTGCACAGAAGTACTGAAATGTAAATGCATTCTGGATATGTGAGTTAAAGATTTATCCACATTATCCATTCACCTAGAAGAATAGAAATTAAAAAAGTGAGAAAAAGTAGTTAAATTTTATTTTGTTTTAAATAATATGTCAGTGTACAGTTAATCAATTTATAACAAATTCATTTGAAAAGTGACTGATGCATTTTTTGTTATGGAAAAATAATTCCAGCAAGCCGAAAGCTTGATTACAGGGACTTTCTTACCTGGCTCACTTAAGTAAAGTAAATTAACTTTTGATTTTTTTTTCTCTAGTTTTTGCTCTTGTATTTTTCCCTCCCCTCTTCCCCCCATTTCCCCCCAGATACTACAATATATTTAAAAGGTAATTGCAATTACAGTAAGTTTAGTGCTTATACAAGTGATGGGCATTTTTTGAAGTATTCACCTTTAAATTAAGTAACCAAGTAGCTCATTCTGAAATTAAGAAGGTCTGTTTAAAAAAAAAAAAAGAAAAAAAAGGTGGATTTGAAATAGGCAGCCTGCTGGAAGCAATCCTGTTTTTGAGGGAGCATTTGGACTGGGTGATTTCCAGAGGTACCTTGTAACTACAACCTTGTTGTGATTCTGTGAAATACATACATGATGTAAGAAACAAAATGGTGTAAAAAGAAACACATGTATGAAAAACATCTGATTACAGCACAGTGTTTAGCAGTTACAAAGTAATTACGGGTCCTGTTGTCCTGTGTGTTTTGAATTTATTTTGGTATATTTTCCACCTTGGAGTTAGAGCTTGCACACCTTTCCTTTTTTTTTTTTTTTTTCCCTCTTCAAATTGAGTCAAATCAAGTTTAGTGGGAGGATTCATTTGAATAACATGTACTCATGTAAGTAAATACTTGAAAGACTAATGACATTAATTAAGTATGGTAGCCTTGCCAGTATTATTTCTTCACTGCTGGAAGCAATGGCATTTTCTTCCTAATTTTTATCACAGTTTTGTACTTGTTGTTTCCATGGTAATTTTTTTCTTGCACTGTGTTTAAAAGGAAGTGGAGAGATTCTGTGAGGGTTTTTTTAATTATTTACTTAACTGTGTGAAAACCTGAATATACTATTTTCTGTAAAAATTATCAAATAATTCTCTCAAGTGTTAGTACAAATGTAGCTTTTAACTATTAAGGCATTATAACGTTGTCTTCCTACTTTTTTAGCAATTGTCCAGCTTTTATTCTTTCTTTCATGTCCAATATATTTTACAAAAATTGTCTTTACTTATTCTGCAGTATTCCTAAATTGCACTCTAAAATATCAGAATAACTTAGAGCTGTTGAAGACAATCTACAAATGCTTGCAGTCATCTCTAATAATCTGATTTCCCTACAAATCAGGCTAAGTGCGATATCAAGCATGCACAATAGCTTAGAATTTGTGACTTTTTTTCTGCAGTTCTAAAAGGCTAATATTCCACCTACTGTTAAGAAACAGACTCAGACATGCTCTATTAAAATCACATACTCCTATTGCATGACTGGAATATGCCCGCAAACCAGAGAAGTTCTTCTGTGCCATTGCAAGAGCTTTCTTGAACTGTTACATTTCATCTTTTCAAGCAAGATTTTTAATGATGCAGTATGGATGAGATTCACTCCACCCCAGGAATAAATAGGGTAACAAATAGTCTTTATAGCTTTCTTCTCTTTCAGGTATGTGGGACACTGAGTGAGTTCAAGTGGGGCTGGTTAGAATAGTAATTAACACTTCATCCTTCTGTAGAGAAAAACATAAAGAACATGTAAATTAAAGAACTGAAACTGAGGGTTTTGTCCCTAGAGGCTTAATGGTGTGGTTTCATGGTCCTCTGACATTAATTTAAATGTCACTGCCAAAAAGGTAGTCTTGCCTGAAGCCATGCATTTCAGTCCTTTCTTGGCATCAGCAGTAGCATCTGTCCAGCTTTGCAGCAGGTCTCATCAGCTCACTCATCCATTTGAAAATGATGATTTTTTTTTTTTTTAAGGGCGTTAGGAGGATTAGTTTTCAAGCTGATCACTGTGCTTATTTAATTCACTTTACAGTCAGAGGAATACTTGTGCTGGTGTAAAAGATGTAGGCAAAACACCTGGTACGGCAGGAGGAAGGAGGTGTGTTCCCCATTTAGATGAGTGGATTACTGGCCCGCTCTGTCTTTAGCTACTCCTCTCTGTCTCCTGGGAAATACTTTGTTGTCAGAACTGTTTAATGCCGTATAGTCAATATCCACGTTGTTCTGCACACCAGCTCCCCCACACTTGTAATTCTAATTGCACCCCTGCATGCAATAGGAGATACACTTCAGGCTTCTAATCTTAATTTTTTTCTTAATTTTATTTTTTACTTTATTTTTTTGAATGGAAAATAATAAATTTGAGTAATTACTAGTTTAAATAGAGGCAGCATTTACCTGGAGGCAGAAACATGTTAGAAAAAAACAAGTAGAAAGTGAACCTACCTCCTTATTCACTGTGAGGTTATAGGGTGCAATTTTTTTTCTGCTTCTTTTTCTTTCCAGTCCAGTAATTTCAAATGCAACTATTCTGGGTCTGAAAAGAAGCAATTGCTCTCTTCCACCACAAGGTTCATTCTGAAACAGAGTGTTGCAGACAGGCAAAATTCTTTTCCGTTCCCATAACTGTTTCAGGAAAATGTAATGTGCCAAACATGCATTAAACTGAAAATTTCTACGATGTGTCATTGGGGAGGAATTACATTAACACACCTAATAGAAGATACAGAAGCAATACCCATTGGAGGATATTTTTTAATTCAGGTGGGCAGCATGAAAGTTGAAATATTTTAAAATTTTACAGATGCAGCAGAATGATTAAGTCCATAAGGTACAAAACTTGTTGTTCGAAGCCTGAATTTACATATTTTGCAGCTGTGCATAGATAGTGCAGTGCCCTGTATTCTATTAGGAGATAAAAGGGAGTGGGGCTAGAATAAGGAAAATTGTACAATTTGTTAGTGAAAGTCATAGTTAATATTTAGTACATGATATTTCAAAAATTCTGAAAAGTCCAACTTTTTTTAATGAGGATTGACTTTTCTGGTTTTGAATTCTGTTGTTTAATTAGTTAACAAACATTTGTTATTGCAGCCAATGACTAAAATAGCCTGCTACATGAGCATATAAAATCTGCTGTAAGAAATTTTAACTTGTCTTTTAATTACACAAAATTAATGTATTAAAATGATTTTTTTGCAACAGCTAACTATTAAAAAAATATTAGAGCTTATGGAGTAAATCCTTAGATGTGAGAGTTAGTGGAAATATTCATAATTTTGTTTTTGCTTTAATTTTCCTCTTTCTTTATAATAACCTAGAATTAATTCCAGTAGGAGTTGGTTGTATATAATCAGGAAAACACATCATTACCTTGTTTACCAGTATGTAACAACTGTTTGGTAACATCTGCTTCTAAAGTTTATTTCTAATCATCCTGACTTTAACTGCTTGCCTTGGCACAGGAAAAGGGGAAATCTAGGCAGGAAACTAGAACAAAGAACCTTAGAGTGACCAAAAATAAAATTCAATCTGAATACATGTTGGAGGAGGGAGTAGTTTGCTGTGTGGGGGGTTTTTGCACCTATTGATATTTTGAATTAATTAGTCTGTGTGACTTTTAAGTTAGATTGCCCAGACTATTTGTGTTGAGAATTTTTCATCTGTCATATTGTATCCTTGCCATTTGGATTAAATATCCCTTTCTTTTAAAATATGCTTGTGTAGGCTACCACACTCACCACTTTTAGAAATTTCCAAAAGGAAGGTATATTAGAAGTTGAATCCATTTAGACCTGCTGCATTGTCAGTAGGGTAGTGGGGCACTTGTGTGCTGTGGGAATCCTCTCACGGAGCAGCAGAATTGCTGTGCAGGTGGTGGGAAGAGATTAGTGCTTCATGTGCACAAACAGGAAACAGGGTATCAAAAGTGGGAAACAAGTCCTGAGCTGTGATAAACATAATTGCTGCTTCTCCTAGAACTGCTGAGCTCCCACTTACACTGGTTACCGTTAGGATGTTGTATGTCTGTGGGCTGTGTGCTGAAAGAAAATGTGACAAAACAGCTGTGTACTTTAAGGTGGTTGCACAGTTTCTTGACACGTGAAAGACTAGACAGTTTATTCTTGAAATATTGCATTTATATTTTTGTAATATAGAACAATATAATGGAAGTATCTCGGAAGTATTGAATACGTAGGGACTTCTTCATGTTGTTACACTAGGAGGTCGATTAGAATAGGTTATGCTCCAACAGTTTATACAAAAATCATCCTATCCTGATATAGTTCTGAAGGTACTGTGTGTCTTTTTATTTGAAAAATAGTGCGTTGCACTTTTGAACAAAAAATATTTTATATTGAAATATTTTTGCATTTATTCAGTGTAAAAAATCTAGCAATATGAAATTTCAGTTCTGTTCCACATCACAAGGTAGCTTCCATAATCCATTACTCTGTGTTTTTATGGACCTCAGTCTAAGATAAATTTAACCAACTCCTACATCTGTTAAAAAATTTCAGTGCAGAACTGGAATGGGAAGGGGTGTTGGCCAGTACAGAGGATATAGCAGTGAGAAAAAGCAGGGGCTTGCTGGGGGAAGGTAATTGGTTCATTGTTTTCCTTTTCCTGTATAATCAACAGAAATGTTAGGAGAGCAGTTGTGAATTGTGACAAAAAGGCTTTTAGAAATTGAGTTCTTAATTGAGCTGCTCACTGCTTTTTAAAACCTACACATATTTGTTAGGTTTTAACATATTGGTTACATTTTGCTTTTTGTTTTCAAGGAGATACTAGCATATCTGCCCTATGCAGAGATGGTTTCATATTTGTGGTGTCCCAATTTTAGATGCAGTTTGGTGATTATCATCATGAAGGTCAGTCCTCAATTAGTAGATACCTGATAAATTTGAAGAAATGAACAGAAAGTTCATCAGTTGAGGATATTTTTCACATTTGGTGAATTTGCATAGAGACGTATGGAGAGCAGTAAAAACTGAACGTTGGCATCTAAAATGACAGATTAGGCATTTTACACATTACACTTTTTAAACTTTGCCTTAAGTTTGGCATGAAAATTCAAGAACAATGAAATTCTAAAATTATGTCTATTGTTTGAAAAATACTAATTTTCTCCTAGTGAAACCTTTCAATGCTTTAATCTCTGAAGATAAAGGAGTAGTGTGAGGATTGTTAGGCCTTTTGAATCGTTAGCAACAGTGTTTTGAGTGCATTAGAGGTCAGGCCTGCTCTTCAGTACACATGGACTTAGCTAGGATGGGAGTGACCTGGTATGCAGTTCTTGCTCCTAAACAAGAGGGTGTGTTTTATGCAATTTCAGGAAATCTGCTTGGTATGATAATAGTAAACATTCAGTTTTACTTTGGTGGAGGCTTCTAATGACTGCATTTTCAGCAGACTCTAAGAGGGAGGTTTCCTTTTTTTAAAAATTATGGGTGGAACAATTTCTAGCAGTAAGACTTAGCACTTCTTGTTTAAGGGTGCTGCTTTTAGTTCCTTATATTTTTTCTGACTGACCATAATTAACTTTTAGAAAGACCTGCCACCTCTATCTAGAGGAAAAATCATACGAGGACTGGCTGAGGTCACTTGGCTTGTTCAGCGTGGAAAAGATGACACTGAGGGGAGACCTCCTAGATGTCTGCAGCTTCCTCACGAGGGGAGGAAGAGGGACAGGTGCTCATCTCTTCTCTGTGGTGACCAGTGACAGGACCCAAGGGAATGTCATAACACTGTGTCAGAGGAGATTTGGGGTAGATGTTAGGAAAAGGTTCTTCATCCAGAGGGTGGTTGGGCACTGAAACTGGGGCCCCAGGGAAAAATGGTCACAGCACCAAGCCTGACAAAGTTCAAGAAGAATTTGACAATGGTTTCAGGCACATGGTGTGACTCTTGGGGTAGTCCTGTGCAAAGCCAGGAGTTGGATTTTGATGATCCTTGTGGTTACTTCCAGGATATTCAGGACATTCTATGATTCTTTGTTTGGTCTTAATTTATAAGCACTGATCAGAAAACTGGAAAAGTCTAATAAACAATTATACAACCTTTATTCTGAGTGTCTGACATGAACAAATGTAGTTGACTTGTAGGCGTCTGTATTTCCTCTCTAAGAATGACCGCTGATATTGATTAGAAACATTCTTGCAACTTAGTATGTTTATTTGACAGGGGTAATGAGCTGCCTGAGCTGATATATTAATGTAAGCACATTGCTAGTTGTACTCAAGTTACGCCTAAGTGACCTAATTCAGGTCTATGCCAGTGTACAACATTCCAGTGTAGTGACTGTATACTGGGAAAAGAATCCTGTAGGTGTCTCACTGAACTCATATGGTTAAATGATCTTCCCAAATTATGTAATGCCTATCATCATCTCTATGCACAAAGGATTTTATTTGCATAGTTTCAAGGGTGAAGAATGTGATTTTCTTCATGCTTTAAATTGCTATATTTATGTAGTTAAACCTTTGCTTTGGATACTTGGCAATCTTAATGATGCTTAGTTATTCTGCATGCGAATCGTCAAGCTATATGTTTGTTACTTTATCTTAAAAATATTCACCTTTAGAAATATACTTCTCAATTATCCTCAAAGACTGTATAATTGACACCTTAATTAGGCCTTTAGAAGGAATTTTCCTTCCCCCCGACACATAGAGGATGTAATGCATCTTTTGAAAGGTTCCTTTACTTTGTTACAGCCATTTTATAGAGAGGGCGAAAAAAACATATAGCTCTTGAGTGAGACACATTTCCATTTCAGTTGCACTTTAAGGAGCAGGAGCTTGAAATTTGGCTGATAGGTACATGTAGAACATGTATTTTTGTTTTCCTTGTGAAAATTTGTCTATTCTCAATTTTATAAAAACTTAACATATGGTTGTCAGATACATATTACTTTGGCTACAAAGTTATTACATCTTTCTGTGATCACACGGAATCACGAAATAGTTGAGGTTGGAAAGAACATCTAGAGATTATTTAGTCTAAGGCTGCTACTCAAAAAGGAGTCAGCTAGAGTAGCATTCTAGCTGAATCCACTCATGGTTTGCAAAACCTCTATGAGCAGCCAGTTCCTGTGTACTATCACTCTCACACCATGAAAGCTTTTTCTTATGTTTAAATAGAATGTCATGTTTCAATGTGTGCCCATTGCCTCTTATCCTTTCAGTGGATACAGCTGAAAGAGTCTGGGTTCATCTTCTTTATTTCCTCCCACCAGTTATTTATACACATTGAGATGGTACTAGTGAGATTCTTGCTAATGCGGTTTGGGATGATATGGGGCTTTCTTGCTGTAGGTGTGCATTGCTAGCTCAAGGGCAGTTTTGTGTGCACCAGACCTGTTCTAAAAAGCTACTTTCCAACTTGTTGCTTCTCAGTCTGTACCAGTGCATAGGGTTAATTCTCCCTAGGTGCATGCCTTTGCATTGTATTTTGTTGAATTTCATTAAATGTCTGTTTCTTTGTTTCTCTGTTGATGAATGTGGATACTGGTTCCTGTGTTGGTCCTTGGGCTCATGCACCATGAGTTACTGCCCTCTGGTTGAATGTGAACCTAGAAGTTCAGATAGCTTTTTCCAGTTCAGATGTTCTGTCCTAAAACTACCTGAACTAAAAAGACCATTCACTAGAAGCAGTGGGACGAACTTTACTCTAGCCTAGCTTTCTCTTCCCCCACCTCATCACAATACCAGTTGTTCCAATGGTATAAAAAAATTCTTCTCTTAGCCTACCTGTGTCCTTAGACCATTACAGCTACAGCAAAATACAGTTTCCACTGCAGTATCTGTTCAAGTCTACAGTTTAGGTCACAGAAGTAAGGGTTGGGGACATTATTTTTCTTGACCTTAGATACTTACCATTACATCAAAGTGGTATAGGGAAGAAAAAAATTGAACGTATAAACCTTATCCAGAGAAGGTGAAGTTCACAATAAGCTGGGGATCCTGAGACTGCAGGGAGGGGATGCAGGATTTCAGGGAATGGAAAGAATTCTGTTTATGTGAGAGGAGCAGAGAAAGTGATCATGATGTGAAGACAAGACAGTATGAAACTACTGCGCACTTCCCAAATTCCAATGCTGAAATACTAAGTTACTACAATGGCAACAAAGGACTGTGAAGTTCGGGGGCAAAATGTGTATCTTTATATTAATAGAAAATAGTCTATTACCTCTAGTAGTAGTGGCTGTTGGAGCTCAAACAATAGATAACTATTCTGTGAACCTAAAAGAACGAATGACCTTGATAGGTAACCTGTTTGAGACAAGATGTGAATAGAATGGCATAACTAGAACAGAAATCTGAAAGGAGATATAATTATAGACACTAACATATTTCCATTTTTAACTAAGATTTAATACCCTCTCATGTTTGCAAAACAAAAGTATTTTCATTGAAATAGCACTAACTATGTCTGTCTTACCATTCTAAAGGAATATGTTATTTTATTAATAACATATTAGTAATAGTACATCCTTTTAATAGTACCTGTATTAAAAGTTGAGTAAATAATTTGAATTTTCTCAGGAAAATAGACAAGAACTTTTAAAAAACAGCTGTTGAAAAGTTGTGTATGTACTGATGTTAAAAAAAAACACAAGAAAACAACAAAACTTTAACTTTTTGTCCTCAGTGAACAGCTAATAACCATTTAACAAGAGTGAGCTTTCTCTTCTCTCCCTAGATTTTATTGTTGCTTGTATAATTATCCAGCAACTACCACTTGTTATATGATGACCTGTTTATTGAATGAAGACATCAAAACATTAGAGAACTGTTTGGTTTTTTTTTTGAAATCATTAGTATGGTTTAAGTATTTTGTTTTCATAGCAGCTAAAAATCCCATTTTAAATATGCTAACTTTGAAATCTTTTCATTGCATCTTAAAAATAATTCAAAACATAGCAATCATATAAAATAACATGAATATAGTACATTTTGCAAAGTCAGTTGAACAGCTGATTAAACTCAAACTTAGTCAGGCACTTGACCCATTTCATATAGCATAATGAAAAATATGACGAAGTCAAATATGGAAACCTGATCCTGTACTTACCAGTTGCAGAAACAAAACAAAAACAGATGCAACAGTCACATGTTTCATACAATTAAATTCCTTAATGCAGCTGATTAGATGAGGTTTCTTTTAATCTACATTTAAACTTGCATGACTAACGAGAAAAATTGCTAAATATTTGAAAATAATTGGTTGGGTTTTTTTTTTCTTTTTGAGGCTCCTTTTGCATTACTGAAATTACTTCTTGAAATTTTTAATTTCATCATACCATTACTCATTTTCTGGTGTGACATCATGGTATATGATCCTTCACTATACTGGAAAATGGTTGGTAAACTGGAGCAAGTGAAACGGAATAAGCAAAATACTCTTCTGCTGAGGCAACATGATTTTGGTCTTTTATAACTGACTTTGCGTTTACTGGTTGGGGCTATCAGAGAAATCATTCACCTGACATGGCTCAGCATTAACCAAGGAAAAGCAGCTTTTATACCTTGATATATTTCAGACTTTTTCAGCTGTGATAACGTTCATATTATCTTGCAGAAATTGACTCCTTTTTTTATTATTCTCAGATGACTGCTTTGAAGAACTTAAAACTTACTAATAGGTACTTGGGCTGGGAGGGATTTTTTCACTGTAGCCCAATTAAGTGAGCTCAATTTAATTTTAAACCTCAGTGCAGCTTGAAACAGAATTAAAACTTTCAGGTTTTGCAGTCAAATACTAAATTCCAGATTTAAAATAAGTGTGGTTTTTTTTTTCCTAAGTGTTTTTTATCTTAAATAAGAATTAAATGTTCTAGAAACATATATTGATACTATGGACTCTATCTGATAAGAGTTTCAGAAGGTTAAAGTTTGCCGGTATAATATTCCCTTATGTTTTCACTGTATTCATTGCCATTGGAATGAAAACATTTCCCATGCATTATTCTCCATCATACAGTGACAGATACATAAAAACTATTTATTTAGATATTAGCGTTTCTGCTCCTGTTCTCTGCCTCAAGTAATACCAAGTCCATCCAATTTAGTATGACTATATTCTCACAGAGTGTTCATGTGGACCATGCACTTAAGGAACTATTGGGCAAAATGATACCAGCTTCATAGTTTTGAACATGTTTTTCTTATATTTTTAGTGGGACATCTCTTTTGAGCAAGAAGAAAAAGGCTGTTGGCTGTGCTGCTAAACAGAGCCTGCTTTTGCCCTCCCCTAAAGAAACTGTGAATAATTGCACTCTAATCATAAAACCAGCGCAGAAAAATCCTTCACCAGAAAAGTAAAATTTAAATGGAAGTTAAATCAGACCAGTGACTGATAATTAATCTTCTGTTGATGTGGAAAAGAGCTCTAGTTTATATAGAAAATAAATAAATTTCAACATATGTGAATTATGTATTATTGGCAAAAATTCAGTGTGTTGAGTTCAATATATATTTTTAGAATGCTGGTATGACTCACTCTACAGTGTAGTCTGATGTTGAAGCTTAAAGGTCAGAAACAATTCAGAAGTCCACTGTTTAAAACCTAAGTCTTATTAATCCTTAATTTTCACGAGTGTGCCATGTTTTCAAAAACAATGTAAAGGTTGTCATCTCAGCTCTACTGAGACATCTGAAAATAATACTGATTTGAATAGAACCATTTCTGTTAAAAACAAACACCACATCTCTAAGAGGGCAATAAGAAAATCCAATTATCTGTTTGTTGCCACTTTTTACTATTTTTTTAAAATTCGTTTTCTGGAAGAAAACAAAAAATATCACTGTTCCTTTAAAAAGAAATTAATACCATGGTCCATCAAGGAAACTAGGGCATGTATGAAATCTGTGTTCATTGTGAATCACTTAAACATATTGCACTAATCAGATTGCATTTCTTTAATTTACTGATATGATTTAAAACTACCTGATTGTTTGAATGCCAATAGTTTTAGAACTATAGAATCATATTTCTGTGAAAATGAAGCTATATTTAGATTGTTTTAGCTACTTTGTTTTCTTTTGTATCAGAGCTGCTCAGATATATTTCTGGGAGATCAAAAATAGCCATTACTATAAATCAGGACAAATACATTGCCATAAAATACAGGGTTTTACCTGTTATTTTAAAACTAAATACACTTATAGAAAGTTTGGGGGTTTGGATTTGGGCTTTTATTTTTAGTTAATGGCTGTAAGAGTTACTTATTGTTTATATGCTATAGATAATGCACAAAATGAACAAAAGGCAGCACAACAGGAAACATATGCTATAGTAGTTAGTTCACACCTGTTAACTGCTTTGAATAGGCTTTGAGATAATATCAGACAGGGTATGAATTAATTGTTTAGACTATTGAAACTCCTCTCTACAAAATCTGACCTCTTACAGTCCTTCCTGTGCCAGGGCATACTTAAATTCAAAGTGCTTTGAAAAACGACTGTTCCTACGGGCATACTTCTGCTTGGTGTACAAGTGTAAGCATAGTCTATATTCACTGGTCCTGATGTTCATTTCATAGGAACTCTTTCGTTATTCAAAGATTTGAAGACATTTCTCACCCTACCAAAATTCCAGTTTCACATATATTCTTAGTGTTAGCTGAATAAATTAGGATGCTAAGGTTAGTGCTTTCCAAAGCTGAAGTAAGAATAAAATATAATAAGGTGACATTAAAACTGATAGTAATTCATGTGTGCCTCACATAGGGTTTCTTTATGCTTCTTTTAAATGTTTGACACTTACCATCTCTGGGAACAGGGCACCAGAATTGGTAGACCAGTAATTTTAGCTGGTATGTTAATTCTTACATTTCTAATGTTCACTCTAATTATGTATGCATTTATAATGTTTCTTGCATATAAATTATCTGACAGAGATGTGGCCCAAGGTTTACAAATCAGTCCTCTGAAGGCGTTGCTGCCTACAGCCCCCTCCTCAAGTCAGGAGCATATGATCCCCTCACAAAACAATTCCTGAACTACCACAGGTTTCAGCCCAGCATATTACAGTAAACCATTTCCAATTTTGGTTTAGCCTGACATGTCAGGCTGAAAACTGAAGGTTCAGGAGTTCATTTCTAATCTGATCAGATGTCGTCGTTTCAGGGGCAGCAGCATCTGTCAGAAGGGGGTCGTGTGCAACTGGGGTAATAACTGATTTAGCTGTTTGTCCAATTTTAGTCTCCTAGTGTCTGTCAGGACCTCCAGTGTCTGCACCTGTACACATAATTACTGGATTTTTTATTTTATTATTAATAATTTCATCAATGCTCTGATTTTTCTGAAGTAATCTGCAAAATGTAAAGCTCTCCTCAGTTCTGTTTTCATTCACTGCACTACTTTAAGTAGTAAATACAGATTATCACATCCACAGTGTAACAGTCCAGTGCTAACAGTCTGTTTGCCCAGAGCTAAGATATGCTTTGTACATAATCAGGACAACACCACCCCGCACCCCTCGTTTTATGATGGCATTTAAGATCTGCTTTTATTCTGTTTTAAATGTAACTATTTCTAACTTTAAATGTTCATTTTGTATTATAACAATCTAGTGAAATCTTAATTAAAAATGAAGTTTCTAATCATAGTTACTTCAGTAAACGGGCTTTGTTCTTTTAATCTAGAAATGCTGGTGTTTGTTAGGAGAAATTAGTATATAGAGATTAAGACAGAATATTATGAATTGTTATGGCAAGTAAACTAGCCATGTGTAATTTAATATTGACAGATATTGTATATCATGACTGAGAATAACAAACACAATATAAATACAATTAATAGTATTGAATCGCAATAAGGAGGCTGTGAAAGTGATCCTAGAGTAATATTCTATATATTTCTGGCAAGTACACTTAAGAAAATACGGTTACCAAAACTGAATCATTTCAAAACTAATTGTAACATAACAAACCTCCTTTTAAATGCATTTTGGTAACAATTATACTCAAATATGTTCAATATTTCTTAGCATAGATTGTACTGTTTTTCAAAGACAAAAAGAAAAATAAAGAAGAATCATTACTGTTGATTTTAGTACTTACTCTGGCTCTGCTTACAATGTATGTACCAAAAAATGTGATTGTGTCTCTTTAGAAATTATTGTTATTCTAAAAACAGCTTTAGAAATAGTTTTATAAAAAAACTGTGGTTGATTAAAAAACCCAAACAACTTAAAATAAACAAACAAATAGAAGGTTTGCTTAATGAGGTGTAAAAGTATAAGTAACATCATGTACAGAGGGTATAAATTGACAGTAAGATTTGGTAAACGGATTTTGTTCCTGGTCTATTAAACTATTAAACTTCACGTCAATACCTACATCTGCTGGAAAAGTCAGTCACATTTGAGGACTGCCAGTAATGGGTGGAATCAGATTTTGTATAGTTTTAATTTTTTAAAGTAATTTCATATGGTAGAAAAAGCCAGAATTTTGTAAGCCAGCTTGCCTAATCCTCAATGATTAACTACATTTGGCATGACAACTCTTTCTCTGAGTAATTTAAATCACTGTTGTGAGGAAAACTGGACGCGTCAGTTACTGTACAAGTGTAACTCTTAAAATCCTGTCCCTAGAACCTGAGGCACCTGGAGGACCAGAATAGTCCTGCTGTATAAATTAATAATAGTTATTTAGTTGTTGCTTTCTTGTAATATTCTCCCCCCATCCCTCCTGCCTGCTAATTAGTTTAAAGATATTTCTTGAGTATACTGTTTTTATATAAGTGCATAAACATTCTTGTCACACTGGCAAGGAAGTCTAATAGCTAGCTTGACGGCAATGCATCTGTTCTTCCAAAAAACTTCATTATATTTTTGTGGTGGTCTTTAAAATATGAACTAGTACTACTGTATTTTCTTAATTTTTAGTGAGCATTGATAACTCATGATAATTAAAAAAAAAAAAAAAGTTGATTGCAGAGAAGAGTTCTTAATTGTCATCAACTACTGCCTAAATTTTCCAAATAAATGTTTCAAAGGATAAGTGAACCGGAACAACACATTTTCGATATTCATTGTAAAATATTTTGTCTGAAATCATAAATCAGTATAGTTAATTTCCTTTGCACCACTCTTTATAACTGTTTTTCTTCAATGTGATTAGATGATATGATGTGCATTTAAATCTTAGAGAATTACCACCATGTAAATGTGGACTTTATTATAAAAGGTTACAGGTAATTAATTGACTTCCCAAGATATTTTAGGACATTTCTATCCTCTGAAGAAACATATTCTCAATGGAAAAAACCCCGGCTTTGTAGTGGTTTTAGTAACCTGAGTTTAATGAGTCTAAATCAATAGCAGGTTTTTGAAAGCTGTGCTCATGTGTTCAGCCAGACTGCACGATACCTATGGTTAATCTCACCTGCTGCCATTGCCTGTTCCTTCTCACCTGCTGCTGTTGCCTGCTGTTACTTGACTTTCAAAGGAAGCTAAGGTTGGTGGAACACAATTGAGAAGAGCAAGTTTGATTGATAGATATTTCATTAGATTTTTTAATTAAAACCTTATTTTGTAATTTGATCTTTATTTTTGAAGAAGCAGCTGGAATTTTTGGCTTCTAGGGGTTGGTTATGCTTACATTTCTGTTAGCATGGGCATTGGATTAATGAGATAAGGTACTTTATTATCAACAATTTTCCTTTATTTTTCTTCATTTTCTCCCTTCTTGTGTTTGTAATTACTTTTTTCTCCTGATTACAGGCCACAGTTGCAGAGCAGTGGGTGGCAGTCATAAATCCATAGATTTCTGTAGCCTAGCCACCTGCTGATGAAATTATTAACTTGAAAATTAGATGTGGAATTTGACAATTTGGAGCAGATTTTTGCAAATTCAAGATTTTAAAGACATATTCTTTCTTACCTTTTGCAGCTCAGCTCTCTCTTAAGTCAAGTGGATATAGTCTTTGAAAGCATCTGATAATCTATTAACTCAGACAACATTTAAATAATGCTTTAGATACTGTTTTGAGAACGTAACAAAGCAGTTGTGTTGATACACCAGATACTGTACTTGTGCAGTTAAAATCATGAGTGCTTCAACTGTAAATTACTTTCTTGTCATTACATCAGCTTACTGCAGATATTAATAAACTGTGTGTGACAATACTAATAACAGATGTACTTAGGAAGGCAGCAAACGGCTTTAATGTATTTATCATACTGGAGTAAAAAGCTCCTTATGCAAGGACTAATGTGGGAAGCAATTTTTTGCAATTCTTACTTGCCACACTCACAGGTCTGCTTCTTTTGTGTCTGACAGTCTATTTGCTTGAATCTTTTCTATGTTTTTCTTAACTGAGACTGCCTTTAAGTTGAAATTTGTGGTCAGGATTCAATTATCTTCATTATCTTTTTGACTATTTTCTTACATATGTTCTTTTTCTTCACAGGAACATAAAACATGACTGAATCAAGTACCTCCTTGTTGTCATTAACTATGAACTCTACTTTTCATCTGCCTTTATTTCAGTTTGAACCGCAAAATTATGATCTGCATTTTAACATATCTCCCTATTACTTATAGAACTAGGTTTGGGTATTTTCTGTGTCAAAAGTTCTTAAAACAGCTGGTGTAGGATTATGTACTTGATGTACATAACACACAAATAGGTAGTCTGACAAGTACGGTTGGAGTAAAAGCAAGTACTAAAGGACTGTCATGGGGAATTAATGTAACATAGACTGGGTCAAAAAGTAAAATTCTTTTGTGTCCTTTCTAAAGTTTCTTTATTAAAAAAAAAGAAAATAAATTTTAGTCCTAGTTATGATGTCACTGATTTAGTTAAAGACTCAGAATAATATCTTGAAGTAGCTGGCAGATAACTAAATCTGAATTTTATTTTAATATGATTTTAATAATTAAAGTAGCAATCAATAGAGTATACTTTCAGAGAGATGATTGATTGAAGTATTCTTTAATTGCAGCCTTTAATTAGAATTGATGGCTCACCACCCTAGTTCTTGCCCATTATACTACTAATCACAAAATTGACTTACTTCCATTTTAATTTTGATCCACTGAGTAGCTATATGGCTCAAATTCACGTC
This sequence comes from Myiotriccus ornatus, assembly GCA_036023395.1. Classification (NCBI taxonomy): domain Eukaryota; kingdom Metazoa; phylum Chordata; class Aves; order Passeriformes; family Tyrannidae; genus Myiotriccus; species Myiotriccus ornatus. The sequence goes on along the minus strand of JAYRBT010000177.1, from coordinate 34,847,448 downwards.
CTTGCAAATGAAGGTGACTTCCTGACAGAGATGATATGGCATTGCCTCTTATTTATATGCATGAAAATATGTGCATGTTAACTATATTTATTAGTGTAATTCTGTTTAATCATGTCCTGTCCAATTATTTATTTTAAGCAGAGTAAAGGAGCAGTGGCAGCTATTGGGCTGTTTGCTTCCATATTTGCCCTTTCGTTGTTATGTTAAATACTTCTTGGTCAAAGAAAATGACAGTGAAGCTTTACAGTGGCAGTTGCAAGAAGGCCTGGTTGTTGATATGGAAAGACTTGAGATACTAACATTATCAAATACAATTTTTTGTTTGTTAGTGATATTTTCTTCATTGTCTCTGAATGTTTTTTTCTTATTAGGCCATTCATGTTAAAGATTTAAAGAATTTTAGACAGCAGCTTTTTCTTTTTTTTACTTATAAAATATTTCTGGAGACGTGTGTATGCATCTATACATATTTATATAAAAATATCTTCCTTCTCCATGGACAAAGGAAGGTCTTACATTCATCCTTTTTATTTTTGATTGCCTTACTTTCTTTCTGACATCCGTTTGCTTTGATAAACCTTCAAGACCTAAAGAATATAGAGAAAAATATTAATACTGGAAAACAAAACAAAACAAAAAACCCCAAACCCAACAAACTGTCTGAATCCTTTGTGGTGAATTTGCAGCAAACTGTATTTCACTCTACTTGTCCATATCCTCCAGGTGACCTATTAGATGAGATACTGTAGTGTTGATTAGGAAAGTTAGTGTTATCTTGCATACTGTAAGAAATACTCTAAGCACAAAAGTTTTTTCTAAATCTTTGCTCTCTTAGGCAAGTGATGTCTGTGATCTAGACACACTAGATAATCTAGTGATACCAGATTATGATTAGAATACAGTTGAATTTTCTGTAAAATATCTCAGTCTTGTGTATTAAAAAGATACAGAACAAATATTTTTTCCCAGTAGAAAAGCTAATCTCATTGGTGATCTTTTTTAAATTCTGAAGGTTTATCTTGCTGTATTCCTTGCGGGCTTCCTTATTTTATCACATCTGTTCAGCCTACTTAGGACATATTCCTTAAGCATTTGAATAGCAATTGACTTAGAGGATATTATTGAGTAACGGAGGGAGAAACCTTGATTATTTCATCCTAGAACTTTCATATTCATGCATAGACCCAAAGTGTAGAGGAAAATCTTTTTTGGTTACTTTCTGATTGATTATCACTTTGGAGATCTGAGATGCACATTTCCTAGGATCTTTTCATGACTTGTATTATAGGTAGATCTTTATTAGATAGTTGAGCAGGGTTAATTTCATGATTATGACCAATGACCTCTAATCTCCACTAGCATGTGAAATTTCTGCGTATTACACTTGCTTGCCAAGTCCTTCACTTTGATAGAAGTCAAGTACATTTGACAATTTCCGGAATGAGCATCAGCATTGTAGTCACATACATGCAACCACTATAACCATCTTGTAGTGACTGCATCAGAGAATTAACTTGAAGGGGTTTCCTTTCAGGTATTTGATTTAGAGACAACTGGGAAAGAAATGCAATTCTAACAGGACAAAATGATAAAATTGATTAGGGAAATAAAATTTAAATCACTGAGTCATAACTCTGGAGCAGACTTGCATAAATCAGTCACCAGGATATGTGTCATTTAAAGTTTGTCATGTTAACATTAATAAAACTAAAATAGCAATTTTTCAGAGTGTGTTTATATGTGGTTCTACATACATGCCAGAAAAAGACAAAGTTGAAGCGTGAATTTTAGTCTTAGATTTCTTTTGAATACACGCCATACAAAACAGTCTTTAATGATGTGAGCAATACCTATCTGAAAGTAATACAACAAAATACTGTGTCATGGTAAAATTTTATTGGAAGGGTATATAATCTTTAATTAAGTTTATTCTGGATTGTGTGTGCCAGAGGTTGTGATGTAACAAATAAGGAAATACAGGTTCCAATGCCGTCTTCATAATTGTAAATCTTTTATGCTTCCTAAATTTTACTTAGTTGATAGTAAGAAAGCAGTTCTCCTGGTGATTGCTTATCACTGTAAATAAATGTATAAAAAAATCTGTGACTTTTCAGTTGTATTTCTCTCTGATTTCCACCACCACTGCAGGGACCTTCTGAAGAGTAGGAGAGGTTTGTGAGAAACATACAAAGGAGTAGAAATTCCTTGCCTACTCTACTTCAAAAATTCTCATCTACTTGAATTTGAGGTACTACAGCAATAGAGATCATACAGTTTCAGATGTTGAATTATTATATCATTTTTCTTAACCAGCAGCTCACCGCACACTCCTTTCTAGTCTTTTACATTTATTTGCATTTTATGTCTGTCTGGTGCTACTGAAGGAAGTCCCCAGGGTGTCTGCAAGGAAAAGGTAAAACTACATTTGAAAGGAGCCTGTCTGTTTTGGAAAACTTTCTAATTTTTACCCTTAGTTCCTTGAGGATTATTGTTGCAGTTTCCTGTCAAAACTAGAGCTGCTTCTTTGTGGGAAAATCACAAGACCGGGGTGATTGCCTTTTGGGAGTCCTGGCCTGCTTTAGGAAACACTGCCTTCCGATATTATTTTTTTTTTAAAGAAGAAGAAAATTTTGTGGGGTAAAGGAGGAGGAATGAAAGAGAAAAATAAGTTTCTTGTCTTACAGCTTTTGAGCATCTATAATGGACTAATATCTTGGTGATATTATTTCTATCAGCCATCTGAAAACACTACTTTTGTTAGTGTCATCTGATCATCTTGATACTGCCCTGAGAGCTTGCTTGCAAACCTTTCTAAGGTGTTGCTGCCTAATATGGCAGAATTTTGGATTTTAGCTGCAGAAACTTAGCTTTGACACTAAACTACAGAGTTTCTGGACTCTATCATGATCAGCCCTCTGCACCCTGGATTACTGTCCTAATCCTATGACATAGAGTATCCTGTTACTTGTAGAACAGATATTCAGCTGTCCTGTCATGTCAGTCAAAAAAAATACATTTCACAGAATCACTGAATTGGTCAGGTTGGAATGGAGCACAGTCGGTCATCCTAGGGCACATGGCACATGATTGCATCCAGATGGTTGTTGAATATCTCCACCGAGGTTGGGAGAATCCACAACCTCTCTGAACAATCTGTTCCAGTGCTCACACAGTAAAGTTCTTCCTCATGTTCAGGTGCAACTTCCTGTGCATCAGTTCCTGCCTGTTGCCTCTTTTCCTATTGCTTGGCACCATCAAGAAGAGTCTGGCTTCATCTTCTTGGCACCCACCCTTTAGATACTTGTACACATTGATGAGGTCCTCTCTCAGTCCCCTCCTCTCAAGGCTGAACACAGCCAGCTCACTCAGCTTTTCCTCATAAGAGAGACTCTCCAGACTCTTGATCCATGTTGACCCTTACATATGTAGATAACTGTAGATGTCAACAGAGACGTAGATTTCATATGTTGATAAAATTTTCTGCTTAGTTTATAACTTTATTTATTTAGGGCATTGCTATAAAACCAATGAGTAACACTACTTTATAGTTATTTGATTCAATGATAGAAGAAGTTTCATTTGAGTAAATTGTGAATTGTTCTAGCAGCATTGAATTGTACCTGAGCAAATGTAGAATAAAATTTATAATGCCAATTTCAAAAGAGTCTTGAGTGGGTCATGGTTGATGATGTGTTATAATTATGTATGTGAGGAGCAAACATTACATTAATAATGAAATACTGATAAGTAATCTGCAATGCTAACACGGTGCAAGCTCAGGTGGAGTGCTATATAAAATCAGTTTGGTTTGTTTTAAATTTGGAAGAAAGTTGGCAAGTCAAAATAATTCTTATAAAAATAGCACTGATTCTGTTATAATTTAGTAATTTTAAAAGTTCAAGAAAGTGGCTTTTCAAATTTAATCTTAAAACTTCTGTAGCTGTGATGATGGCTTGTAAATGAACAGCTGCATCTTCATTGCCAGAGGCTGAAATTAAGGTCCAAAGTCCCATAGGTTTTAAATTCCATAGCACGTTAGCAAGAAACTTACAAATATAGAAATTCTCATGTTCTAAAACTAAGCACAATCCATGTAATATTCATGATTACTAAGGCAAACAAAATGCAGCCCTATACCAAACACTGCAGTGAAAAACACCATAGAAATTAAAGAGTACCAAACAACAAGGCATGTCATAATCAACAGAGTAATTTGGTATATTTTTTACTTATCTTGTATTTGAAAACTTAAATTTTAAATGAAAATGTATTCCTTTACCTCATCTGTACATCTCATAATTTAGTTATTCAAGTTAAAATGGCACCCATTCTTTAAGCTATTTCTCTTTTTTCCTCTTTTTTGTTCAGCTCAGTGTTGTTAACTCAGTCGTTGTTCTTTCCATTGTACATGCATAAACACCTCAGTTATTACATTTTTCCTATAATTTCAATCATTTAATCCTACCTAGAACCATACAGTCTGCAGTATTTTCTTGGGAGTGGTACAAAAAGATGGGAATAATGCAGGGATTGGGGGATATGATTACAGTCTCATAATTCTTCATCTTTGAATATAACTATCATGAATGCAATTCAGGCAGTTTGTTATCAGAATGTGTCACAATACAAAAAAAATTATCCATGTATTCTGAGCAGGAAATGCAAATTCAATAGAAGTAAATATTTGTTTTATACACCTGGCACCTGTATTGTTGCCCAGTATTTATTTACTAGTCAAAACGTTTAACACTAGCTTTAAGGAAGAATTAGAGTTGCAAGTATCCCTCTAAAGACATGTAGTCTGTTTCATAAACATGTTTCTAAGGGCACCATTTGTGACTATAAGAAAGGTTTACACACTTTACTGAAAGGCAACATTCAAAATGTGCTTATCCTACTTAATCAAAAACATAAAAAGAGGCTAAAGGAATTTTTAATTTTTTTTTATAAATATATGCCATTTACCCCATTGATTTTTTTTTTAAATAAATATATGCATATACCATGTCTTCTGAATGATCATTGAGAGGATTTTGAATAAGACACTTAATTTGTTTGATCAATCTCAGTGTTACCTCACCTGATGTTTTTGTGAAACAATGTTGGACCCTTTGTGAACATGATCTGCATTTGACAAAAAGGTGAACTTCTCTCAGACAATAAAATTCTTACATGCATTTTAAAGGTAAGCATCTACGGATTGGAGAATGATGCTATGAAGGCAACTAAATGAAGGCAACAGCTTATGCCTATATTTGCTGTCTCCAGACTCTGTGAAAAGCTTCCACCAGAGGCTGCATCTTTCTGCCTTAGACATGAAGATGCAAATCTACAGGGAAACAAGGTTTATTAATTCCAGCTTCATGAAATTAGCTGGATTTTTTGATGTTATGTATTTTTTATTGTGATTTTGATCATGCTTTTTCTTAAGAGAGAAAAATTAAACAAAAAAAAGTGTATTTGTATCATACAGGAGTAGACAATCCATGGATTAGGTTGGTCATTTGTGAGAAGATTTAAAAATCTAATTAGGCTGTTAAGTTCCTTTTCAAATGGGTAAAAAAATTTCCTTGACTTAAAGCAAAATCTCATGAATGATCAAAAAATAAGGATTCTACTGCATCTGAAATTTTTTCCCATATTAGGAGGTATTAGTCTATTACTAAGTGATTATATGTCTTTTAAAAATCTCCGTGTTTATTTAGTGGTAAAAAGATTTCAGAATTAATAAGAATTTCATTTCTATCTGGTTTATCAGTTTTGAGGAAACTTAAAATTGGTTTTGGAGAAAGCTTGTAGATTTTAAAACCCAACACAATTCTGATATACTTGGTCAATAACAGCATAAGGAGCAGTCCCCTTACATCCTTTACACTGTGAAAACAGAGAGTATGTTAATAATAAAGCTTTTTTTCAGTTTGTGGCTTGTTCTAGGTAGGTACAAATTAAAGTTTCAGAAAAGAATATTACTGTGTATAGCTGTGAAATATCTAAATCAATGTAAGATATCAGTGGACAGTTTTCCCTTTGTTTATACTTGTTTCTGTTTGTGATTAGAAACTACTTACTGCAACTTTTTTATTTCTAGACTAGAATAAATGCTTCATGCTAGGCTTTTGCCTGAAAGTAGTACACAACTCTTCATTTGTCATTGTTTGTAGCTGAATTTGTTTCACTTTGGAGGGCCATTTTTAAATGTTCTTTGCACGTACCTGCAGAAGCATATGTTAGACATATTTCAGATATCTATATCAAAAAAGGCATAAAACATGGATATTCTTATATGCAGTCATTTCTCTGATTAAAAATTTTTTATTGAAAAAGCTGAGCAGTGTTTATTTTGGGGTATAGTTATTTTTACTGTGTATGGGTCCAAATGTATTACTGAGTGGTAGATATTCTGCTGTTGTAAATTATTTGATTGGTGCCAGTTCTTCTGCCTTTTCCTCAGCTTTTGTTGTTTCTAGTCAATTCTCCTATTAGACAATTTATCTCAATCTGTAACATCTCCTTTGATGTTAAGTAGTGTTAGTTAAGAGTTATTAAAATTTTTAATTGCCAGTGCTTTAGATGTACAAATTTTAAAATTAATCTTCCCATTCAATTTCTTTCAATACAACACTTTTCATATTGTGAAAATTTAACTACTTTTCTCTGTTTACTGATACTTAAATGTATTCTTGAAAATGCATATTGTTAGCATTTAAATTACATTCCTGATCTTAAGAAGCCATCATACTGCACCTTTTCCACAGATTAACATATTTAGGTCTTTTCCCCACAATCCAAAAATACTTTTTTTTTTTTTTTCCCCCCAAAAGAGATGTGAGCAAATGGCTAGTGAATAATGAACTATGAAATCTGAAAGACTCTACAAGCATTTAAGTTTTGAGGGCAAGAAAAAGTCAATATCTTTATTGATGGCAGGTGATACTGGAGGAAAAAAAAGAATAGGCCCCCTCAGGCATATATATATGCACACACACACAAATTACTGCCATTCATTGACTTGCTAATGAATGTGAAAAATTATACTTTATTTGGATAGATGATGCCATCTGAGCTTGTCACAATAACATTTAAAAACATATCAGAGGACTACCACCCACTCTGATGCTGTTATTTCTGGAGATAAGAGATCATAAGTTTTTGTGAGCATAAATGCTCTTTAATCATCCAGCTCTTGCTGGTCAGTGTGATCCTGCTGTAGGAGTGCCTATCCCTAAGGCTCTAAATCCTGTGATGAAAAGTGTAGTACCAAGTGGTACAGGAGGATTAAACAGTGTTAGTATTTGCCTCTTCCCTCAGGAGAATTACTGGGCTTCAACTTCTTTCCTGAAACAAGGAAGAAGGTATGCAGTTAGAAGAGTAGGGAGAGCAGAGGAATAGTGACTGCACCCTCCCTCTTCCCCACTCCCAAAACATGTACCAGCAGTGCTCCTCTGCTGCTGAAGAAGAGAAGCTCTATGAGCATCCCTGGTTTAGTGCTGGGGTAAAAGACAGACTTAAAATGTTTGTTTAGCGCTCGGCCATTCCTGGTACAGAAGTCAAACAGGTAGTTAGCACAGAATAGATACTGGTTTTGAAGTTCACGTTCCTCATTTATAAATCCATTGCAATCCTATAAAAATGGGCTCTAGAGCAAATAGAAAAAGGGGACAAAAAGTCTGAATTTTAGAGGGGAAGTTGTCTTTTCTTGCCTATTCAGGAGAAGAACTGGTCAGGTTACTAATTCTGTAAAGTTTGTTTTGTGTGACTGCACAGCAGGGCCATGGAGGAGTATCTGAGCACCAGCAGCTTACTCAGATTCATTAGAAATTCCAGCCCACGAGGTGACTCTCTTGAAGAGTAGCAGGGAAAAAACTCTGCTGCCTTGGACTCATATGAGATGCAGATTCCTCTTTCCCACTGATTTCTGAGGAGGTTTTTTGAGCGTGATGTTCAGTTTCTAGTTTAGCTTGTGGAGAGAGTTACTCTTCAGGCAATTATATAGTGGTTTTATTTCAAGTGGATTTGTTTTTCATGGTGGCTTATACAGGTTGCTTATGTATTTGGGTACTCATTACATTAATGCACAATGTTTTAATGTTCTCTTTGCAAAATGAAGGTAAGTGTTTACTCTGCCTTCCAGGAAAAGTTTTCTAATCACAATCTGAGTGTGTGATTAGATCTGATTTTACTGTTTTAATGTGAAATCTTCTATAAATTTTCATTAGCAACTGCTTAATAACCTGACAGTCTTCATCCGAGGCAGTATCTTGTGTGGATTTGTATTAGAGATTATTATTCTTTTTAGCTTACCAAATTCTATCTCATTTGAGATACTGGAAGATTAAGAGATGTCTGCTAGATATTTAATAAGCACATTTAAGGATGTGAAAGACTTTCTATGTTAGAATATATAGGGAAGCTTAAACCAGGACCTGTTAGAAAAGTTTTTCTTTCCTTTTATTTTTTTTTTAAAGGATTTCCATCTTAAGAAAAAAAAAAAAAAAGGAGGGGTGTGGACATGATGGAATGCAAAAGAACAAAACTCAGAGATTCCCTAAAGTTGTCTCATGAGCTTGATGTAATACAAGAAAAGACATGACTTTAAAGAATCTGGTAGTTTATTTATTGGCTTAAATTTATCTGCTTGATACAGAACAAAAACATGGAGAGTGAAAACCAACAGCATATTCTGTAGCTTAGTAACATATGCAGTCCAGATTCTTATCTCACAATCTGATTTATGTTAAAGGCTTATTGTCTACGAAGTTTCAATGACTTAATTGGTAGTATTGACATATTTAAGGATCACATATTGACACTGTAGCTGTTAAAATCTGTTTGCAAATATTCCAGGTGAGCTTGAACACCATTTAGTTTTTAAACAGGAATGCCTGACCCACTCTTCAAAAGCAGGGTGAAAAAACTGTTTTGATCAGTGAAGTTGCACAAGATAGCTAGTCAGTTTTCTTCAAATCATAGAATCACAGAATATGCTGAGTTAGAGGAGGCCCACGAGGATCATGGAGTCCAACTCCTGGCCATGCACAGGACCATCCCCACGAGTCACACTATGTGCCTGAGAGTATCAGCCAGATGATTCTTGAACTCTAATAATGAATATTATTATGAACAAATAACTATTAAAATTTATTAAAAAGGAATAATAAATATAATAACATAAATAATAAACACATTGAAATATACCATTTGCATAAACATTAAATTGCTACATTATTCTTTTGAATAGTTGAAAATACAACATGACTGGCCTTTAAAAAAGGCTCCTGTCTGGCTCAGTCACAGTACTGGAAGGAGATCTTTCATTCACTTCATCTGATTCTCATTGGTACTGAACTTCCCAAGGCCATTATATTTACCTTGACTATTTTAAAAGGAATTTGTGTAAGAATGAAAAGAGTTCAGCAAATACCTGTGAAGCAGAAATTTTTGAGTGCTTAGAAGAGAAGAATATGTAGCTATAAAAATAGAGAAAGAGCTACTCTCATCCAGTGCAAAAGGTTGTGAAAAAGTTCTATTTAGAAAGAGTTCTGCCTACATAACATTTTCTACTCCTTTTTCTTGTAGACTTATTATATAGCAAAATATTTTTGAATTATATAAATCTTCTGGTGGGTGGAAATGAATCTGACATTTGCTTTTCAGAAAAATATCTGTTTATTACACTTCCATTTACTTCTTACTGCGTCAAAATCATTTTATGTAATGCTTTATTCCTACACCCAGTCAATGCTTTTAATTTTGCTGTACTAATTATTGTAACTTTGGTTTTAAGAGTAATTCAATATTTATGTTGTAGCTGTCTCTGGAAGAGTCTCCTGTTGTGTGTGTATATAGTGAGCCTTTGAGGAGCCTAGTATCAAGTCTAAACTAACTCTCACAGTTCTTGTATAGGTAACGGAGAGAGTTTCTTATTTTTGTGGGATGATTTCATCTAAAGGTAGATGGGGTGCACTGTTCATGAACGTCCCTGTCTTTCTTAATCAGCTACCATGGACTCAGTGCATGAATTCTAGAAAACTAAATTTAGAGGGAGACAAATGCCATTCATGCAAAAAAAGCAACAGGGTTGCTATAAAAGGGTTCCAATCTGACAATCAGGAAGGAGCCTGAAAGACAAACAAAAATAAGTGTGACTATGGCCTGAGACATAGTCACAAACTCTTTCTACTTACTTGCCATATAAACTCTTTACTAGAATTCCACTGCTGGAAAGCAGTGGATTTAATTAAACATACAGCAGATAAAATCTACTATGGGCAGAACATGGTTTTAGACTCACACTTCAGAAATGAAAAAGGAAGGAGCTAGATATGAAAAAATGTCTTTGTGCTTACACACTTGTGTCTTTATCTGCCTATTCTGTATGTGGGCTATAATACCTGCATCAAAATGAGAACTCATCCTGGTTTTGACGTCTCAACATTCTACTTAGTTGGAAAGCAAAGGGTGTATGTATGTGTCCTTGTCTCTTTCATTTCTGGACTGCTGTGTAGAATAATTCTAATGATCCAGGTGCTATAGCATGTCTTTCTACATGTTATCCCTACCTGGAATTGCTAATGTTTGTCTTGAACACTATAGATAAGGGTGATTTCTTTCAGGATCATGACTTAATTTAAAAAGCGTTCAATAGTAGTAAGTATACTCTTGAAAAATTATGTTTCCATGATCATATCTCCATGGTCAATTTTTACTTGCAATATATGGAAAAAAATATACATGAAATTACAAATACTTTAATAGAATCTAGGCCTTGAGTATAGCACATTTACCTGAAACTTGGTATTTGCTGCCTCCAAACAAATAAGTAGTAATCACTCTATTATGTGATTTGATTTCTTGACAAGCTCAGTTTATCCAGGAGGATTTTCTAAAGCTGTTCACTGGCTTTTAAACTATGAAACTTGAGAAATATTTTTGAGGAGAAAAGCTCCCCTGGTGATTTCAACTGATATCACTCTAAATTATAAGATGTATCAGTTCCTACAATTTCTCAAAGTATATATTTTACTGTTTAAATGGGTGGGTTTTTCCCTTTGGTAATTGTACGTGTAGAAGGTATTATGAACAGAGGTTCATATTCCTATAGCATAGCATAAAAGCAGTAATTGCCAACTGAACATTACTTTGCATGAAAAATATTCTCAAGTTCTTTTGTTAAGATGAAAATTAATTCCAGACATCCTGAAAATCACGTCATTTTTTTTTTCTTTCTATTCTACAGTCCTCTTCTAAACATAAGGTCAGTTATTTCTTTTCTTCAGCAGATAGGTTCTTGTGGTAGTATTGTGTGAGCTTGTTTTGTAATGATTTCGAAGGCACTGCTTCTCAGAGACTTTCATATTTTCACCAAACTTTGATATTGTGTTTTTATTGCATGTTTACTTATTTAGATGCTTACTGTTCATTGATAGGAGAAAAACAGTAACTTTGTGCAATATTCTAGGCAATAGTAACCTTAAGAGTATGTGAATAAGCAAATTATTATATTCCATTATTAGAAAAGATGTATAAGTACCATAGTAGCCAGCTCATTTCCTTTTGAAAACATATTTGTGGCTCAGAACTATATTAATGTACATCACCCATATTACCACTATTAAGAAGAAAAATTGAAGCAGATTTCTCCATGTTAGCAGATAATACCATATAATCTGGGGACCCTAACTTATGTGTTTCTTTTAATTGTTGGAACATGTAAATAAAAATGAATAAATTTATTATTTTTATTTAATTTAAATTCTATGCTTTGTATTCCCATTTTTTTCTCACTGTGTTATGATGGAATCATGTGGGTTTTGTTTGATTAAACAGTAGTTTCTTTTTTATAGATTATTTTACAAACAGCATATTGGGACAAACACTCCTGCAAACAAAATTATTAAAAGCATAATGCTTCCGTCCATGATTCGAGGTCTTTCTTACTTCCAGAGATTTTATTTTCCAGAAACATGCTTTCCTAAATCAGAATTAGGCTGTGTTCACTTTTATTACATCCCTTTGACATTGGTTTGCACACATACTTTCTCTGAGTGTTTCTCATATAAGTAACAGTCCTTCATAAAACCATAGCAAAACAAAATCTCTGGCCTTTTTGTTTGGTTTTGGAGAAAGTCACCAGCTTTTACAGTGGAATCTATAATTTTTTATTAATAACGCTTAAACAAAGAGTAACAGTTGTAATCCTGTCTTACACAAGACAGTTCAACAATAATCAGGAATTCTTCGTTTCTCTTTATATACCTAAATTTCTGGGAAATCATAATCAAATCCTTAGCTGATACCTAACAAAATGGTTTATATTCAAGGGATTGTTTGCTTTGTAAGATGATTCATCATCTCTTCTAAGCCTTTAATAAATGTGAAGTCTGATTTTTTTTATTTTCAATGGTTTCTCTCTCCCATGAGAATAATCTGTTTCTTAAGACTCATACTACGGTAAACCTGGATTTGTGTAATTCAGTCTTCTGAACAAATCACAAAGGACTGTACACTTGAAGTTTTTATATGATTCTGAGGATTCATATAGTTCATAAATTTTACAATATTTTTAAACTTGATCCATTTCCATATCTGAATTCTAGTGAGGGGGGTCTCTTACTTAATTCAAGTAAAAAAACTTGGTATACATGTGGGTATGAGTATGTGTGTGCACATATATATACATAGCTGTGCATATGTCACACCTAAAAGATGTGTTACCACATGAGTTCAGCAGTCAGGTTCTTCTGCTAAGGATAGTAAGGCTTTCTGTGAACACCTTCCTATTTGTTTGAGTGTTTTGGGTAAACAGTTCCAAAATTATTTTGTACAGAACATCAGTGCCCTAAAATTTCTACCAGCCCTTTTTTCTCCTTTCAGTTTGGGAAGTCTAAGATCATCAAGCTTTGCTTTGAGAGAGAAATGTCTTTGCGCCTGTGAAGAATATGGGCACAGGCTTTGTATTAAGACCAATATAATGCTCTGTCAAGCAACAAAGGTAAAAAACATAGGAGAGAGATAGGAACCAAAATAGAAAACTTCCTGTTGAGATTTCTATGACACTTCACACATATATGGGGTGTTCTTATGTGTTGCATTTAAGATGGTACATTTTGTCATTTGTATGGCAAAGGTTTCTCTTATCTGTTTAAGTCACTGTAAAATACTGCTCATGCATTTGAATATATAACATTTTTATTGTCTGACTTTAATTCCTGAGGTTTTATGCAAATATAGAGTGGAAATCTTATATGCATGGAGGAGTTTATCATAATTTCATGTTCAGTAAGTTACTGACAATTTTTATTTTTCTTGGGAATGGTATCAAAGTCCTGTTTTACCAAGTGCTTTTGCAAGACCAGTTTGGCTGAAGCAATCTTTGTGGTGTTTTATAGAATCCCACTCTATCCACCAGTTGATCATGGGTCACAAAAAATACGTGTATGGGAAGTTGGGGTTAGTAGACTGCTGTAGTGGGAGTTGTCGAATAAAAAGCATAAAGGAAATCAGCTAATGAGAGACTAGTGCAGCCTTTCATTTAGTAAAGGTTTTAGCTTTGGCTCCTCTTTCAGGTTCTCTCTTAATGTCAAAGAAATTGGCATGGTACTCTGGAAAAACTACAAGGAGATTTAATTAGTGGATGTACTGGTATTACCCTGGGCTGGTATTGCATTGTGCACTTTAGGTTTTCAAATTCTCTTTAAGATTGATATAAAAGCCCAGTGAAAAGTTTATAGAGCCATATAAACACCAGACCTTTCTGAAAGGTATGGTGTGTTCCCCAAAACATTTCAGTCAAGGTTCCTAAAATACAGAAGCACATTTAACATTCAATGAGCATTCCTGTGAGTATAGAAGAACTCTCACACATTGAATCAGTGTCTTCAAGCAAACATTTAAAAGCTTAGTGGCAACAATATATACTCTTGCCAGTTAAGTACAGAAATACAAGCATCAAAAGCATCAGCATCATTTATCCTGTTGCGTCTCCTGCATTTATTCTAATGTTTGCTTTGAAAGCTGTATCAGTTGTCTAATAAGTAAACAATAATCTTCTCAAAGAAAAAGCTCGTGGTCTGTAGTTTTGAAGTTCTTGACAAAATTAGTGTGAAGTGGTGTTCAAGGATATTTACCCGAAGTAAAATTTTAGATAGCTAAATGAGTGGAAGGAAAAATTAACAATTAAAATAAAGTTACTGCAAACTGTTTAGATTTTAGGTCTAATTTATTAGATTTCAAAGCAATTTTTTATTTCCTTATTTGTAAATTGTGTGATGCTTGCTAATGGCTTCATCTTTCCTACTCCCATGCAACTACAGAGATAATTCCATGTCTGGCTTTGTATTTAAAAAAAAAAAAAAAAAGACAAAATAGACCCAAAAGGTTCCCCCTAAAAGTGAAACAAAATAAAAAACCTGATTATTATTTCTTTGGGATTTTTCTCTGTTAGTTTTAAAAATCAATTTCTGATGAGTAGTACACACAAGTTTTTTTGTGCATTTACATTTTGCCTTTTTTATTTGATTAAAAAAAAGTTAAAACCCACAAATGCAAACTGAATTTTAATTCTGATATAAGGGGAAAGAAACCATGCTGCACTTGCTGAAAAGTAGAGTACATACAAATATTGAGTAATTTACTCAGTTTCCTTGGAAAAAAACAATCATTTAATGAATGTAGCAACATCAGAAGCATCTTTTAGATTTTTTTTTTCATATTTTGTAGCCATATGTAAACTTCTGTTATAGACTTTGAACATACATAAAAATATTTTTCTAGGTTTATTTAGTGTACAGGGATGATGATCACCTACTCTACATTTGTCCATTTTCTTTGTCAAAATTATCCTTCTCTAGTGTATGTTTTATATCTTCATATGTAAAAGGCAGTGTACAATGCATGAGCCTAACACCTTTTTGAACTGTAGATAATTTAAAAAAATAGAATAGCTTCATACTGGCTATGCTTGCTCTAAATAAAGCCACTGATTACTTGGATTTTATTTAAGTCAGCTATTTCAAAAATGAGATCTGTATTTTAAATATATAATTTGAAAATCACATGACAAAAAAGTATGTTCAGAGATGGCTGAGCTTTTGTTCACAGCAGTGTGAAAAAAGAAGTGGATAAAGCTGTCGAACAAACTGAAAATGATAAGCAAATCTGACAATTTAATTCATACACTAATGGAGCCTAAAAGCTTTTAAAATGACAGAAATTTCACCAGCTTTAGTGATTCATAGGTTTATTTTTGTTATACAGGTTGGTCATGTAGCTGGCAGTTTTCCTTTTGCATGACTCTTGTAAATTATTGTACTCTACTAATTGAGTGAAAAGCTATTCCAATTTTGTGAAGGAATACGACAATATCACTTCAGAAGATTAAAACAGTTCCGAACTATACATGTGTACAATTTCCCCACAGTTTTTTAATTTATTTTTTTTCCTGTGGACATAACTCTCAAAGCAAAGGTGCTACCGATGTGATGTAATTTAAATGTGCTATTGCTGTGATGCAAGTTAGAACTTTAACTCTGTAGGGAAGTGCGCTTTTTGCAGAATTGTATCTCTTCATGGAACAGTGATTTCCAGTCACCGCATCCTGGTTTATACATACCAAAATGTAGCGTGTTTGTTCTGGAGTACGGCATAAAGCATATTTTTGTTATACGGCACTTTCTGAAATAACACAGATTGCAGAATACCCTTTAGTCACTTAGTGTCAAGTTTAACAAAATTCTTACTTAGCATCGACTGTTTTCCTTTCAAGTGTTTTGACAGAAGTCATGCCTGTTAAGTGCTTTCGGAGCTAGGCTGCTGTAGCTTGTCTGTAACCTGATCTGTGTTTTGTTTCAGTGTGTTGTCTGCTGACCTAGAGAACACATGCATTAGCTGCATTGATCAGTGCACCTCACATCTCATCATTTAGGAGACAATTAATACTGCGTTGTAAAGACTCCCCAGAGCATTTTCTTAGAGCTGGATTGCTTTACGCAGAAACCACAGGAGTGAAAGGGGGAGGGAGCCAAGTAGGAAAAAGAAAAAAGGCATTAAGAAAGCTTTGTCTAGGAACCAAGTTCCATTTGCTGTGGTGACTTTCACTTATGTCATTAGAACACCCTTTTCTGATGAGGCACTTGGAAAAGAAAATTGGCTGTATTTTGAAGTTGATTTTTTGAAAGGACACTGTTAGAGGTCACATAAATATTCCAAATGTTCCTCTTGAGAAATATGCATTTGATTGTGATACTTGTATAACTTGTTAAAAGTGTAGTCATTCTAACTTTATATTTTTCTCAAGGATTATTAAACTGACATCCTTTCAAATATTGATTGACATGTTTTAATTCTAAATTTATTTATTTTTAAATAACATATTTATTAGAGAAAAAAAAAAGATTTTCTTAATGTCATTTTTGCTGTAGCACTTCCAGATCGTTAAATTTCAGAGTTGCCTGATACTTAAGATAAAAGACAGGTTTTGAGTCATGCATGAATATGTTAAGTTAACAAGCAGGCGAGGCTTTTAGTGTGATCCTTCATCTTTTGGTAATAAAATATTTAATATTAGAAATCATCCCCAGAAGCAGGTGAGAAATATGCAGTAATAAACCCCAATGTTTTCCTGCAGAATACTAAGGTCACTATACTATTCCCTGTTAAAGACTATGTTGCACTGTTGTAACGAGAGTATCTTAAGATATGTTTAGGATAATAGTTGATTATATAGATGTAAAATTTATAAAAGGGGAATTTTAGGAAGAAGATTGCTTACTGCCCTGGCACATTTTTCTAATCTGTACGTTGCCTGTGATTCTGTGCAGATTGTACAATGGTAATGATGCCAACTAACATGTTGTGAACTTCAGAAATTGTTGCAAATTTTGTAGTATTTACCACATTATTACAGTGTCATTTTCATATTTTTAGGTGGAGTGAATGAATTTTACATGAGGAAAGATTAATTTCTAGTTTTGTCAATAGTATTTACTAGAAGTGTGTCAAATGACAAAAATGATTATATTTATTTTACTGGTAATTCCATGGCTCAGATTTGCTATTTTGCTCCCCCTTCCAATAGTCTTGAAGCAAAATATGCACTGACACTTAATAGAGATATGTACCTGGCATATCTTTGCAGCACACAGTATTATCTTGATAGTTCATGTTATAATTTTCTTCTGTTAGTAGAACTGTTTATTTATTTATTTATGGTATTTGAAGGCAACAGTGAGGCAATAAAAATAATAAATTATATATGTTGGAAGTGTAAAAGTTGTGTTTGTGGAAGTACGTTTTACATGAAATTTCAAAGCAGTTCTACTTGGACATCTAGGTTGTCTTGTGTTGGTATTCCTGCAGAACAAAAGCGGAAGCTACAATATTCCCTTTTAAGGTTTTTTTTGGTTGGTTTAGGGGGTTGTTTTTTGGTGGTGTGTGTGTGTTTGTTTGTTTGTTTGTTATTTTTTGAGTGGGGTTTTTTTGTGTTTTTTTTTGGTTAGTTGGGTTTTTTTCCAGCTCCTGTTAGATCCTGTTTATCAAATCAAAACTGATTATCTGGAACCTACTCAAGTGGTTTGATATGTGGAATACTGAACATGGATTGTTTCAGTGAAGTGTCATACCTTTATCCTTAGGATCAATACTGGGGGATGGGTGTTATATTCTTTCTGTAGTGAGGATGTATCAAGCTGTAATCCAATATGTAAAAAAGTGTTTTTTTGCTATATACTGAAGTCATACATAATCATCTAAAACCAGCCTCATCACAAAAAAATTAAGGAAGTATTTTTCCACAGTTCTGCATCCATCTTTAGCCATTCTGTAGATGTTTTTAATTAAGAAATCAATAAATAACAATTGGTGTAGGCTTCTTTTTGTAGCGCAAACAGAAACAATTTCAGTTTGGAAAAAGGTTATGCATGTTCTAACTGATGTTATCCAGGCTGACTTGGAAAGTTAACGTTTGTAGGATCTACACAAATAGGAGTTGGTTAAAACATCTTCACATCATCATTATGTTACCTTTGGGAAATCTCTCCATTCATTTATATGTTTACCAAGGTATTGTTAGTTGTTTTTACAAGGTTGGTACAACTGCCATCTTTGTGCCCTAATTGAAGCAGTCTGTGGGATCTTGAAGAATCCACTTCATTCAGATCAACTTTTGTATTTGCAGGTACTACAGAGCGGGTGTGTCTGATCCAGGGAACGGTGGAAGCACTAAATGCAGTTCATGGCTTCATTGCAGAGAAGATTCGAGAAATGCCTCAGAATGTGGCGAAGACAGAGCCTGTCAGCATTCTACAGCCTCAGACCACTGTTAATCCAGACCGCATCAAACAAGTGAGTTTTTGGTTGGGAATAGAGGCACAGCAGCTCCCTAGAAGTCTTAAAACTTTAGGGCTGCAAGGGGTCAACATAATATGTTCTTTAAAAAAATGTTTCACACTCTAGTAACCTGCTGGTACTCTTTTTCCTTGTATTTATGTGTTCCCTGTTTCTCAGCAGTTCTTTCAGACAGTGCTTTATAAGTTTCAATGTCATGCTCTAATGTGTTTCTTTGATAAACTCTTATTTACTGTATAAGGTGATAATACACTTACAGGTTTTAGTTAAGGATTGCTGAACTTTAATCTTAAATGATGAACCTCTGTAAATCTTTAGTGTTACTAAAAAATCACAAATTAACTCAATGTTTCCTACTTTTGTATATACAAATAAAAACAAAAATGGTATTTTTTTTTTAAACCCTAAACTAGATACTTTAAAGTCTTATCCATAAAAACTTGGAATGTTTTCTACAATTCCATTTTGTGTTATTTTTTACACCTTTTAACCTATTTCACACTGACTTCTTTCAAAATTTTTGGACAATACAAAATGTATTTGCAAGGTATTATTGGCCTAGTATTCTTTATTCTTTAATTTCCATTAAAATTTTAATTAAAAAAAATTTGGTCTAAAAGGAGCATGGAAAATATGCATCATACAGGGTTTTAAAATATTTTTTATTGTATTGGATAAGAAAAAGATGAAGAAATAAATGAATGAACACTAGTAAAATTTTTTCTCTCAATCCTATATAGGGTAGATTTTTTTTTTCTCACCTCTCCCATGTCGGAAAAGATTGTTTAGTCTTTCACACTAGCAAGATTCAGTTTCTTGTAATTTGGTAACTGTGTGCAATTACTTTACTTTGTATATAGTGACATACACAAAATGCTTATATGAAGATGTGTTAGAATGGGATGAGTTTTGAACAGACTGCTTTAGATGGATGAAACTATGCATAAGCCATTAATAATTTTAATATATATATTTAATATACTATATTATTTTTTCTGTATACAATAATTTTACATAAAAATTGCTCAAGATAATTTATCAGAAAAAATTAAAAAGAAAGCCCCAATTTTATAGGATTAGTTTCTCAATTATTAGACATGAAAATGATTATGCCTGAAAGAGAGAGAAAAAGCTGAAGTGATCTGTATTTTAAGTGGCTTTTCTGCTAGCAAAATATTAGATTTTATGCCAATATTTCTAAACCCAATGGGAAACGAGTATTCTCTATTACAATAAAAAGTGCTTTTCCCCTTTGCAATGAAATGAAGCTAATTTTTAATAAGCCAGTAAGATCCTGAGAAACTAGATGACAGAGCTGTTTAGTGACATGCCTAAATACTTCCTGTCTTGTATCTGAAGATGATTATCTTGTCCTCCACAGTACTCCTTCAGAAAATGTAGTTACAAAGTTGTTGAGGTTGGGGTTTTTTTTATTTTGGGTGTTTGATTTGATTGGTTGGTTGGTTTGGTTTGTTTGATTAGTTGTTACTGGTTTGGGGGTTTTTTACTTGGATTTTTTTTTTGCTTATTTGCAGGTTTTGTTTTTGTTTTGTTTTGTTTTTTCTTTGTTGGTTTTGTTGGCTTTTTTTAAAGTTTGGTTAGTTTGGGGTTTGTTGGTTTGGAATGTTAAGTTTAATTAAATTCTGGAGGGATGGATTAGTGAGCACAGGCACTGCTAATGAAGTTAAGACAGACTAAAGTACAATGTACTCCACATCTTAAAATTTAAATGTATTACTTGTGTACTCCACATCTTAAAATTTAAATGTATTACTTGTATACATACAGATGCATAATAATATAACTGCAGATATTTGGGAATATGCATGTGCATATGTTAAACAGTTTTAACCACAATGAATTGTTTAACTTCTCTTTTCTTGAAGCAACATCTATTCATGATAAATTAATACACTATAAATATTGACTCAAAAATTTTAAAATTATTTATTTTTACTAAGAAATGAAATTATTAGCTTAGTTATTAGGTAGAGTTTGCAGTGAATTAGTCTGCCCTCCAGTGTCAGAATATACTGTCTCTTAATGAAAGTTCTAATACCTCAATTTAAGTATTTAAAAGGATATTTTATAACAAGCTATCATGATTTGTAACTCAATTGTTGTTTTTTTTTAATAGCAGATAAATCACAATTTTCTTAAAATGATCAGTATGATGTCCAATACAAGTAACTTAGATTTTTTTTTAAAAATAAGCTTTATTAATTTCAATTTCTTCTTTTATACAAACTTTTACATGGTTCTTCCTGTCTCAGAGTGTTAACAAAAAACACTGGCACGTGAAGTACTACATTGCAGCTTGACTGATTTTGAGAAAGATTTGAGATGGAGAGTTGATTTGAAATAAATTTTACCCTCATTTAGGAACTCTGAAGATGTTTCTACCAAAAAGCAAAGGTAGTTTTCTCCCCATGAATGAAGATACCAGTAGTTGAAGCCTTGCAATACCACCCATGTCTATGTGAGCATGCATCTCTCATTTCTCTATTGGTATTTCTTTGTCTTGGGCTGCTTTATAGCAACACTCACCCTGGAGAAAAGAGCTAAGAAATAAAATATCTTCTGGATATAGATTCAAGGAAGAAAGACAGTTGGTAAAGCTTTTGCTGACTGCTTGAGTTTCAGCACCTTCTGTCTTCAAGAAAGGCATGGGACACACTGAGGCTGAGTCTGGCCTGGCATTTCTCCTTACTAATAGAAGTAACTTTCTGAACATTCTGTCTCTTTAACTTCAGCTTTTTCAGCTTCAGAAGATTTGCAAGCAAGTCTTTGTGGTTCCTTTTGAGCCTTCTCCAATGCATTTTTCTGTATCTCCTAAACTATGGCCTTATCAGTAGATACCAGGTAGTTGTCATCTCCAACTAAGTGTGATAGATGTTTAATTGACAAATGCTTACATCTTTACCTCTACACAATATAGACAATCTCTTCATAGATATCAGCCATCTGCTATTACTGAGTATCATCCAACAATAACCCGTTCCTGTGACCTTTTACTTCCCAGAAACTGCTGTGAGCTTCTAACTTCTCTTTTCTCACTTTATTAATTGCAGTGTCATACCAACTCTTTCAAACCATGTTGTAACTCAGGGGTTACAAACCACATTCTTTTCATAAATGATTGTGAGCCTGAGTTGTTTTGTCTTTGTAATTAGTGTACAAAGTTTTAAATTTCACCCTTAAATTAATAGCAGCTCTTGTAAATGATTGAAAAGGCTACTTAAATTGGTCTTATCACATTACCTTCTTCAGAAACTATTACAGCTTCTTTGCAGGTTAGTTGAATTTTCCTTCCAGCTTTCAGTTGTTTTACAGGTAGCAGCCTGTCCGGGAAGCACATGGAAGCAGAGATGTCCATTGCAGAACTGTGCATTATGTGGAAGGAAAGACAACTTATCCTAAAGATAACATCTGCTTCAAACAGGAGTTTGCACTCTTTGGCCTTCTTAGATCCCTTCAAACCTGAATGGTTCTTTGATTCTATGAAATTTTTCTATGCTCTCAAAGCATAGAAAAGGATTTAGAATTTCTTCCTTGAAAATCTAGAGTAAAACTTCCATATATAGAACTTCCAATTAAAGTTTTCATTGGAACCAGTTTCACTTTAGCTTTTTCAGTAGAAATTTAACGTCTCATAAGCTAAATTTCTGTTTATTAGTCATGGTCTCAGACATTGGCTTAAATTGAGGCTTTTTTTTTCATAGGGTCTTTTTTGTTTGGTTGGTTAGGGGTTTTTTTTAATATGGG
>JAYRBT010000177.1:34802885-34825241 GCA_036023395.1 Myiotriccus ornatus | reverse complement strand
ACATTGGCTTAAATTGAGGCTTTTTTTTTCATAGGGTCTTTTTTGTTTGGTTGGTTAGGGGTTTTTTTTAATATGGGTTATGAGTTCTTCAGACTATAAAGACTCAAGAGACTTCATAGAATCACGGAATTGTTTTAGTTGGAAGGTGACTAGGGCCAACCACTGTGCTGTGGACAGGGACACCTTCCAGTAGACCAGGTTACTCAAAGCCTTATCTAACCTGGCCTCGAACCCTTCCAGGGATGGAGCATCGACAGCTTCTCTGGGCAACCTGTTCTAGTGCCTCACCACCCTCTCAGTTAAGAGTTTCTCCCTAATAGCTACTCTAAACCCGCTTGCTTTCAAGTTAAAATCATTATCCTTTGTCCAATCACTACTCTCCCTGATAAAGAATGTGTTCCCATCTGCCCTATAAGCCCTCTTTAAGTACTGAAAGGCTGCTATAAGGTCTCTCTGAAGCCTTCCCATCTCAAGGGTAAACAATGCCAATTCTCTCAGCTTATCTTCACAGGAGAGGCTTCTGATCAGCTTTGTGGTCCTGTTCTGCATCTTCTCAAGCAGGTCTTTCTTTGCTGGGGGCACCAGAGCTGGATGCAGCTGAATTTTCCTTCCAGCTTTCAGTTGTTTTACAGGTAGTGGGTGTTTTAGCCGCCTGCCCATGAAGCATGTGAAAGCAGAGATGGCCACTGCCATCTCTCCAGGTGGGGTCTCACCAGAGCAGATAGAGGAACAAACTCATCTTTCAACCTCCTAGACACACTTTTGATGCAGCCCAGGATGCAGCTGGCATTATGCCCAGTGAGTGCACATTGCTGGATCATATTCAGTTTTTCATTCACCAATACTCCTAAGTTCTTCCTCCTTAAGAAACCTTAATGGATTTCCTAAAATACCTCTCCCTTCTGATAAGCCTTTCTTCTTTTTATCATTCATTTAAGGCAACAGTCTGTCACCTAGATGAAACTTACTAAACTGAAGAATATGAGAAAATAACCCCCACAGTTTTCATTTGAAATAAAAAGTAATAAGTAGCTTCATAGATTAGTGTCTTTTCATCTAGTCATCATTTTCTCATAAATGTTTGTCACTTTTGAACGTAGGTGAAAAATCACACCAGTTACCATTCCACAATGTACAGCGAGATATGCTGGTGTTTTTACAAGTTGCAAGAACAAAACAAAACAAGTGGCCATTATTTACTAGGGAGACAGTTCTGTACCTTGGATCCAATGGCAAAAGTTTAGCATTCTATAAAAGTATGTATACTATATCCTGTCTCACATGTGCTCTTGACTAATTCTGGTAGATGAACACTGTTCTGTGTTTCGTTCCAACAGTGTTGGATATAATCTCAATAGGTATGCAAAACTGTTTATGAATGCAGTTAACATTGTAGCTTATTATTAATTCTTCTGTACTCCAGAAGTGGAATGAGAATAGAATATTTTGTTAGGGGATGAACAGCAGCATTCAACATTGTAGAAGTTCTCAGTAATGTTTTGGTTTTAAAGAAAATTATGAAGTTATATCTCTGTAGTTTTGGTAGTATCTTTCTGAATTCCAAAAAATAACCCAGAATGAAAAGATGGCCTTTTCTTCTGTGATGAATCTTAGATCCATATCTTACGTGATTTTTTTAGGCCTATGCCTAGTAATATACTTGAGTTTTCTGGTATTTCTATGTAACAGAATAAACCAGATCTTGTAGTAGTTCTGTGTTACTGCGACAAGTTTTGAAGAAAGAGAAGGTCCTGATTCTTTTTTGTCTCTTTTGCTATGATACTAATCCTAAATTGTTTTCTCCATCCAGAGTTGCTCTGATGATCCAAATGGCACTTGCTGGTTTGCTTTAAGTTTCTTATCTCTTCTTGTCCTCACACAAGATAATCTTTTTTTGACATCATACTTAACACTACCTTTTTCCTTTCTCAAAGTCGGGTTTCCAAGAGTTCATAAATGCAGAAAAGTTACCTCTTAGTCTTTTTGTATTTCCCTATGCCCTGTCTCTTTTTCTACACAAAAACAAAGCCAAATGCAAAAAGAATGAAATATCATCAAAATTTATTTGTTCTTTACAAAAATGAAAATGAAGCAAGAAAAAATAGATCACTGAAATCATCAAAGTAGCTTTTTAACAATCCAGATTGTAAACAAATTATTAATCCTTGATCATTTCGTTTTCCAAATTTTATTTTTTATAATGTGTTATATACAGTCATTTGAGATGAGAATCATTTGCCAAAGTTACAGATTAAAGGAGATCACAGCATGTAAAGAAGACTCTGTGTTTAGCAAAGCAAGCGGTCTGTTTAGAAAGGCTTATCTCTGATACTGTTGAGAGTCTAGTAATAATCAGTATTTTAGGTTGTTCAGCACAGTAGGACCTTGCAGTGCACTCTGTTTCTCATTTTAGTTGCAGAATGTATTCAACTGTTTAATATAATTTGAAAAAGGTACACCTTCTCTTAAAATGCACTGTAATATGGACTTAAGCAAATCAGTTTTGTCATCACATTAATTTCAGTTATTTAAATGCACCGGTATTAATATATGCAAGGCTGAAACTCAGTATTAGGTTAGTATTAATACTAATTTATTGCAGGTAATGTTATTACCAAGATTTCCTTTGTTTGGCAAGCCCTTCAGTGAGAACCTAGAAATTTATAAACTGTAAATACAGTCTCACCTTCACTTTTAAATGATATTTTTTCTATGATTTCACATTTCTAATGCTTATTCAACTAGTATTTAATTTTATGCCTTCTCTTTCTACTCTTATCTATATAAATATACTGATAAGTACTGAAAATTAAATTATTTATCTCAGTACAGTATTATTATTTATTACTCTAAGTAAGTCTTGAAATTTTTTTAGTGCATATATATATATGAATATAAGGGTGTCATGGTCATTGAAAGAAGTATCAGAGACCTTTTGGAACAGCATGTAGATGCACTGTATGTAATCTATACTGCCATGATACAGCTTTACCTTCACTCTGTTAATCAAAAATATGAAGTATGGATATGTGATGATTTGACCACATTTCTGCACCCTTTAGTGTGTTGTGCAGCCTGAGACCAGTCTCTCACAGTACAATCAATGCTTGTAAGCGACAGAAAGAAGTATTTCTTTGGACTTTCAGAAAATACTACAATTCAAATATTGGTCAAACAGAATTTTATCTCTAAAGCTAAGCTCCTTTTTAAAAACGTAAAATCTGGCTTCTCAAACATCTCTTCTAAAAGTGTAAAGTTAAAACAAGAAACACACTCTAACCTGTAATTGTAGTCTTTCATTAACTGTCATGTAAGTAGTAGGAAAGGAAATAATATTTAGAAAACAGAGAAGATTAATTACATCAGGGCTTGGACTACACTGTTCAAGATACAGCTTAAGAAAACCCCAAAGTCTTAGAAGTGGTGTGTGGTAGAAATTCTGACCTTTTTTTTTCTATAACCGTTTCAGTAAAGCTTCAATTACACTATGCATATAGCAGTCTCAAAAATTGAAACTCTGTGATGTAAATTCATCTTAAGATTTCTAATCACTTTATACATCTAATTCCCAGAAACCTAATAACTACTAAATTCAAGTGCTTGCCTAATGGAAGGGACTTGCCAATTTTTTTTTTTTTAATCATTCTATGCTACATAATAAATCAAAATATTGAGTTCTGATCAACTTTCTTTAAGAAGCAATTTTGGTGAAAAGTTTTTGCAAAGCAATTGACAATGTATCAATAAATGACTTATCAGCCAGTGGAAATTCAATACAAAATTCAAATTCCTGGTGTTTTGTTTTGTTTTTTATGCTTGAGAAATCACTTTGTGTTATTTTGATATCAGAGAAATAAAAACGTGTATCTGGAAAATTATACAGAAGCAGAAAAAGCAATTAATTTTTACAAAACACTATCAATTCTTTCATATATATGTATATATAGGTATATATGAAAAAATATAAGCAGTTATGTCAGTAAACAAGGTAAGAGTGATTAAGCCTCAATTACAAAAAACCTGATATGCAAAAAAAAAACAACCACCAAAAATACAAACCAAAGAACTTTATTGTTATTTTCAGTACTTTGCCACTGATATGTGTATATTGGTAAAACAGATATATGCCCGTATTTGATTATTGCTCATTAATACAGTCTTGCTTTTAAACTTATTAATCTCTTTTTCTTTGCATTTTATTTTAAACAAGCTTTTGCTAAAATAAAAAATGAAATGCTTCTACTTAACAGATGTTATAGTTCAACTGTTACCTGAAAAGATTATTATCACTCCTTTTTTCACAACAGCCGTATATTTCTGTGTTTTATGAAGATTGATATGAATTGAAATCTGGGATGTTTCCAGTTTCTTACATAGTTTGTGGTATCAATGATTAAGCCATTTTTCAGTGTTGAATTATTCTAGCTACTTCCCTATAAATACATTAGTTAGATTTAATAATAACTGTGAAGAACAAACTGTTTTTCCTTATAATAAGTAGCCTAACTACCAAAACAATATACAGTACCAAATGCCCTAGTTAGCAGTGGCGTTGATAACACAAACTATCAGTTTTCTGAAATATTTTCATCAAGATATATAATCAAAATTTTTTTTTTTTGGTAGTTAAGGATGGGAGTTTAAAATTTAGCTATAACAAAGAAAATGTATTGGGGTCATATAAAATTCTCCATTCTTTAGATAATTTTGGTTTGGTTGGGGTTTTTTGTTTGTTTTGGTTTGGGTTGGTTTTGTTTCATTTTGTTTTTCAAGTTTAAGCTTAAATGACAAAAATCTGTTCATTGCAGTTTCGGACTTCGGTAAGAGAAATACTGCATCATCTCATTAAAACCAGAAGTATCATTCTAAAGTTGAATGGGCTTAGCCCTGTACTATTGCGGAATCAGAACATCTATTGCTAAATAGTCTTAGCCCCTCACAAATTAACCCCTCATGAAAGAACCCATGTTTGGTATAGAAAGACGTGGGAGAATCCTTTATAATTGCCTTGATTTTTACAATGTGTAGTTCCTGCTGACCAGTAGCATTCTCCCAAGCTGCATATTTTTTAAAATGTCCTATACATAGTAATATTTTTTACTTAACCCTCTTGAAAGTGTCCCAATCAATGCTTAAGCTGTGCATATTTTCTTTTGTTTTGATTGCTTTACAACATGAGTTATAAGTTGGAAACACAAAATAGGGATCTATTTCTTAAGATTTTATTTTTCCTGTTTTGACTGTTTGTTTATGTACAAACTGTGAAAAATGGATCTTCATACTGTTTAAAATACCTCTAAAATATTTGTGTGTGCATATGTACAAGCCCTTATTTTGCTAATACACAACTTTATGCATTCACAGTGTCCCAGCTTTCTCATATGCATTAAGAGTTTTAGTGCAAAAGTATGTATACCTATTTTATGAGGGACTGTCAATGATTGTAAGTAACAGAACTGCTGAAAGTGTGAAATTTTGCTTTATTTATTTCTAAATAGTTTTGGTTAGTAACTATATGAGCATATGATAAATTCCATTGTATAGCACTTTAACATTTTATCTCTTGACGTAAAAGTAGTGTAATTTTGGATATTTTATAATTTTTATATATTGCAAAGATGTCAAAAAATATGCTTTGAATAAGTATTGTATGTTGTGTTTTGACAATTGGAATTTTACTTTTTCACTACATTTATAAAAAGAAAAGAGTTTTTCTGTCACGATCTAATACTTTTAAAGGAGAAATGTGTATATAAATTTTTTAAACAGAGCAGTGCTTTTTTAATATGTTCAAGAATTAATGTTAAGTGTGTGTATATTATTTAGAAAACATGATCAATAAATATGACTCTTAATTCTTTTTTGTGTTTATTTTGAACACAGGGCTATAATAAGCTATTAACCTTTGCTCAACTAAATGAACATTTTTAATGTTAATCATAAATATATTGTAGTTATTTGTTGTGAAGGTATTAGTTGCAAGTTCATCCGTCATGAAATTGATGCTTACATTTTTTCACCTGCTTTTAGATTAAAAAAAATCAATGAATATTTTAGCAGTTAGTCATTGCCAAAAACTCAGTAGCTTCAGCGTAACTGTTGTAAGGTATGGAACGCAGTTTGCTGGCTATAGTCCTTGCTTTGGAATGGTGCATTATAAAGTGCCAAAGTAAATGTCTCTTACCTTCTTTCAGACATTGGCCCTGTTTGTTTGTAGACTGATAACTGTTTCTAGTGTGCTCATTGAACTTGCTGGAATTTTTGTTTACTAATGGTCTTCATTTTCCCCAAGAGGAGGAGAGAGGAAAGAATATATTCCTCACGTGGTCAGCATATTTTTGAGTATTTATGTGAGTTCACCATCTTGATTTCAAGTCATGAATTTGTTTTTACATGCATAAGCATGCATATTTACATGCATTATTTATCCAATTGACTTTAAATTCCATTAAGTTCCAATGAGTAGGAGAAAGATTTTGTCTTAGGCATTTTTATTTATTTTAATTTTCTAGTTATGTTATTTTGTTGGTTTATTTATTTTTTAACTGTTCAGTCTAAGGCTTGTAAAGGTTGATTTGCTCCTGAACTGCTTTGTTCCCAGACATTGCCATCTTCCCCAACTACCACCAAGTCCTCTCCATCTGATCCCATGACCACCTCCAGAGCCAATCAGGTACAGTATCATCCTACCATCTACACCATACTTTTCACGGGTGACAGCTTGCAAACTGGAGAAAAAGATATGGTGGGTTAAGGATTTATTCGTTCATTCACATATATACACCCATAACCATAGTTATCTGACTCTTGTTAGAAATTGGTAAATTAAATTGAAAACAGTTTACTTCTTTTAATTTATTCTGTTGGGCTTTTTAAAAATCTCTTATGAAAGCAAAGTATCTTTTAAAATAATTGGGGTTTATTTTGCATTTGATTTGATTAATAAATTGCTAAGACACAAAACTGGTGTGTTTGTAGACAGAGTAACTCTTGGTTTATGTATATTTATGTATATATGCACACACATATGGATCATTTCCTGGACCATTTATAAATTATAATAGAATTACCACTAACACCGTGCTTAAATAGCTGGAATTCAACCCAGAAATGGCAAACAGACTTCTTTATTTACTTTGAAAATTTTGAAATGTGTTTGTGGACAGTAACATAGGAGTATTATTTAAACGTAACATAAATGAAAAGTTATTGATGAAGAATGAAGTAAAATTAAATCTCTCCAAAAACATGCTAAACACATCTAAATAAGTTTAATTAATATCTTATTTTTTAAATGCATAAATTGTTCTTTTAGCAGTATTTTAATTATACTATTTTATTTCATTTTAAACTGGAAAAAAATATGCCCAATTCATTATGTCCACAAATTATCATACTGTGTATCTTTGTCTTCCCTATGAAAATTGTTAAAGTTACTACCTACCATGATCTTTAGAACTTATTTATGCTTAATTAATACATTATTTATTTTTAATGTACTGTTACACTTAATATACTCAGTGTTCAAATAATGTAAGTATTCAGTATGTGCTAACAGTGCACACCGTCTGTTTCAGTTAGCTGAATGTTTCTATCAGATCTTGCACAAACATCAAAAACCAGAAAAATTTCTTCACAAGCTAATTTCCCCTGGAAGTTAACATTGTCATGAATTACCAATCCTCTGATATTTTCTGAACTGCTTAGAAGTTGCTGGTGTATGAACAAACAATTTAACATGAACGGAAGCACATTAAAGCATTATATCTTTGACCAACACTTGACTATCTGTTAAAAGGGATATCTAATGCAGAAAGTAATGAAATTTGGAAAGAAATTGTAGAGATAGAAGAAATACTAAGAAAAATATAAATTGCGATATCCTTCACTTCAATTTGAAAGCCTTCTTCATCAGCCTGCTTCCATTCCAGCAACAGTTACTTGGCTTCATCATCATTAAATGACAAAGATAAAATCTTTGCCAACAGCTAGGGATATTTAATTAACTCTCTGTTCAGCATTTATTCTCGCTCTCTCTCTCTCTTAATTTTAGTACTTTGTTTATTTTAATTAGATTTTGAAATTGTTGAGTGCACAGACCATTTTTAAAGGGTTCTTACTATTTTCTTTCATTCCCATTTTTTTGAAATTATATCTTGATGATCATTATTTGGAGAAAAAGGAAGAAATGCTTTTATTTACAGGAAATACTATTTGAGTATGCTATTTAATTAGCATAAGAGAAGTACCTACTTTGCATCTGTTCTATGATTTTTAAATTATCAAAATTATAGTGTAGTGTATAAACTTTAAATGACTTTTCAACAGCTAAAATTACTTACGTTTATAGAAAGTTGTTCTATGAGAACATTGTCAAGTAATATAGCTGAATATACAAGCTAAGTGAAATGCATGCTTTGTGTCCTGTCTATATCCAACATTACATATTTTAATGCATTTTACTTATAACCTTTGTTCAATTCAGTTTTCATAAAAATAATCAAGACCATTTTTGAACATCATCAAAATTGTATGTGTGAAGAAGAGTAATGAGTTCCTTTTGGAACTGCTTTTATTATTAACCATTAAAATTCCTACTCATTTATGATTATTTTATCCCTTGTATTTTTTCGAGTGATTTCTAGCCATTCCAGCAGGAAGCACAAAGCACATGATAAGGCAATTAAGGCCTTTCTGTTCATTCTAGTGATAAGTGACGTAGCTGGCAATTGTTCCCAGACTGTAGTAGTGATTAGCATTCAACACCAGTATATCGACAAGTATCTGCACTGCGGCTGTCACACAAAAATAGGTTCCAACACAATAATCTCAGACCTGTCGGTAGTCGTGAAAGCACCCAATAGGAGAGTATTAGAGAACAGCAAATGTTTTTTTCAATTTATGGCTCTTGTAACATGACTCTCCAAAGAAAATAACCATTCAGGTACGGTTTTTCTCACAAGATGTTAAATTATGGTAACAGGAGAGAGCTTAGTTAACTGAATGGATGTCAGAAAATTCAGTGTTGAGGTGTAAGATAAATTCACAGCACACTCTCTTGTGTGGATATAGCAGCGTATCAGGTAGTAGCATATCAGGCTTAAGATCATTCAATTTTCTGTAATATTTTAAACATAAGAAGATGATATTTTGTATTAAAGATTAGTAAGGTGATTAAGCAAGCTTTAAGCAATACTTAATGCTGGGTTGCTATTGGAGTGAGATTTTTAAACTTGATTGGAGGATTCCCCATAAGTCATTGTAATTAGAGAATTGTCACAGAATCACAGAAAATGCCAACTGGAAAGGACCCACAAGAATCATCTAGTCCAACTCCTGGACCTGCACAGGAGCAGATTCACCCCGTATGCCTGAGGGTGTTGTCCAAATAGCTCTTGAACTCTGTCAGGCTTGGTGCTGTGACCACTTCTCAGGGGAGCCTGTTCCAAGGGCCAACAAATCTCTGGATGAAGAACCTTTTTCTAATGTCCAACCCAAATCTCCCCTGACACAACTTCAGGCCATTCCCTTGGGTCCTGTCAATAGTCAGGAGAGAGAAGAGATCAGTGCCTGTCCCTCCTCTTCCTCTCACGAGAAAGTTGTAGACTGGGATGACTTCTCCCCTCAGTTTCCTCTACTCAAGGCTGAACAGACCAAGTGACCTCAACCACTTTTCATATGGTTTTCCCTCAAGGCCCCTCACCATCTTCGTTGTCCTCCTTTGGACTCTCTCTAATAGCTTACTATATTTCTTATATTGCAGTGCCCAAAACTGCACACAATATTCAAGGTGAGGCTGCCCCAGTACAGAGCAGAGCAGGACAATCCCCTTCCTTGACTGGCTGGTGATGCTTTGCTGGGCCCCCCCAGGACACTGTTGGTCCTTCTGGCTGCCAGGGCACTGCTGACTCGAGTTTGTGTGTTGATGAGCATAGATATGTGAGCCTTCCCACTTTATGAGCATGTCAGTTGTGTTCCCCTGACAGAGCTTGAAGAATTTCTAGACATTCTTTTTATTACAAGAGGAAATAGCTCTGCCAGCAGAGGTCAGAGGAAGCTAGGCAGGAAATCTGGCTTGTAGTAAGTCTTCCTTTTAATGAC
Organism: Myiotriccus ornatus; assembly: GCA_036023395.1. NCBI lineage: Eukaryota > Metazoa > Chordata > Aves > Passeriformes > Tyrannidae > Myiotriccus > Myiotriccus ornatus. The sequence goes on along the minus strand of JAYRBT010000177.1, from coordinate 34,815,140 downwards.
TCACTCTGCCTCCATTCAGATGAGATCATAACTCCTTTGTATGACAGTTTCAGCTTCTGATGAATTGTTTTTGGAAAAATCCAGTGTTGGTGAACTACTTGTTTTATGATTTTCAAGAAGAGGATAATCTCTAAAAATGTCTTATCTAGTGTAAGAAAACAGTTTCTTCAAAATTGTCATGTGTTTTGTTACACTGAGTTGCCACGGATACAATAGAAACCTTTGCGCTGGAAGTGTTTTTCTCTTTAGTTCTTTGTTCCAGGAAGTTATGCATCCATCAGTATTATTCTTGTAAACCTCTTGTTAATTTTTTAAGTAGAACTTCCTTGGACCTTTATTTACACTAAAATTCCATACACTACAAATTTCCCAAGGAAGAAAGAACCAAAGAGAAATAGAATTAGAAACATTTCCAGTAACTTTTTTTTCCCCCCTCCTGTCTGCCTATTGCTGAAAAGAACTCAGTCTTTCTATACTTTCAGAGTTTCTGTGTTACCCCCCTCACGAACTTTGTCAGCTTGGTTTATAGCTTAGCACTGTCAGACATATAGTGTGAAGTGGTGAAACTGTTCTGATGATGTCCATCAAACTGGCAGAATATAGCTTTACCTTTATTTACTAGAAGGAGGAAATCAAGTTGACTTTTCCACAGTACACTTCAAGAGGGAATTTCATCTCAAAAGTGATGAATAATGCAATAAACATCATATAAATCATGCTTGCTTTTCCTAAATAGTACTTTGTAAAGGTACAAGTCTAATACTTATTTTAACAGTTAAATGACATTAGATAGACAAGTATTTCTATAGTTAAACTGTTTACATATTTTTATTTGTTTACAAGATTATTTTTTCTTATCTGCTTGCTTTACTGACACTACTGTAATTTTAGAGGGAGAAACACAAGTGACATAAAGCAAGGTTTTGTATTTCTCCTTTGCCTATTTGATAAACACCTGTAAATGCAGGTGTGAACCCTTGCATGTTTCATTCTCCAATCCTCCTTTTTCTGTGAGATTGATATCACTGCTGAGCTTTGCTACTGGCTTAAGTGAATAAAAGGCCAAAACAGACATTATGTTTATGAGTGAGTCAGGAGAGAGATGGATAGGAATCCTTTCCCCTTGCCTTACAATTTAGATAGGCTTAAGCTTAGTAATATAATACAATTTATCATAGCAAACTTTGTGTCTATTACTTCCTAAATAAACCTTTTATTTTCATTCTTTTTTAGTGCATTATTTTTCCCATGACATTTGTGTTTTTTACAGTTGTACCTTCTATTTTGCTGCTTTGTTGTTGCACCTGAAACTCTTATTTTATCATTTAGTACAGCATAATATAAATTTTGTGGTGTGCAGATAGGTGTAGGTTTTGTTCATTCAATCCTCAAGGTTTACCTTTTTTAAAGCATAGCTATCTCATCTGGTTGCTGCAATATCTGTAATACATAATACTTTTCAACCTTTTCACATGATGGAACTGAGCCAGTTTTCTTGGTACTGCCTGTACCCAGCAGGTACACCACAAACATATGGCTGTTACAATCTTGGTATTACGAATTTGTGCTTTTGGCTTACAATATCTTTTTACTTTATGCAAAATCTATATGTTGCAATGTAATATAATAGTACATATATAACTAGAGATTGGGATATTAATTGATGTTTCTAAATTGTAATAATTGATGTACATGATCTCCCTCTATGTCTTAAAAGAACCACCTTATCCCTTTTTGTAAAGTTACTTGCAGAGGTATAGTCTTTTTGTTCCTCAGAGAAAGGTAGAATCTGAAAACGGAGGTTGTCTGTAAAGCATATTGACAGCTTCTAAAGGGTTGATGAACTCATATTTGATATATAATTTGTTGTGAGTGGTGGAAGAAAAAATAAGAAAGATTATTTTCATTCTTCTGTTATCTTTAGGACATGGATTTTTAAAATGTGTATAATATCCAGCTTCAAATTATAATTTTTTTATCAGTACTTCAATCTTAATGTACAAATAGTGAGTTTTGATGATGATCCCAAGATACCCTACAGGCATCCTAGGCCAGTGAGGTATTACCTCTGTTTGCCTTTGACAATTTAATATGAGGCTTATTTAAGATATTGTGTCTCAGATATTTTAGCTGTAATATTCATCTATTTTTTATTCCCTAATTTACTATGAGTTGTTACAGTGCCATTGAGAAGATCTGCTTTCTTTTAAGATCTGTCACAGACTGACTGATTTTGGATGTATTACTTGATCTTTCCAAATCTCAGTACCATGTATTTCAAATCAAAATCAATATAAAGTTATTTAATATTCTGATAAAAGGTGCTACAGAATTAAAAATCTTTTATTACTTTAATTTCATTGTTAAGAATATTTGCCATAGTAATTCTCTGAGATAAAAAGTTGCCACGGATACCTTTGTCAGCCTATCTGATTGGGCTCTGATAAATGCAACCATTTTATTTACATTCAGAAGACTCTGTTCAAGTTCCACATACAAAACTAATATGTTGTTTGAAATACACTTCATATAATAGATGATGTTTTATATTGACCCATCACTAAAGTATTTAGTACACTGTATTGTAAAATTTTAAATATATGAAGACCACACATATATTAAATTATTAGTGTATTAAACAAATACATTCCTCTAATTATAGAATACATGTAGATGCATGAGAAGAAAATCAGATTTGATGTAGCAGTGGTGTTCAGAAGTACATGGTAACTGTAAGAACCTTATCATGATGTTTAGGAGAATAGAGTTGAAGAAATAGGTCCTGTATTTTGCTAACGTTTTCTGTAAGGTCCCCAAACTTAGGATATACTTTGGTCATATACAGAAAAATTTCTCACATAGCATTTTTTTTTAGGTTAGTCTCAGCAATGACTTTCACCTTCAGTTTTCATAATTACTCAACTTCGCATTCAGAATTCTGTTTAGGTGTTGCTACTGCTTTCACAGCTTTCATTATTACACAGTAATAATTTTGACTCCCCATTGAACCTGTAACAAGGTTGAATGAAAGTACCTATTACCTGTTAGAAAAACACTTCTCTTTCTAGAAGGATGAGAAGATCCTAACATTTCACATTCGTAGATAGTTTTATCAGTGTTATATCTCTATAAAGTGACCTTTTTAATATTAATAAGACAGATTTTCTTTTTTGATCACAAGTTACCTATGGCACACTGGGAATAGCACATAATAAATAAAATTTGAGATAATATATCTAGAAATGGCTAGGGAGAATTATTCCTCTGTTCATATGAGAGGATTCCAGTAGAGGTTCCAGTGTTTCAGAGGTAACCTTTCCTCCTTCTTTTCAGCTAAAATGTTTAATTTCATGGCCAACTCTTAAGCATAATTAACCTATACTCCACATGTAGACTTTCTTCCTGGTTTTCATGTTAATATATTACTTTTAATATATTTCTCTTTTTCTTTGACCACTTTTTCCCAGTATTGTGGAGTATCTGAACTCAGTGCTCTTGTTTGCATTGTCTCCATAAACTATATATAATTTTTAAAGACTGTAAAGATGTTAAAATAACAATTTTAAGTCTTATTTGAAAATCAATTTGGGTTTTTTTTACTCTTCCTATTGTCTGTTTCAATTTTTTCCCTTTAGACAACTATGTAGGTAATTATTAGTGTTCATATTTCTTGTTTCCTTTCATCTCCTCTCCCACCGCAAAACAATTTTAGGCATCACTGTGTACTGTTCCTTTCTTAAAGGTAGGAGAAATGTCAGGAACATTCATGAGACATGGGGAAAATTGTAGATTCTCACTGCTAAGTCTCTGAATACTGCTATCATCATTCATAGGATGTCATAAATGATCTGCCAGTTGCAGTCCCGTAAGCAAAAACGGGATTCCATGCTCCTGTATCTTGTTTGCATTTTATGCTTGATAATGATCAGAAACAGTTAGTTTCCCATTTTGTCCCCCTTTCGAAAAGATACACATTATTCTCTTTGCCAAAATACGGTAAAGGTTTTCAAATGTCCTTTGCAAAAGGGTGTTTATTTTTTTAATTTTCTTTATTCTGACTGTTTTAAACATTCTTCCTTAATGAATACAAAATGAAAAAAAATACTGTGTTCTAAAGTTTCAGATGTATGTGTTCAAGTTCCATCCTGTATAGGCTAGAGTGAAAGTTGGCAGCATGTAACTCTATTGTTGAAGCAAGGTTAGCTGTGACTTTGAGTCCTTAATACTCAGATTTGATGATACACTGTTTCATTTAGAACTAGTATTGGCTGAAAAAACAGACGTATTCTAAGGTATACAGGCAGAGAGTCACTTAGTGCCCTCTTTGCTCTTTGAACAATCCAGAGAAAACAGAAAGTCAGAGTAATTTCAAGAATGCAAATTTGGATGTCTTTATTGATGTTTCTCTACTGTATAGTGTATCAGTCACATGAGACTAGACTCCCAGGTTTTCAATTATTCAGAATTTAATTTAGTGGCTCTTAAAGGAATTCAGAATTTATATGATCAAGAGTTGTATGAAAATGTGGAAAGAAACACTGGACTTACAGAGCTTACTGTCATACCAGGACAGATCCTGTACAGGCAGAAAAGGCAGTACCATGTTTTTCTGACCTGTCAGAAGTTGAGTGAGGCATGATTAGGCCGGGTCCTAGAAGACCCTGCTTGGCACCTGTGTTAGTTAATGTTTTCTTCATGCCATCTGAAATGTTTTCACTTTCACAAGCTAATTTGTAGGAACAGTGCAGCATCACACTTTGCTGAATGCTGGATGCTGAATGCATCACCTGCCTTCTGCATGCTTTAAGAATTCATGAGATGGTGAGAACTCATAGATAGACGTGAGACAAACCAACCAATTAGAGTAGGTATCTGTCTGATTTGAGTGAAAAAGGAGTGTTCTTTGAATACAAATCATAGAAGCAGGTTGACTTATTGTGCTATAGGGAATAAGAGGTGAGAGGTTTTTCTTCTTCCAGAGGTAAGGTGCACCTGTTGAGATATTTGTCTGTAGTATTACGTCCTAGCTTTCAGATGGTCTTTATCTTTTACCCTGCAGTCAAAGCAATATGTAGCCACATCTTATTCAGAAGCATTATTATTCCTTAGTTTTGTGCCTGTAGTTGTTTTAACATTTGATGTGTTTGGGTTTGGTTTTTTGGTTTGGTTGGGTTGTTTGCTTGTTTTTTTTTTCATGAAAGTAAATTAGGCCCCATACAAGTAACAACAGTCATTAAGAGGCACAGTTTGCCATTAGTGGATCAGTGGTAGTATCATGACCATAGACTTTAACAAGTATCCTTAGAAATGCCCAGGGTTCACTAGTCTGTTACTTCCTAGTGATTTACATATGAATCTTTACAGCTGGTAGTCTTGAAGAGTATTTGTCTGGGGGTACAGAAGGTCTTCTGCCTGTTTCACCTTCTGTTTTCTCCTGCTTCTCAAATGACACCTCAGCAAATGCAGCCTTAAAGATCAGACTCTTTCTGGATTTTTCTATTTCTTTTCATTCTATTTCTGCAGTGTAAGTTCTTCTTTCATATATGATAACACATGATCTCAATGCTTCTCAGGTTTTTGTGGTTACCTTTATTGTCCACTTAGCAAAATTATAAATGCTTTAAGAGTGTTTTGACTGACTTTATTTATAGTAATTGTAATAACTGTGATAATAAATTAACAGCTGCCCCCTACCCATGAGATTCTGAAATGCAGCCTCATTGTGGGCTCTTTTAAAGTGTTACAGTTTTACAGAGTTAAACTGGTTTATGAAATAGGTTAGACAATGATTAATGGCATTCTGTCATAAAGAGTGCTGAACCAAAATACAGTTCCTCCAGATCTTTTGTAGACCAGTGTCGCATAATTAAATGACGCAAAAAAAAAAAAAAAAAAAAGTCAAAAAATAATCACATCCTTGCAGAATATTTATTGGTAATATTATATCTAAAATGCTTAATAAAATAACTGTACATATTGTCTAGAACCAGTATTATCACATTCAGTTTTAGAAACAGAAAGAAATAACAAACAGTTTTTGTTAAAAACATTTCACAGGTTGTATTTCACTTGTATGTCAGTATTCAAGAAGTTGTTTTGTATGAATTCCTGCTTTAGTTATGTCAAAAGTAATTAGATAATAATGATACACATTACATGAGCACTTCCATAAAAGACTGATTGGCTGTACACATTGTGTATGTGTACACCAAGGGTTGTCTTGACTGCATGCAATTTTTAAATAAGTTATGCTTACCTTACATTAATAGGGAGAGATGTGAATCAGGATAATAAAAGGAGGAGATTACAATTTGATAGGGTGAAAGTTATGTTTTGAAATCTGAATTTAAGGATTTTATTTAGATTTTACTAATGCAAATAATTTTGGTATGTTTTATTATAAAAATATTTTTAATATAAAGATACCTTTCTTCTAGGTTTATTTTCATTTAAGACCCTAGTTACAAAAAATGAGCTGTAAAATGCCTTAACTACAAATGCTGTTGTTGCAGCAGATATTTCATAAATGTATTTATATTTTATAGCCTCTGTACGTACTATTCAGCACTTCTTATTCAAAATGAAATTACTTAAATATAATATGGAAATGACAAGAAGTTAACTGAATGTATGGCTTGTGAAATATAAAAGTGTTATATTACTAATTGTCCTAATATATACACTATTAATTAGGAAAGCCTTTCTTTTTGACTTATCTGAATTTTATTTTGGTGTTAATAGAAAGAAATCAATGAAAGTGATAGAAAAGAGTATACAATTGTTGATTTGAATGACAGAGGACTCAGGAAAATTAGTGCTTTTTAACATCACCAAGAGCATTTTTTCATTTCAAAATTAATAAAAGGATATTTTTATTTGAAGTATAACTTTTACTATTGAAATAGGAAAATAAAAATTACTGATTCCAATAATATTGTATAATAATATTAATACACACTCTAATTCAGGTTATGTGTAGTTTATGTAAACTTTCTGAGGTTAGAATAAATTATAATGCATTCATTGATTATCTAAAGAGAAACTTTACTGTAACAAGGTTCATAAGTAAATATTTGTTAAATAAAGGACAAATTAATTATGAAATCAAAACCAGCTAGTAAATATATTGATTTCCTCATCTTTATCTCATTTTGAGACATCGCTTTCATTTTTTCATTTTAATTTGTGTGGTTTTCATTATCTTTTCTCTCAAAAATTGTGATCTGTTGAAGCAGAAGAATATGTATATAGTGTGCATAGGAGTTGAGATCAGGGTAAGAGTTAGATGCAAATTTTTTTTCAGTGAATCTTTAAAAAAAACCTATTAAAATCCAGCTTATTAGGATGCTTACTCCAGATTTACTCTGTGAAAGGTATTTTACCACATTAATGCACACACAGTATTACACATTTGTAATATAAGTATAAAATCATGTGAGGTATATGTGTAAATACAGACATATTTTTGCCCCACAGCTTTACTTTCCATAAGGAGTAATTTTTTTTCCCCACCTGAACATTTGTATCAGCTGATTATCTACCCAAATTTATTAATAGGTGCAAGTTATCTATATTCAAGGATTGTCTATGCCTAGTGCTTTTTTGGAGACAGTTTTACTTAATGAAATTTATCTCCACAGATTCCCATTGTATGAGAAATATAGCCCAGAGTATGGAGTGTGGAAACAATATGGTTTTAAAATATGCTGTTTAATAATAAAATATATGCAGTTTTCCCTACTGAGCTACATATGGTTTGATCTAAATCCAGGATCTTCACATTTAACAAGAAGATACAGTTGTACCTTCAACTGTCTCTTATAGTTATAAGGGGTTTTATAAGCTAGTTTGACATTCATAACTGGCCTTTGTTGGCACCTATCAATCTTTCTTCTTCTACTAACCCAAATAATTGGTAATTTCTGTCTTGCCTCCATTTATTCCGTTATTTTTTCTCTCTTTCAACAGTAGCGACTGCTTCCTTGCGGCTATCGTGGTTAAAACATGTAACTACAAGAGTTAACCAAAAGTACATAGCCTTATAAATTAAAGATATACCTAAAAATCAGCTGGGGTGAATGTTAAGTACTAAGCCAGACAACTTCAGCTTATGATATATTTCCTAAGGCCAGTAGCTTGATATTGTCCAGTTCTGTTCTCTAATCCTTGTCAGAGGCATAATGTCAGGCTCTGAGAGGAAGGGTTTGAATTGAATTGTCAGAAGACTCTATTAGCATTAGAGAGTTATGGAGTCCTGTAGTAGTGTTTTTTAAGTTTGAAGTCATCACAGAATCATTTAGGTTGGAAAAGATCTCTGAGACCATCAAGTCCAACCTTTTACCAAACACCACTTTGTCAACTAGACCATGGAACTAAGTGCCACATCCAGTCCTTTCTTGAACACCTTCAGGGATGGTGACTTCACCACCTCCCTGGGCGGTCCATTCCAATGTTTAATCACCCTTTCTGTGAAGAAATTCCTCCTGATGTCCAACCTGAACTTCCCCTGGTGCAGCTTGTGCCTATGTACTCTTGTCCTGTCGCTACTTGCCTGGGAGAAGAGGCCAACCCCCACCTCACTATAACCTCTGTTCAGGTAGTTGTAAAGAGCAATAAGGTCACCCCTGAGCCTCCTTTTCTCCAGGCTGAACAACCCCAGCTCCCTAAACCACTCCTCATAGGACTTTAGACGCTTCACCAGTTTCATCGCCTTTCTCTGGACACACTCCAGCACTTCAATGCCTTTCTTGAAATGAGAAGCCCAGAACTGGATACAGTACTTAAGGTTTGGCCACCCATACATTCACTCATTAGTGAAACCACACTAGTGAAATTACATCCTCTTTTAAATGAAAATTTCTAATAATAGCTATTTTTCATGACCTAGAGAGATACGGTTATGTAAATATTTTATGTTTAATTGTCCTTCCTTTCTCATTTGAAAACAATTTTCTAATGACATTTAGAAGCTAGCCTCCCTGAGAATTTTACTGAGTAGTTCTAGTTAAACAAAATTGTAGTTTAATAGTGAAGCAATACTTAGTACAGAAAGGATCAAGTTTATGCTGCTGACTATCTTGCAAAGCCAGAAGTGTAAAATAACCATTGCCCTTGGTGCTGTTATTCTAGATAGTTCAACTAGACCAGGCTCATTTTGCAGAAGACAAATTTCCTTCTCCATCACCTTTATTTTTTGCTCTTTGCCATGTTCATACATGTAATAAATAATTTATCATTCTAACATATTTGCTTATGTGTATTGGTTGATGGTATTATAAGTTTTACCTTTCATTTTACCTTATGGTTTTGTGATCTATGAGTAAAGTGCATGTACTAAACTGGTTCCAGGTTAGGTCAAGATACACCACTACAATTGCCCTCTTCGATCTTTTTTTACCTCCCTATGTGCAACTAAATATAGACAGGATATAAAAGGTACCTCTCAGATAAAAGATATATTATTTAAATTACTTAATATTGTTAATGACATAAATTTGGTTTTCAGGAAAGGTTGGAGAATCTCTTGAAATAATTTGTAAGAGAGTGGGGCTTTTATTCCATGATCTTGAAACAAGGGGAGTTTTCATTTAGTTCTGTGCATCACACTTATGTCTGACATGATGTCAGCTCTGAGATTCTAAGACATGATGGGCATGGGAAGAAGTAGGGGCTCCATTCATTGTGCCTGTAGAGAATACAAATATATGCATATGGACTCATTTGGTTTTGTGTTTCCTCATTGTTTTTAGAATCAGTTGAATTGAAAACAAATGATTTAAAGAGGCACTGCTGAATAAGTAGCTCCTGTACTCTCTGCCTAAGCTGAAGCTGTTGGCTAGATACTCAGTGCAATAAAGTGTTTCTACTTAAACATAAATCAAGTGTTATGAGTCTCATATAGAAATATATATGGAAAGTACAGAAGTGTGTGTGTATATGTGTACATAAAAGTATATATAGTAGTGACTGATATATATTCAGATGCTTTCAGATTTACTTAATTTATTTACATTTCTCTAAGTTTTTGCATCAAATCATATGTCTGTGGAAATGGTGAGAAAAACTTTTATTGTTTTGGTTTGGGTTTTTTGGGGGGTTGGTTCGTTTGGTTTTTTTTTAATTAGTTTGCCTAACTGGATGATGTATTTAAAATTTTCGTCCTTTTAAAAGCTGTTTGGCTTATCATCTTATCATGTGTTTTTATCTAAAGGAAAAGTGGTGTTTTCAGGAAAGAGGTCATGAGAAAATTTGTATTTGTATTGCTCTTAGGAAAACATTTTGTCATAAGTGCCACTTTTTTTTTAATAGTGAAAAACACCTTGAAGCAATACAGAACTATCTGTAGATGGGAACATGAATGAATATGCTCTTATTTTCATGGACCTGAGACATTAATGGGGTTACCACAAGGGTTTTAATTCTTGTGTGTTTCCTCTTCCTTTTTTTTTTTTTTTTTTTTGCCAAGAAGCACAGAGAATAGAATAATTGCCCCAGGATTTTAATTGCAATTAATGTAGGAGGGAATGTTAGGATTTAGTATTATTATTTTGTTTTATGGTCATGAAAACTCAGAGGTGTTTATTTAGACAGAGCACATTCAGCTAGTTGCACTTTCTTTTACCCCCTTCTTTTGATATCTGCCATTTTTTCAGTCCCAAAGATTCTCATTTAAAACTTCAATTTTGAAACGATCAGAATATGATAGTTGTGATAGTAAAATTGGGACTATTTTTGAGCGTATAAATATGAAATATGGAAACTGAAAGTGTATTTTAAGAAAGATACAAACGACTGTCATATTTTCTGAGCTTTTACCCTCTTCCTTTAGGAGTCATAAACCTGTTGATATGAGTAACCATAAAGTTCCTTCTGCTGATCATCAAACTCTGTCTTTTGACCTCTCACAAAAAGATCTTAAGGAACTTTGAGCAAGAAAGAAATTCCTCTTTTTAATGGTACTTATAAATCCTTATTTTCCATGCAATAGAATTGAAATGGTTCTGCTGACTCACCTTAATCCCACAGCTTTAAAAAGAGAGGCCTCCTGCAGATGATATATAGCTGATAGCTTAAATTTTATTCTGAATTGCCAAATGAATGTTGAATGATTATGCTACATATCTTGTAGAAATCAACCGTGACAGAGATAATCTGAAAACAAAGTAAAAGTGCTAGCCTTCTTTTGTCCTATCAGTCCTATGGATAGATAGGTTAATTTTAAAATGTGGTTTTCAGAGATTGATTTTACATATTCTTACCAGGAATGCTGAAACATGTTTTGATTCTAAATTTGGATTTAAATCCTAAATGAATTTGGATGAAGTTTAGTATGTTGTAAAATAATGTTGTCATCTGGCCAGCAATGTCAGTGCATAAAAATCTCAATGTATTCCTAATATCCTGGTTTTAGTTTTTCTGCGTTTTCAAAATTTAGTCAGCTTCGATGAAAAGTGTCATTGATAGAGAAACACCAGGTCCCTTTGCACATTTCTATTGGCTATCCTTTCCTCTGAATTTAATTAAGTAGCGTAACTACACCATATAATTTTCTGCATGTATTTCTTTTAGAAGCACATCCCTGTGTATTCTGGCCACATTTATTGAAGTTTATACTGAAAATTGGGCACTGTTAATAGCTGTGATGTCTTGTAATGTTAACATAGTATCTTCATCTTGAAAAATTCTACTCCTGTAGAAGAAATATTTAAGAACACTGTTAGCTTGCTCTTGGACTTGCCAGTTCATGGCCATTAAAAAAAAAAAAACAACACAAAAACCCTATATGCTTCAGCCATAGGATTTCTTCCATCAGTTGCTTCTCATGAAGTATAAGTTTTCTAGTTAAACTATAGGATATCATACAGAGCAAGTTTATGGCTGACCTGCTACTGGGTAATACATGTAAAGCTCATGGTGTGGCCTTTTAAGGGTTCTCTTGAGTGCAGAAACATCCTGGTTGTTTATGTACCTACCTTCTGAAGATTTGTCAGGAAAGCAATCGGTGTGATGCTTCTTTGGACAATGAGTTAATAGCTATGAGGAGACAACATCTACAGATTTGTTACTGGGAAAACATAAAAAAAAAGGTATGGACTACCTTTGCCCCTATTTCTGTCAGGAAGATCAATTTACTTTAGAAACTGGAGAGGGTTTTAAGTGATAATAAATTAGATCCTGTCTAATAGTGGGTGTTTTGATACCCCTTGTTGGGTCTTGATACCATCAGTGAGGCATATTTGTTTTTAAAATAATGCA
>JAYRBT010000177.1:34794204-34802785 GCA_036023395.1 Myiotriccus ornatus | reverse complement strand
CTAATAGTGGGTGTTTTGATACCCCTTGTTGGGTCTTGATACCATCAGTGAGGCATATTTGTTTTTAAAATAATGCACATAATCTACATTTTTGGCAGATTATTTTGTGTTGAGAAGTGTCTTTTCAGCAATTCCAGTAATGAAATTACATTATATGGTTTCTTTCAATCAGAAGTATCCCAAATTGCTGTACTCAATAGTACTGTAAATATTCTTGCATTTGTGAAGTCCATCAACTCTGGAATGTTGACAGGTATTCACAGAAGACCACATAAAAAATTAGATAAGGAAAAGAAAAAAGGGAGATTTTAGGTAGGTGAAGGGGAAACTATTGTGAATTTAACAAGAGAATAGGGTAAACATTCTACTGTCATTGAAAGTGTCAGACTTTACTGGGCAGAACAGTTAGTATGCCTGCTTTCTGTCTTTTTAAAAGATGTTTCATCTGAATCATGGCACAGTCAATATATATCTGTAATTTTCTATGTATGTAGCTTACTCTGTAACTGAGTAAAAATCCATTATTTTTTCTCTTGTATAATTCAGTATGTAACTAGCTCATTTTTCCTTTTTTTAATTATAAAAAAGGGAAAAGTATAAATGAAGCTACTCAAAATACATCACACTTTTCTGCAAATGTAATTTGAAACTCATGAAATATTAATGCATTAAATATGGAATGTTGTTTTTATGCTACAGAGAAAAAAATTTTAAAAGTTAAGTTTCTTCTCTATGTTATTAAAACTATGTATCATAGAGAATTCATGGTGGAGTTGTTTTTCTCCATTATTGTTTTGAATTGTATTTTCATGAGGGATACTTATGGAGCTTCTCAGATTTTTATGTATGCATATGTGAGTGTAAAATTTTAATAATACTTTCTTCAGGGCTAGAAAATACTATGGAACCAACCACCTGTGTAACTAACATTGTTTTAGCAGTTCTCTCTCCATACACAACTTGCATGTGCACACATTTATTAAAAAACTGATTTTGAGAGCGGAAGTCTTTCTATTTGTGAGCTAAATCCTACACACACATTCTGTGTGGCAACTAAAACAGACACCAGACAATTTTGTTTCTTTAGACATGATTTGCTAATTCCTTGCTGTGAGAAACTTGCATTCCAAATCATGTTTTTAATTAAACCATGAAAGAAAAATCATAATCTTCATACTTTTAAGTGGGCAAAAGTGTAATTAGGTAGTTACTAAAAGAAGTGGGAAACAAATTTTTTTGTACCTTGAAGAGTCAAGGTTTAATATCAAATATTAATTGAAAAGTGGTCTAGATTTAAACCAGAGCAGCAATCTGTGCAAAACATCCTTATACAGTCTTACCTAGAGTAAGTATTTCTCCAGCTTGGTTCCGAGTTTCTAAGCCTTGTGATTTCAGATGCAAATTGTTCCCAAGTATTTAAGTTGAAGTTAGGTTTCTATTGCATGATAGTTTCTGTGACTAAAATGCAATGATAAATGCAACTTCAGCTGAGAGGAGGTCTAAGAACTGGAGCAAAATAAACACTTGTGATAAAGAGTAGAGTGGCAACCAGCCCAAAATCCTCCTGGTTGAGTAGTGTAAGGGCGGATACAAACAAATATCTTAAGAAATTATTTGCTCTATCAATTCATTATATTTATAATAATCTTATATGATTTTAATTGAGATGGAACTCATAGTTGCAATGTTATTTTTTCAATGGATTAAATTAACTTTCAATTGTCTTTAATGACACAGTAGTTATGAGGGCAGAAATAACACAAAGAAGCAACATAGGGAAAGAGCAAAATTACATTCATCTTGCAATAATTGCATGGAAAATATATGAAGGGAATACTACAAGTATTTGTGCTGCTTGTGATAAGAAAATCTTATGAACAAAAACGTGACTTGAAAAAAATAAGATGTGCATTACATTGAGGAACAAAGTAGCAACTAATCTCTTTCCATAATCCATTACACTTGTTCACATACTATTTCCATACAAGATATCCTTTTGTAGAAAGAGAGAAACTGAATTGGAATGACATTTACAGAATTCAAACATGATCAGGGAAGATGACAAATAATTTATGGTCTAGGTTTATTTACATTATGATCTAGCTAAATTTATGAAGAACTGCTTCCCTTTTTATGGATATTTTCCTATTTTTGTAAATAAGTATCAAGCAGACTATTAGAAAGATGTGTCTAGAACATGTCTCTATTCTTTCTAAGTATTTTCTCTAAAACCAAAACGTATGATCTTGAGCCAAGCTATCAGGAGTTTGATTAGCACACAGCACCTCTGGAAAAGTAAATTCATATTTCACTGTATATATATATGGAATCCAATCCAGAGATAATGAAATTACTGAGAAAAATTCCACTAATTTCCTTGGGGGCATGTATGTGTAGTAAGTAGAGATTCGCTCTGTAGGCCTACTGTCGGATTCTGAGCCCTAGTCTGACGTGAACATCTGAACGGAGCAGCCTAGTATGTCTACCTGCTGTATACACAGGATGACACATGACCTTCTGGTAGCTTTTGCTGCCTTGCCCTTGGATTGTCAGTGGGGATATAGCCAGGGACTTTCCAAGCGTTGCCTGATACAACAGAACATGGCATTCTAAGTGCATGCAGGCATCATCTTGCCTGTAATGTACTCAGTTGGCTTTCTTCTTGATTCCAGTAGACTTCTATCACGTAGTTGTTCCTGACTTTTCTCCCAGATTTTCATCATGCTGCCACTTCAGTGTAGGATTAATGGCACAGGACTACCCACAAGCCTTGTGTAGCGGTGTGTTTAGCTGGCCACATAGAGAGGTAGCAGCTGATTCTTGCTGTTCATTGGCTTTTCTCTGCAGGAATTGGTGCATTCAGAACACCCTCTCACCAATTCCAAGTGTGTAGTCATATGAGCAGTTAAAATAGCATGAAATTTTCATAGATATAGAATTCAGAGCCCAGATGGAGTTTAAAGCAATTGATAAACAACGAAGACAGAAAAGAAAAGAAAAGAAAATTAAATGGAATGTAACAATTTAAATACAGTTTTAAGGGAATGCAGTTATTTGCTTCAGGGAGACTAAAATGTAGGATTGTACCAGATTAGGATAAATTTGTTAAATTAGATGGAACCTTTGCTGTAAAGTGTTTCTTTGTTAAGATAAAATTACATTAGATAAGTAGTTTAAACATTTAATAGAAGGAAAAAACCCAACTGTTACGGAAGATTCATGGAATGAGTTATAATTACACTGGTGAAAATAAAAGAGGAAAAAGGGAATCTGAATAACAGATAAAAATAGGTCCTTGTTTCATTAATCTCTGTGCAATCTCTTAGAAACAATTCTGTGAGGTGAAATAAACATAGGATGATGTAATTAAATGTTTCTGTTGTCAAAGTGGTGGGTTTGTTTTTTCCAAGTTTTGATGTTATTTTGTATAATCACTGAGACTTTTTCTCTTCTGGTTTAAGTTGGTTCAGGCATGTGTCATACCACCATGTGGAACTTGAAAGTTAAAACCATATTTTCTGAACTTAAGATACATTTACTTTAACTGGCAGAACAGCCATATCAGGTACTAATTCTTGCTATCTAGCTAGTCAACATGTATTTAATACTCCAACTACATTTGCCAGCATAAATACTTTGCATTAGCTGGATGTCACATAAGGTGCTAGTTTGTAATTGCCATCCCCCCACCTACAAAGGTTGCGAGAACTGATAATATAAACAGAGCATATGTCATCAGAGAGAAGGACAAGGAAATAAGTCAGTAGACAAGTGAAAGGGTTGGGTACTTTGCAATGGGGAGTTGGAGTTATTTACATGAGAGGAGTGTGAATGAGGGTGGAAAGACAGGACACGATGTATTAGTGCAGGTAGTAGAGCAGATATGGTTGTGGTTCTGCTTCCTGTGGAAATATTTTGCATGTGTTCATATACATTCATAACTGCTCAGTGAAGATTATCCCTGTGCAGCATAAGGGAGGGGATGAGAAGTGGCATAGCATAATCACCAAACATCTGGCATTCCACAGTAGATGCTGTTCAGCTCACAGAACTGAGCTGAGACTTTCAGTCTGGTAAATCAGAGGCCTTTTAGGCAATTCAGATGTGATAGATGAATGCAGCATGGGGTTATACAAGTGGGTTGTCAATAAATGGAAAAGGATTAGGAAATTAGTTGATACAGAGTTTAGGGATCTGGGATTTTTCAGCATGCAGCAGTGAATATAAGCCACTAATGCTAAGTTAAAGCGGTCTCTGGATACTGGTTTAGATCCCTCAAGTACCAAGCATCTTCCTCTGAAGTGCAGAGTTTCATCAAATCTCTACTGATTTTGTCGGAAACTAAGGACAACAAACTGCTCTCCAGTTTGAGCCCTTCTTACGCCCCCAGTTACCTAGACTCTTTCACCTTTGTTGAGACTTTTAAAGATATAATCATGTTTCAGTGAAAATATCGGCAGTGAAATTACTTAGTTTCTTTCGTAATTGTTATAATTTGATTCCTTTTCAGGGAAAAAGTATTATACTTGCTGAGCCTGATTTTGAACTTGCTTATGCTAATGCAAATAGGATGATAGTGATGCCTGTGGAAGAAATTGATTTGCTTTGTGAGTAAGCAAATATCATAGTTGCAGTCCTTAATTTTTATAAAATCTATTTGACATTAAATGAAGTTCTTTCCATTTTTTATTTCCTATATAATTTGAAAAAATAAATTGCATATGTATTTTAAGCTTACATTCATAATTGCTTTAGATACTCACTCTCATTTTTGCAGTAAAAATTTCAGTATAGCCAGGAGCATACACACAAACCTGGAAACCTAATCTTCTTGCATAGTCAAAGATACCTTTATTGGATAGCTCAGAGCACTTATTCTGAGTAGCAGTTAAATTTCTCTCTTCTGCATCCAAATCAATTTCTGAACTTGTTATCTGTAAAAAGAAAATAAGTGCACTGTCTGATTTCTCTGACTGTCAGGGAGTTAAGTACTTTAAATAAAATTGTGGTGGTGAAGCTAAAAAAAACAAATGGTTAATATTTGTTTTTCAATTTCTGAATTTCGTTGCATAATTTTTTACCTTTTAACTTAGTGACCTTTTGGATTTTAGGCTTCAACAGAAAAAAAAATTGTATTTGCATTGTTTCATTTGTACTGGTACCTAGATTGCTATGGTCTAACATGTTAGATACTGTATTATTATACAACACAACCAATGTTTGCCATAAAGAGTTGATATTCCAATATATAAACTAGTATAAAATAGATAGTGCATATTCTCTAATTTTTTAATACATATATATTTTAAAAAGATGTCCTATATGTTAATAGGTGAAATATTCACCTTGGCGGTGGTGAAAAGATATTATTGGTATATATCTAAACTAATACAATTTAAGAGAGTTGTCAATGAAAGAAACAATTATCTGTTTCTAAAAGAGATATTTAGAGAAGAGTATTTTTATTTATCCCAGAAGCAGACAAACATATATTAATCCAGCAAATCCAAGTTGGTTTTTTTTCCAAAATGCTCCATAATTTGTATGTTGTTTGTAACGCTAGGCACAGAACCATATCTGGACAAAAATGGAGTGGGTGAGTAAGGAGGAGGAGATCATTCTTTATCTTTCCCCAGATTAGACAGATAATTTGTCGAATAACTAGAGCAGTTAGTGGTGAACCTAATGAACTTCTGTGGTGTCTAGTGAGAAAAGTACTTGTTTCTTATTGAGAAAATCTTTCTAGCTGCGTAGAGAACATTTCCTTCTTAATTTTGTGACTGAACAAAATCATTGCTTTATTTTACACACTAATCCTTTAGAATAATGCTAGCCATATTACAGTCACCTGAATTTTCATATATTGCATATGTTGCATATGTAACTATGATTTTACAGGTGTAACAATGCTGCCCTGACAATAAATATTGTAATTACTTCTGCAGTCACGTGAATGGTTATGAGAGTGCATTTTTGTACCTTCTTATGTTCTTAGATTCTTCTCTTAAATTTACACAAACACTTATGCCTGACCTGATCAGTACTATGTGCATTGGTTATGAAATAAAAGAGGATCTGGCAAATCACAGTTTTCAAAATCTCACACAAAAACTGTTAGTATGTCTTAAATCAGTGGAGCCAGGTAAATGTTTTCTATAGTATACAGCAAAACACTGTAATAATGAAAGCTGTGCACTACTGCATTTTTGGAGTGTTAATTAGAAAGAAAAAAAAAAGAAGAAAACAAAAACAAACACATCCCAAAAAACCCAAACAAACCACATTAAATCAATATATTTATCAAAATCTGGACAATTCTTCCATTTCACAATTAGTTAATACATTTTATATCTAGAAACAAAATACCACAGTTCTTTCATTGTTTTTCTGATAAGAAAACTAAAAAAAGGTACCTTAAAATTACCAAATATTTTGAACTGCATTTTAAAGTGATTAGGTGGTGTCCTGACTTAAAACTGAGTGTGTCTATAAATATATATTAAAAAAATTTCAGTGTGTATATCTATATATATGTATATATATATAAAATGCATATTTAAATATATACATATGGAGATGTTTTGTTTTATAAGATTATTTCATATATGGGTGGACTATATATATTTTCCATACCGTACTTTCACATTACCTTTAGAAAATGTCAGCACCTGATAATTTTTTATTTATTCCATAGAATGTGTTCTATTTTGATGTGAATGAAATTCTGAAGAAATTAAAGATTAAGTATATCATTTAATATTTATTTTTTATCTTGGATGTCATTCTTCACTCATAGCTTCATAAAGACTCATAGCATACAGGACTTCACTCATAAGTTAATAGGTAATGCATTTATTGACAGGATACTGTGTCAGTTTGAAACTTGCTTTAACAGGAGGAAAGGTAGGATTTATAGGTAAATACCCTTCATTTGAAGATGTTTTGATAAATTTTTTTTAGATGTACAAATGCCCTGTTTTTTCTTTCAAAATCTCAGCACTTAGATACTCTCTCCTGTTGAATTTAACTTCCATAGATTGAATAATAATACACTGTAGAAGATAATGAATTTCTGTACACTGATGTGGGTGGCAGGTTGAACAATCAAGATCATGTCCTGTTCAAGATCAACTATTTTATCTGTTTATGGCTTAGCCAAGTGTTCTTTTGGTTGTGGGTTTTTTGTTTTATTTGGTTTCTTTTGTTTCTTTTCTTTTTTCTTTTGTTCTTTTTTTTTTTTTTTTTAATTATTGTTACTATAGATATTTTAAAGGAAGGTAAAGAATTTCAGACAAAATTTGCCAATGAAGTTGGTTTGCTATATTAGCCTGGAAAGAGAGGAATTAGATGACAACACTCGCTTTGATACAATCTAAGATAATCTTTCCATACAAATATAATAGCTGCATTTGCTTAATCTCTTGGTCTGAAATGTACTATGCTGAAAGCAGTATTTTCTGTGGGAGAATGATAAATATGATTTTCCTGTTATTTTATCTTTAATTCTTTATATTTTACATTTGAAACATGCAAAGCATTAAAAAGCATGATGAGCTGTATTTCTTCTTATTTTTTTTAATTTTTTTTTTAAAAAACATGGTAACTAACTTGCTTCATTCTTTTCCTTCCTTTTATAGGGTAGCAAAAATATTATAGTGTTTATGCACAAAGCAGAAGTATTATTTATATATATTTTTTTCAATTACAGGTAAAGATTATAGTTCCCAACAGCACAGCAGGTCTGATAATAGGGAAGGGAGGTGCTACAGTGAAGGCTATAATGGAGCAGTCAGGGGCTTGGGTGCAGCTTTCCCAGAAACCTGATGGGATCAACTTGCAAGAGAGGGTTGTCACTGTGAGTGGAGAACCTGAACAAAACCGAAAAGCTGTTGAACTTATCATCCAGAAGATACAAGAGGATCCACAGAGTGGCAGCTGTCTCAATATCAGTTATGCCAATGTCACAGGTCCAGTGGCCAATTCCAATCCAACCGGATCTCCTTATGCAAACACTGCTGAAGTGTTACCAACTGCTGCAGCTGCTGCAGGGCTATTAGGACATGCTAACCTTGCTGGAGTGGCAGCCTTTCCAGCAGTTTTATCTGGCTTTACAGGCAATGACCTGGTGGCCATCACCTCTGCACTTAATACATTAGCCAGCTATGGATATAATCTCAATACATTAGGTTTAGGCCTAAGTCAGGCAGCAGCTACAGGGGCTTTGGCTGCAGCAGCTGCCAGTGCCAACCCAGCAGCAGCAGCAGCCAATTTGTTGGCCACCTATGCGAGTGAAGCCTCAGCCAGTGGCAGCACTGCTGGTGGTACGGCGGGGACATTTGCATTGGGTAGCCTGGCTGCTGCTACTGCTGCAACCAATGGATATTTTGGAGCTGCTTCTCCCCTAGCTGCCAGTGCCATCCTAGGAACAGAAAAATCCACAGATGGATCAAAGGATGTAGTTGAAATAGCAGTGCCAGAAAACTTAGTTGGTGCAATACTTGGAAAAGGAGGGAAAACATTAGTTGAATACCAGGAGTTGACTGGTGCAAGGATACAGATCTCTAAAAAGGGAGAATTCGTA
>JAYRBT010000177.1:34751704-34789204 GCA_036023395.1 Myiotriccus ornatus | reverse complement strand
TCAACACAAATTAGTTTTAATCGTTTAAATGATATGAATTTGTCAGACATAAATAATCTAACACCTGTTTTGCCTTTTCATTTTATGAAAAAATGTGTTTCATGAAAACTAATAGAGGATAATAGGGGGCAATAACAAAGGTAGGTCTATGTATTTATTAAAATTCTATAAATTTTTTAAAAATGCAAATGTGAGTTGATTACTGTCTAGCAGGATGAAAAAGTATTCCTATGCAAGGGCACAATAGAATACAGGAAAGCAGAAGGATATCTCACATACACTGGTTAAATGCAATTCACTTGTCCTATACTTATCTCTGAGAATGCCACATTTGTGGCAATGATTTCAAGTTTAGCAATTCATCTTCTGAATACAAGAATAACATTACAAAGCAATAAGGGGTGTAGGTGTTAAAATCAAGGTGCCAAAATCTGCCATGACAGTAACCAATATATGTGAAACAAACTTTCTCAGGCAAAGAAAAAGGATGAGTTCCCTTGTTTTGTCTTTCTTTTTGTAACTTAATTTCAGGACACCTGCCTGATCATACAAGAAGAATACCCTAAGTGTCAGAAGGGTATAATGTCATATAAAGCCCAAGTGACAACTAACTCTGAAAATGGAGATCCATTTTTTTTCTCCACAGAATGGTGTAATTATGTTTGTTGTTTCTGTTTCATGCTGCATTTTGTTTTAAAATATTTGCTATTTAAAATTCTGGATATCCTAACACACTGCTCGGAATTAATTTATCATTTGGTTGAGAAAACACAAAATCCATTTTTGGTTGTTGGTGGTGGCCTCATATGGCGCTTCAAGCAGTGATAATTTGTATGATTTTCTGTATATTAAACCATTCTTTAATATTGATTCTGTTTGTGGTGTATTAACTGTTATCCTTTCTTGGTAAAGGAAATGTGCTAAGCAGATAGTTACTATCCTAAATCAGCGAGGCAGTTTTAGAGTCACATGAAGCTGTTGAAGCCTACCACTCAGTAGTTTGTCTGCCAGATTAATCATCTTTATTGTCCCTTCTGGAGGTGTCTCTCTTCCTTCGTGCAAAATATTTCCAGCCGGCAGGCTTATCATGAGGACTTATGACACTCCAAGGGTATGATTATGTGACCATCACAGTTAATATTGTGGCCTGCATATCAGTAACATGGTCCAGGGTTTCAGAGCATTTTATATTTCAGAGTGCATTTTCTCTCAAAATGTTCCTATGATTATTTTGTATTAGCTGTGTTCCCTTCTCAGTCCTATTAATTTGAAATCCTTATACTCAAGTTTTGCATATCAGACTTGTTTTTTTAGACCCTTTGCAACATTTAGTTATTGTCAAATGATCAGTAAAAATACCACAGAAAAGGTACTGTTGGACTACTGAATTGGTTTTGATTTCTTTGGAATTCAACTAAAAGTCAGTAGTTAGAATAAAATAAAAAAGTACAGTATGCAACTACTAAAAAAAGTGAATTTTGTTTAGTTCTTGTTATTTTTATAAGAATTTTTTAAATTTATAACTTGAAAATATATAGATATAAATTTAAAAAATCATATGCAAGAAAGTAGGGTGTTTTCAAAGCTCTCACTATATTTCAGAGGATGCTAGCTTGTAATCTAGATATATAAATTAATATAAGTAAAATGACAGAATTATCTTTGATGATGTTGCATTCAATGCTGCAATGTATCTTAAGAAGTCTTCATGTTACTAAAGATATTATGATGACAAAGATATGCTTAAGTAAGTATATCAGGATAATCAGGTTTCTTATTAGTATCTTTGAAACAATATCAAGTTTATCTCATTTTTTCAATATATTTCCCTAATGACTTATATGATTTTTCACTATTTTTTACTAATATGAGCTGTAATAAAGTGGGACGGAATTAAGACTAATATTTTTTTAATATAATGTATTGATACGAAGTGAACATCACTTTCAAATCAATTGCTTGTTTTCTCTTCTAAAAGCTCACTTGGCAGTGTGTCACATTCCAGGCTTTTTGAAGCCCAGTGAAATTTTGCAATGCCTTACCTGGCAGCAGCTATTCTTGGCACAATATATGCTTCCTCTTTCAGCACCTAGAGGATGTAACATATATCATTGAAACATTTCAATTTCTACTGTGCTTGCTAATTTTAAAGTCAGATTGGAGCTTTGAGTATTTTTGAGCTCAAAAACATAAAATGTAAGCAGAAAAAGACCATATTTGAGAGCCTCTTTTTACATGATATTTGATGGAAATATCAGCAATATTATGTGCTAGCCTTCGTGCCTGTTTATGGGAACTATTTAATTGTACACATATCTGTAAACCAGTATAGCTAGAATACTAAATAATTTGCATCCAATTTGTATAAACTGATCTAATTTGCATTTTGCCTTCATTTGAGCTAAAATATTCGGTGTCCTGATATATTGTTTTCAAACTCAGTATTACTTTGCACGCACACCTAAACATGAGCAGTTGCAGACTGTGAGATGTTGAGGATAGGACTGAAAAAGCAGAAACAGTGATTTTACAGAAGCCACAGGACTGCAAAAGTGTGTCATACAGATAGGTTTACAAAAAGAAAAAACTATTTTACTTTTTATTATAATGCTTCAAAGAACAGGTGTATTTTCATGGAATTCTTATTTATAACCTGTCAGTAAGCTCAAACCTCATAGAAATTTATTCTGGTAAAAAAAGTGTTATCAGATGTCTTGCTATAATCAATTTCCCCTTTGAAATTCAGTTCATTTTTTTCCACCCAATCAATTGACATCACTTGCTGTACAATGAAAAGAAGGGAAAATTTTGAAATGAATGCTGTTCCTAATCAGACTACAATACTTACTAGGAGCCAATTTGATTGCATGTGACTAATGCATTAATTTTATCATTACTGAAGATCATCAAGACAAGTAATGGAGTGTCATTGAGTATAGTTTTAAGTTAGAAATTGGATTATTTTTTGCTCTCCGCATCAGTGGGCCTAGTAGGGTTCACGGCATCCATAGGTTTTGACATCTGCCCTTTTGCTATAAGCATTTGACTACATTATGTTCAAGCAGAACTCCTGACGGAAAACATTTAATTCCAATTTTAACTAAACATGCATATTTCTATGTACAAATATTCATGTGTTTAAACGAGCTCAAATGGTTATAAAGTAGACACGGCAGTAAATCAGCAGTCCAAATTTGCCCACGTATAGGCAAGTATATCACTTCTATCTGCAGATTTACATTTCAGTCAGTAATATTATTCACAGGCTCTAACCAAAATCTTGTTGAGGTTTGATGGAGAATCTCAGTTTTGAAGGCACTAAACTACTCTCCAGTGGTGACCAAAATTAATGGAGAAACTATTAACAATTGAAGTTACTGATTCCAGCCTAAGTGAACAACTCTATGAATATAATAGCTAAAAGAAACATTTATGATGTTCTTATTTTCCCAGACTGAAGATATTTTCTTCGAGAAGAAAAAGGTTTTACAGAAAAATTATCAAAGGCTGCTAAAGGTCTTTAAATTTCCCAGCTTTGGCTTTAATTGACAGTGAAATCAGTGGAGATTTTTGTTCAAGTGAAAGCAATGGCAAGAAAACTATGATTTCTAGCAACAGCGAGGTTTTATTTTGTTAAATTGAACTGGTATTATTGAAGTTCAGTCTACTTTCATCAATACCTAAAGTGGGGAGTACTAATTTGGAATTATTCACTACTTTGAATTATTCAGTGTGTCAACAGTTCTGTTCAAAGTTCAGTGTTAATAGATGGATATTCCTCACTAGGGTAAACCTTAGATAGAGATACCAAGAATAAGACTTCAAAAGAGTTTACTTTGTTTATATAAGAGGGTATGTTCCAGAAGAGAAACATTTTCCAAAATAAAAAATACTGTAATAAATTAACAATATGATTATTAGGCTTTTTGTTAAAAACATTTAAGAAAGACTTGCTATTTCACTTTAGACATGTTTATCCTAAATACCGTGCATACAAAATTCGCTGAGTAAACCTGTTGATTTTTCTTCTATACAACTCCACTTCTGTCTCTTCCAAAGATAGTTATTAAGTTATCAAAAGAAATAAAGGACATTTGCAGTCAAGTTTTTAGTAAGTATTCTCCTACTGTGGATTTTTCCAATACTACATTTCTTATTTTATTCCTTCAAAATAAAGAAAAATTAATATGAGTGTGTCCTAAAAATGTTCCTATAAATATTGTTAAAACATTAAATGCATATGACATATGTACTCCTAATACTGCATTGTCCTGGAATGACATCATTGCCAATTCTTTTGCCTTTTACATGAGGTAAACTGATTGGTCTAATTTATGTTTTCCATTTTCAATATCAGAAAAAAGAAGAAGTTATTTAATATGAAAAAAGCGAGTTTGCAAGGTTACATCATTTATAAAAATGTTTTGTGAGAAGTGGAATTACCTGGTTGGCTAGTACTACCTTTTTATTTGAAGAAATATAGTTATGTGTGTCTTCAAACTACCTATCCATTTCTGCCTGTTCTCAAAACACATTTGCTTAATATCAAAATGGATATAAAGGGGCACAGAAAGTAAATAAAAAATCAGATATGTCCTGTGTTACTAAATTTTTATAGACAGGTTTATCTATCTTATCTGATAGATAGAGGAAGCACACTTAGCCCAGTAAAATGCCACACAGGTTTGTGAGCTGTATAGTAGGAAAAAAACAAGAAGCATTTTTTTTTCAGTGTGTATGTGTATATGAATATATATGTTTATGTTTTCTGCACAGGACACTTTCCTGGACCACATATAATTATATCAAAGCCAAAATGTCATGTCTCCATCCACTCCCACTCCTCACCCACAAATATTTCAAACTTAGTGATTTGTAATTTGACACAGTTTTGTTTCGTCAGAATTTTTCTGTCCAGCTCACTTGAAATAATTATGCACTTTCCACAGAAGTACTCAAAAAATTGGAACTGTCTTAAGAGGGTAAGTTAACATCTTCCATATTCTCTATCGAAGCATCAGAGAGATATTTTGACTACACAGAATCTGGTCTTTGTTTAGAACCATATTATAAGACCAACTGTAAATAATTGTAATTTCAATGTTTCTAAAAATATTTGAGCAATATTTCAATTGAAAGTTGCATTATCACCTGAGAAGTTTTTTTAAAAGTTGCAACGTGTTGTAACCACTGATTTTTAGAAACGATCCTGAACTACTGAACCCCTTGGTGCAGTGTATTGCAGTGTCATAGCTGTTGCAGTTTGGGGTAGGGACAGGCAAAGTCAAACAAGTCAGCCTAAATCCGTCGTGTCAGAGGATTCATTCTATCTTCGAGAAAACAAAACCAAACCAAAAAGTTCATGTCATTGACACTTATTTCAATGGAACTAGAAATTAACTTCTAGGAGACAAGTCCAGCAATTTATTCATCCTAGGAATCTTCCTCATTTGCCATTTTTTTTGCACATGGATACCATAACAGACAAGTTTCACCAGCACTAAGCCCAAGAATGAAGCTACGGCTACAGAGCATAGTGCATATAGGTCTTGAAAGTTTCTTTTACAGCACTTGAAACTAATGGCCACTTAGTCATATGTGTCCAAGCAAGCAGGCGTATACCTCACAAAACCACAGTGCTAGTATACTGACAGCTTAGGTTTCACAGCTGTTTTCTCTAAACCTGCTGCTAAGGAGAGAATATGCACAAAAAGCTTTGTCCTACGTTACCAGGGATTAGTCGGAGCTCTGGCATTCATTGTGGCAAAACTTGAACAGTTTAGGACATAATGCTTAGTATATCACAGCCTATTAATAATATGAAACATTAGGAGTGAAATTGAAGTAGTTCTGGAAAGGTTTAGAAAGGTGAGGAAATTTGAAAGTATAGTATAAAAGGAGGTGTAAGTCAACGACTGTAACATTTCTAATAAACTGTTAGAGAATATAATTATAATTATATAACAGTTCTTCACTATAATGGAGCGTTTGCAGCAATGAAGCAATCAGTAACTACCCTCTTTGTAGATGGTATGTCTTAGGAGGAAACAAAACTTCTGAAGAAAATAAGGTAACTCTATATATAAAGTCCCTTCTTGCAGTATGTGAAGCTATTCTCACCGTTCAAGCCAAACTTTTTTTCCATGTAATTGTATTATTACATAGACTCTAATGAAATGATTATTAGGGGATTGAAATACTTACCTTGACAAGTTATTAAGTGTAAAAAAAAAAAAAACCTCTATTTTTTGGTTATACCAGTATTGTAAGACTCAAAAAACACTGTTCTCCATAAATACATACATAAAATTGGAAGTACCACTATGATTATTGGTTTTGCAGTAGTTTCCATGTTGTGTAATGTGCTCTGCCCACAGATAAGGCATTGTAGTCTGATACTCGTCTCAATGAGATAAGTGGAGTTTGCCATTCAGTGAGACTAGTTAGAGATCAAAGCAAAGGACAAAGGCATGTGGAAAGAGACATATAAAAAAAATGTCACTTGAGTACCACATTATTCCTTCTAGGCCCTATTCCATAATCAATTTGAATAACTTAATTGATGTAGATACAATTCAGCCTGACAGAGATGACAATCTTAATTAGGAAAAATGGTCACACTGCAGAGAAATAGACTGCAGCTGGAGGTATACTTGGAATAAAGATCTGATGTTATCAGTTGTGGAAATTGTTTCTAGCTCCTGCATACAAGGCTTATTTATCAACCCCCCAAATATTCTGACATTTCACACTGTTACAAGTAGCCCTTATAAAGGTAA
Source organism: Myiotriccus ornatus (assembly GCA_036023395.1). Taxonomy (NCBI): domain Eukaryota; kingdom Metazoa; phylum Chordata; class Aves; order Passeriformes; family Tyrannidae; genus Myiotriccus; species Myiotriccus ornatus. The sequence goes on along the minus strand of JAYRBT010000177.1, from coordinate 34,782,425 downwards.
TACTCTAATGCTTGTACAGGACATACTGTTATTCCTGTTATTCCTTCCTGTATGCTTTTCTACATAGAAGATAAGTCTAGAACCCAAACCTCATATCTGCTGGGAGGCTTCGGTTTGTAAAATGTCTGCATCAAATTAAACTAACCTAAAATTAGGTGTATCCCTTATATGGTAACATAGTTCTCACCTTTGTCATCAGGACAGTTCCTTCCTTATTTTTACAATAGATCTATGCAACCAAACTATTACAAATTTTAATGATTACATGCCCAAAAATTTCTCAATAAATGTCACTGATTGATACAACACCAGTTATAAAATTTAAAAAGAGCTCACAAGCTTACAAGAGCTCATCAATAAAGCTACAGACTGGAAATTACATTACTTGGGATTTATGTAATTTTGTGTTCTACTTTAGAGGTTTGCATATATCACCACTACCTCTGTGGTGGTAAAGTATGAGCACTTCACCAATTCAGAAAGATTCATGGTCATGTTGCTAAATTCTGCTACGTTCCACAAAATTAAAAAAAAAAAAAAACTTCCTCAGAAGGTGTTTCTATCTAGAACTGCTAGAAAGGTAGTTGGAACATTTCTACCAGACAGTCATCATACCAGATGCAGAGAAATCAAGGAGCAAGTACGAAAGCAGAGCGAAAAACCTTATAGTTTGCTATATTCCTAGCAGTAAGCTCTGAGAGGGTGGTAATACACATAATAGCATTGACACAACCAAAGTATTGGGAAAAGCAAGGTGTTTGTAGTTCCAGCAGAATTCTATCAAATTAATTGGGGAAAAAAAAAAAGCAATGCACCACCCCAAAACAAACAAACAAAAAAAAACCAAAAGGAAACAAAATCACATTAATTTTGCTTTCAAAAAATATTTATAAAATGCATTAAGAACTTTTGCACTATAACACAATCTTAAAAGTTTAAATACTTGATGGAATAATAATTTTTTGGGAGAGAGGTATGAAGCATATTGGAGTGCAGTAATGTGAAAAAATAACTTGTCTTATTTTAGAAGAATTGAGTCAGTTTTCACATCCATTTTATGCTCAGTAGTATTATATATAATGTGCACAGTTGCTAAAATAAAGATCTTCTTCCCTGGACCTTCTAGTCTTCTGAATTTTTATCCATCATATGATAGGATTCTATTTGGTAACTGACTCGGATGATTTTGCTTTAGTAGGTTAACTTGGAGCTAACTTGACGCTTGGATTTCAGAATGTGGAATGGAGACTTCTCTTTCTTTTCTTGGTTGTTGGACCTTAGGAATTATCAAACACATCTGGGTTTGAAATCTACAGTTAAATTAGTAGCCTGTTCTACCCTTCACTATTTCCACTACTTTAGTTATGCCAATTTTTTTAAAATTAATTGTAAACCTTCAAATTTTTGAGGACTTTTATGAATATAAAGACACAAAAAAATATGCTAAAAGGTCATATAAACTCTTTGAGAGAAAAATATCTTATGCAAAATTCAAGAGTTTTCAAAAAATACCAAATATTTGAGGTCTTTTGGACCAAATACCAAATTTGAGGTCTTTGGGTGCTGCCCTGCTTTCTTTTGAACCACATCAGCCCAAAGCTGCTATTATGAATTCCGAGTCTGAACACCTTAGAAATCTCTGCTACAGCCACCAGCCACTTGTACAGTCTGAAGGGGAGATGTGTTTCCTGTTCTAAATACTGGCTAACATCTGATGCATTTATCCAGAAAGCAAAAGGGTTGAATTCACTGTTTTCCCCCTCATCCTTTAGGAGGCTGAATGAATATCAAACTGCAAGAATCATCAGACTGTCACCAGGGGATTTCACTGAAGGTGTGCCACAACAGTAATAGAGGCAATGTTGTCATTCAAAAAATATCATTCCTTGAAAAGCTAAAAATCTGCTAGCCTCCATCTTCAGAACCACTGGACATCAAAATTCTTTCACCTGCCCCATCCTTTCCATGATCACAAATTTTTTTTAAATTTGTGTTTTGAAAAAATATTTTTCCACCTAGAGGAAGCCTGCTGGTGATTAAGATATTCAGAAAATATGGATTTAAACTCTTAATTTTGCTACTAGTAAAGTAGTCCTCTTATCCACTTCATGGATATGTGCATATATGTAAAAGATTACTATGAACATTACTATCCCACTACATTCTCTAAACCTAAGACTCAATGGTCAGGAGCATATTTCAAGGCAACAGTAGTGCCTTGCTGTAAATCTGGTAGCCTGCCTAATGCAGGCTCATTCCCTAATGCACACTTGCTAATAACTAATTTTTTTCAATCGAATTTTGCACATCTCTGGATTAACACCCCTTATGACTTCCCCTGGGAGGTTTTCCCTCAAGTCTTTTAGTCAGTCGTTTTTCATGATACCTGTTCTAAATTTTCCTTGTCATTTTCATTTAACTCCTTCAAATTTTATAGCTTGTTTTCTCATTGAAAACTTGATAGTACAAAAGAGAGCTAACAGATGTTCTCACTAAAAAATATAAAGTGAATGCAGGTTCAATGATGGAAAAAAGAAGAAATTATCTGTCTTATTATTTGCATGCATTAATAATTCCCTCACACCAAACAGAGTAAACTCCCATTCAGTTGTGTATGTGAACTGATTACCTCTGGGTCTCAGGCAAATACCAGAAAGTCCTTCAGAGGTACATGCATGCATTTGGGAAAATAATAATACTAACTTAATCCAAATAGCACAAAGTCTGTCTTAGAATATTTTCCATTGTGCACATGCAATTCCTGGAGATTTGCTTATGATTTAAGGTTCTAAATATCTATATAACCACATGGAACCTTATGTCTCTCCCATATGTCTCTCCCATGTGTAAAGGGTCAGCTAGGACAGATACAAGTCACAAGTTTCAGAGTTAACATAAGGAAACATCTTTGCTGGCTCACGTTTATACCCAAGAACAAAAATGCTGGATTTTTGGGAGCCACTTTTCAGAGTCTTAGGTTCTAGTTTGAAAGGTACAATTACAGGTTGAAGCATCCTCTTTGTTTTTGGAAATGCCATTAAACTTATTATGTTTAATGCGTTTGAGATCATACTAGACATCATCTACATCTTCAGACACTCCTCACAAATCCAGGCTTTAGGCTGGTCTTTCACTACACTGGTTTTGATGAAAAAGCCAAATTAAAGTCCCTCTTCCTCAGGCATCTAGTCCTCCCTCTTCTCATCTGAAGTTTATAGTCTGTCCCATCCTACAGTAAAGCTGTTTAAAAGTATCATTTCCAAAATGACTGGAAATTAAAACATTACTAAACAAAAAATTCAAGAAAAGCATTTTTTGATGTGGATTGTTTCAGTGCACAGTTTACCCTCAAACAGCGCTATCATCACAGGTGAGGTAACAAGCTGCAGCACACATGATAGGAATTTTTATTGAGGTGAGATTGATTATTCATTGCTTATTCGTTAGTTTGCCCTTTGTAAAAGAGGTAAAAATATCTTCCTCACATCCAAGAGAAGTTCCATAACTAATCTGTAAATACTGGATTCCTGAAAATGTGATTTCATTCTTTATTTTGTCAAAAAAACATTGTATGAGGTAGACCTTCACTGTCTGTCAGTGGTATTTTTTTAAATGTTTTGTTTGTGCATTTTGGTCACTGCTTGTTTTCTATTCAAAAGGGGCCTGATCCAAGCCAAAAAATGTGAAGTAAATTACTCTGATGAGCTTTGGAATATCACCTTAGAAATTACATAGCATGATTTTCTTCAGCCATAATTAGTTGTTCTTTCTAGTGAGCTCTTTCAGTCTTTAACAGTTGATTTTTTACAGTCCTTTTCAAACATTATTAACCTATGATACGATCCCTTCTAAATGCAGCATAGTACATAGCCCTCACAGGCATTTGCTCATTGCATGCCTCTAAGGGGTCAGACACTTAATGATAACCTATCAACATCAGTGAAAATAAACGCAGAATGTACCTCATCAAGTACTGAATCACAAAATTACATATTTGTTGAGTTTGGAAGAGAACTCTTGAGAACACCTAGTGCAATCCCACTGTTCGAGCAGGGTCAGCTAAAGCAAGATCCCTTTGCTGAATTAATGAGATTCCTGTTTGTTCACTTCTCCAGCCTGTTGATGCCCTCTAAGTGATAGCACATCCATCTAGTATATTATAGCCATTCCTCCAGGTTTTGTATCAAACCTAATCAGGATGAGCCCTTCCCCATCAGCCAGGTCATTAATCATGTTAAATAGTCCTGGTGCCAGTATTTGATCCCTGGAGTATCCTGTCAATGACTGACCTCCAAATGGACTTTATACCACCGATCACAACTCTTTTGGGCTCAGCTGTTCAGTTTTCAGTCCATCTCACAGATCACTTATCCACACTTTATTAGCTCTCCTTTGAGGCTATTATGAGTGAGAGTGTCAAAAGCCTTGCTAAAGTCAAGTTAAACATAATCCACTGCTCTCCCTTCAAGTATCAATCTAGTAGTCATGTCATAGTAGGAAGCTATCAGATTGGACAAACATATTTTTTCCTTCACAGGGCCATGATGATTTCCCCAATCACTTTCTTTTCCTTCACAGTGTTGGGAGGGTGGAGCCAGGCTCTTATTGGTGATGTCAAGCAATAAGATGAGAGGCAGCCATCAGAAACTGATGCACAGGAAGCTCTACCTGAGTTTGAGGAAGAACTTTACTCTGTGAGTGACCATGCACTATAATAGATTGCCCAGAGAAGTTGTGGGGTCTCCCTCACCAGAGATATTCAAGAACCGTCTGGACAGAATCCTGTGTAATGTGCTCTAGGATGATCCTTCTTGAGCAGGGAGTTGGACCAGATGACCCACTGTGGTCCTTTGCCCTTCTCTGGCTCTGTGATGTGTCTGCAAATGGCTTCCAGGATTAAGTACTCCATGACCTTCCCAGGGACTGAGGTGCAGCTGACCTGCTTGCAGTTTTCTAGATCCTTCTGCTTGAAGATCAGAGTCATAATTGCTCTTCCTCAGTCTTTTAGAAACATTTCCCAGTTCCCATGACCTTTCAAACATAATTTAAAGTGGCCCTGCAAAGGCATTGTCGAGCTTCCTAATCGATGTAGGTGCATCACATCAGGCCCCATGCACTTTCTCTGGTTTGCTGAAGTGCTCCCAACCTGATCCTCCTCCACTGAGGGAAAGTTTGCCTTGCTCCAGACATTCCATGTGGTCTCAGAGACTGAGATAAAGGGATTGTGTATCTAAGCCTTTTTTGTGTTCCTTGTCACAGAGCCCCTGCCCCATTCATTTCTCTCTGGTACTGAGTAGTCCAGCACTGGCCACAGATAATAAGTGGGGAAGGATCACCTCTCTTTACTTGCTGGCAACATTGCTAATAAAGCCAAGGCCTTGGCCTACTAGATCATGAAGGATATTGCTGGTTCCCGCTTAACTTGTTTTCCATGAGGTCTTTTTCTACAAAGCTCCTTTCCAACCAATTGGCCCCTGACGCGGTTTAGCGCGAGGGAAGGGAGTGAACCAGCATCAGGGGTTCTTGCTCTTGCCTTGATGATAAGAGGTAGCGAGAGCACAGGCGAGCTCAAGGTGAGACGCATCACACAGCTGGAAATGAAGAGGCGAGAGACGAGGGTCTGCACCGTGTGTCAGCCAAGGCTGATTCCCTTTATTAACCAAAATGGTGGGTTTTTATAGGGGAACTGGGAGAAGGTTCAGGAAAGTAGGAGGGCAACAGGAGGAGCATGCAAATCCTCTTATAATGGTTGGACAAGGGAAAATGCATAAACATTAGGGGGGAGGATAGTAACAAGGTGCAAACAAGGATTGGTGGAACAGATGTGGTGCCATGGACTGTCCAATAGGAGCTGTACCTTTGCTCCTAGGAGCCGAGTCCATGGCAACCACTTGCAACATATTGCAACTCGATGCCTCAACCCAGCAAGGGCTTCCAGTTCAAAATCATGTATAGCACAGTCTTTTCTACCACTGTAATTCTGATGTTCACCCAGTCCACAAATCTTCTTTCCATTGTTCTTATGATGAAATTCCTCAAAAGCCATCTCCAATAGGTCCCAGCAGGTACTGTTATGTGAGGCTATTCCTCTTAAGTGCAGACTTTACATTTGTCTCTGCTGACCAAAAGGAACAGGCCAAAATCTGTGCTTCTGATGTCCAGGGTGGTGATCCTGTTTTTTACCCTTCTCGAGTCTCTTAGGATCCTGAACTTCACTATTCCTGGTTAATGCAGCTCACATGAAGACTTCCACATCCCTGACCACTTCTTCGCTGCTTGTAAGTACCAGGTCCACTCTTGTTGTTAGTTACTGGATCACCCGTGTGCAGAAGCACAGCCAATGCACTCCAGAAACCTCCTAGTTTGCTTTGGACTTATGTTTTCTTTCTAGCAGATGTCAGAGTGACAGTGTTAGGAACCTGAGGCTTCTTCCCTCTGTATGACAAAGACCTCAACTACTCTTTACTACTAGGAATGACCCGGATCCCAGATGTGCCCACCAGATCCCAACACAGCAGCTCTCAACTCATCACTCATCACAAGGCGGAGGTCTGTGCATTCCAGCTTGTCTCTCACATGTAGGGCAATGCCAACATGTGATTCTTAAGGGGCCTGGGTTTCTCTTTTGCAGCACTCTAGCTGTGTGAGCTATTCTACCGCATCTCCATTATTTCAGTGAGTCTTCCTATTGTTCCTGTTTGTTTCTCAGGCTGTGTGCATTAGTGTACATACATTTCAGAGGGCATTCCAGTGTGCTGATTTCCCCATGAAGGGAATAAGAGGTTCCTGCACAAGACTATGGAGCAAGCATTTCCTTACTTACATTCCTGTGTTTCTGGTGATCCACTTGTTTTGTTGTTTGCTGTGTCCCATCTATTCACAGCACGTAGGATCTTTGCCTGCCTACCTTGTCCACCACTTGGTATCATGAAGCAAAGAGTCGGCAAAAAATCATCATGCCCACGTCCAGATAAATTTTAACTAGTTTAACCACCTATGAAAATCAGTGACATTTTCCCTTAAAATGTAATGGAGTATTTAACTCACTGATATATTTTCAATCTATTTTCAGTCTTGTATTGAATTCACACATTTATTGGGCCAATCTGATTAATATAGTTTCTGATGAATAAAGTATAAATTTTCATTCTTTATTACTACTTGACTTATAACCCTTCCAAATAGTACTGTAGCCTTTTCTTCAGTTACACGTTGAAATAAAAATTTTAATTATGCCATTTTCCTCCCTAGGGACGATTTCACCTCTTAGTGTTGTAGTTCATTATCTCTATAGTTATATTATCTTTTTTTGGTATACATTTTGAAATATCTAAATTTGATGAGCTGCAGGCATTTAATTCCAATCATTATGCTAGGATTAATAATTGAAATTCAGTAGGAAAAGTAGAATTTGAAGTATAAAGACAAAATATTCATTTAAAATAATGTAATATTTAATATTGGACTTTTTTATTGTTTCGTTATAAGCAAAATTTAAGAAGCTGACTTCGTAAAGGTATGGAAGAAACTCAAATTTATAAGGAAATTAAATATTTTTGGTTAAAAAATTGCAGTAATAATAATAATAAATTAGTATCTTTTGTAGATCTAATGTTCTTTATCTTGATAATTACGGTAGAAGTGTTTAGCAGTTTTGCTTATAATGCAGAGAAGACATATATACCATAGTCCACACTGGACTTTGTAGCTGTAAAATATTAACTGAATATTTTGTGGATTTTTTTGTTTGGTGTGAGTTTTTTGTTGTTGGTTGATTTGTTTGAGGTTTTTTGATTTCTTTTTTCCTTTCAAAAGAAAACATAAACTTCATTTAATCTTAACCACTTTAGAGACAGCATTCCAGTATGTGGGTCTCCATTTAAGGGAGAAAGAGATGGAAAGAAACAAAACTAATGAAATACAACTCAGATATCTTTAGAAGCTTGCATTATTAACGGTTTCTTTAAAGAAATTTGTGTGATATACAAATAACCAGCATAATTCGAACCACATGATACAAAGGAAGAAGTAGTCCTCTGATACTTTAGTTGTATTCTACACTAAAATATAGCTGTTTTGGTGACTTTGACAGCCTGAAGTTAAGTATCTAGTTTCTACTTACAATACAAATTTGGGTATTTCAGGAAGAATTCTGCAGAAACCAGCATAAAGATCAGGGGCATGTTTAGGTTAGCCAGAAAGAGAGCTAAATGGAAGAGCATATTTTCAGTCTCATGATGTCCAGTTGCCTCACTTTAGGCCCTGAATGGACACATGTCACAATTTCAACTACTTCTAGAATCTATTCACTTGTCATGATCTTATCCCATAGAGGTCTCAAGAAATTTATCACCTGCTTTCGATACTCCAAATTTCTTATGCAGTAACATAGGGGTTACAACGCCTGTTTCAGTGCCTGCTGAGGTTTGAAACTTTTTCCACTTCCTAAGCAAACATCACTAGGGGCATTCTAGAATAGAAACTGCCTCACTGTATTTAGTGTTTAAAGTCATTATGTAAGGTGCTCAATGACACTAAAATTCAGTTCTTACTTATCTCCCTAGTGGTTGCTTTACTTTATCTTTTTCCTTTGACCTAGCACGCATTTAATTATACTGTGCAAAGTAGAGCAACTTCAAAAGAAATTTAGAATACCTTTCACTAGTAGCTTTTGCTATAGTTTGATGACTAACATAATTACTTTAAAAAAAAAAAAAAAAGCACAGTATGGAACAGAACCTAGATCTTCTACAACTTGGCTGAGTCCATTAACTGTTAATTTAGAAAGTAAGGAACAAATTTAATCTCACTTCCTTTTCTCTTTTTAGATGGAAATAAATGTGTGTTTCACAATGCAATTTTCAATGGAGTTCTGTAGGTAAGATAAGGAAAGATACAACTCAGATTATAGGAGCTACACATTAGTTGAGATGAACCACCAGCCCACTAAAGACTATTTTCCTTGATATTATGAATATAGGCAGTAAACATTAAAGTATCCAACATCTCAAGGTTGACATACCTGTTGACTCCTTGTTGTGTTGAAATAATTTGTGTAAAACTGTTTGTTCAGAATGAGACAAGTGTACTGTGCATAATTTAGACTTAATACTCTGTTTTTGTGCTGAGGGCATTTTGCAGGTGTTTGAACCATATTTTTGTTAAATATTTCTTTTGTCTTGATGTAAGGATAGAATATCCTTTTTTCCTGGATGATTATGTTACGAGGAGACAGAGTTTTCACTCAGGAAGGCTTTCTACCTAAAAGATAACTCTTTCTCAAAGGCAGTTTCAATGCTTTCTTCCCACCCTTGCGTATCAAGAGAAGTTCTCAACCTCTTTCTCTGATATGTGAGAGGAGAGAGATAACACAGAGATGCTACAGTGCCTCTGCAGCCCGGGGAGTGCATGATGGGGGGCGGGGGGCAGCAATGATAAAGCCCGGGAGTGAACAGAAGGTTTGCCTTCCCCTCCTAGGCCCAGTGCTGTCTTGCAGTGCCAAGAAGTTTGTAAGTTTTAGTGTTTTTGCTTCTGAAATAAACCCTTTGAATCCTTCCCACTGCCTTGGCATTTTTGGGGAAGATACCTGCATGTATTTTACCTTGCACATGTATACTCCTATCATAAATAGAAGCCTGTTGTGCACAGACAAGTATAAACATCAAGCTGAAAGCTGATCCAAATACTTATAGTCAGTAAATGTTAAGTTTGTCTAGGAATAAAACTGTTATGTTTAATGCAAAAGAATCCAAATTGAAAAAAAAAATTAAAAAAGAGGGAGTGAAGAAGTGAGTGGGAAGGTTATAAGAAGCAGACCCTTGGGAACAGAATACAAGACAGATGATATAGGCTTATGATTTTCAATAAAAGATAAATCTGATGCAGATCTAGAAAGGAAAAGATGTCATCAGAACTGCAAAGGAGACTGATAAATCTAGTCCTAACCTGCTTCCTGAAATATGCAAGACATTAATGACTATGGGGAGTGGAGTAATGGAAATAAGATTAAATGTAAATACAGTATCCTTAATGCTGCACAGCAGAAGTTAAACCAAGAATTTGTCATAAACTGGAAGATCATCAGCCAGAAGTGAATGAACAAGAAGTTAGCCTTATAAGTGGATCAGAAGATGCCCCAAGTAGAAACCATCTGAGAGAAGGGTAAGTGTGTTTCTAGAATATGCAGGGAAATATGCTTCCAGTAGAAAATCTGAAATACTAGTATCACTCTGCACATCACTTCTCTGGAATATGGTATACTACTCTGATCAATCATATTAAAAAGAAAAAAAATCAACCTGCATGAGTAAAGGTGAGTACTATTGGGATAACCAAAGTAATGGAAAGTCTTGAGAGGAGAATTTTATTTGTAAATACAAAAGTGAGTTAAACAGAAGATGTAAAGAGATAAAGAATATTAAACTAAAGAATAAAGTATTGTAAACTGCTCATGAATACACTGAGTCTCAACACTGAAATGCTTTCTCCTGTCTGAGCGGTACTTGAATGACCTTTCATCACAGCTAGCAGGGTTGAAACTCAGGTATAAGATAGTTGCTATTTCAGTCAAGGCCAATGAAAGGAACATTCAGGTTTTTTCCAAACAAGGAAATAAACTCAGTGGGGGGCGGGGGGGGTTGGGATTCAGTCCTATTCAAAGTTGTCAATTTCTTCAGCCTTTGGACAAAACAGTGATCTAATCCAGCCTTGAATAGATTTCTCTCTCATGCCTCCTGCCAAAGGAAAAGATCCTGATCACTGCGTGTCCTTCATTGCTTTGAAAGCTTTTCTTCAGAAAATATTTCTTTCTTTTTTAGGCCAGCATATTTACAAACTCTTTGTTAAGTTTGTCTTGAAATTACTTCCATGTCATATTTCGGTAGCATAATGTGCTGAGATAATAAATTCAGGTCAGTATGGGTCTCCAAAACATCAAGTGCATTTATGATGTTGTGGAAAGTTCTTGATCAAGTGAGGTAAATAAGAAGACATGATGGGATAGTGGAAATTTTGCAGGTTACTATGACCTGAGTATTCAACTGGTAAAATAAACATCTGAATTTAACTGGTTAACAGAAGTGTAGCATTTATAGCAAGCATCCAGTAGTGTAAGAATTTCTAAACCAAAAATGTCCCAGATAAAAAAGATTTATAAATATAAAAGGTCATAAAATAGCATTTGACCAAGCAGAAAAGTAAAAAAAAAAAAAAAAGTATTTATATTAATTTTACTTTTGAATTACACATTTCTGACTTTTCAGCATCTCATTGAAGAAACACATTTATAATTGATAGGAAAATTTTGGTTATTTTCCTGTGCTATCATATACTTTAAAATAATTGAGCCTAGAGGTGCAGAGGGAAGCTGCATTCTTTCTAATTGGGTTCATCTGAACTTTTTACAGTCTAGTCTGAGAAAATTTAATTGATAATTAACAGCACTTCAGATCATCTATTTGTGAGGCTTTAAAAATACATGAAAAGCTGACAACTCATTGACTGAATGAAAAACAGTATATACAATTAAATATAAAGAAAATCTTGATTGCCTAAATCAAAGCTTACTGTGTTCAGCAGATGAATGAAATTTGTTACATGAAGAATTCTTTTAATGTCCAAATTGGTTTTTAAATAGCAAATATATTAACTCTCAAACTATTCAGTGCCACACCACAGGTCTCCCTTCTAGAGATTAAAGAGGAGCAGGCAGTCCATTGCAGCAGGTCAGAGGCTTTGTCTGCTGTGAATCACAGCTTTCAACTGCTGACTTCTGACATTAGGAAGTACAAAGTTATAAATGTTGCAACATTTAACCACACATTTTTGTGAAAAAGTCCAGTCAGAGATTCTTCAAGAAATGTGGCCCTTCTTCACCAGATTCACTGAGTTAGAGACATCCCAATACACTTTGCATCTAAGAAGTTAGTGGATTTATTCCAGTGTTGACAATAATGCATGCATCTCCTGCCTATATGTTGAGGATAACAAGTCCCAAAAGGCAAGTTTAACAACCTTTCGACTCTATTTCCTGCTTAGGTAATCTGAGGTACAAGAATACTGCAACACACTCCCTGGAGTTAATAGCTGAACTGGAACTAGCAATAAATCGATGCTAATTTTTAGTTAAGTTTTAGCCTCAAGACCACGTGTTTTCTTTATGCACAAAAAGAAAAGAAGGACATAATAATGTTGAATACATACAGGAAATGCACTATATATAGATATGTGTATATATAAAGACTTGAAATTCAACTAAGTATATGTGTTCCACAGGTTCATCTACAGGGAAGATGAGGAAAATGTTATATAACCATGCTCCACTCTTAAGAGGTTTTTCCAAAACAGTTATTTTTCCTCTCACTATAATAAATAAACTCTAACACTGCAAGGATATTGGTAAGAGACAGTAGCTGAGTGTAAAATCCCAGCCAACCACAGATGGGATAAAATAAGAAACACATGTGCATGCTTGGCAGGTGTTGAATAATTTTTACTTCAGCAGGAAAACGTTCAACACAAGACCTTAAATAATTTGACACCTTTGTATACCATCAGTCAAACATACAAGCAAGGAAGCCATTAATCCTGTGGTGAAGAGACAGGAAGGTTCTATGTTTCTGTTAAAAGAGAGGAAATATTAAACTCTGAACAAGAAAGTAAACTTGTTAATTCCAGTGGGGTTGCCAACTCACCTCTAACTTTTTGTGTCACTAGCGTTTTGGAAATTGAGGTGGAGCCTTCAGGACAACCATAAGGTTGGCAGGATTATCAGCCTCTCAATAAATATACCCTTGTGTGGTTGATTCCTATTTGCTAGTTCTCTGGAACAAGTTAAATTGCATGAAGGAGAAATACTATTGTCACAAACAACTTAAACAGGTCATGAGCAGGTGAAGAAACTAGAAGATTTGGTCTCTTTTCTTCCTTTCTTAGCATAATTCCACTGTATATCTTTTTTAATTTGAAAAAATGCAAATCAGTTATAAATACAAATAATTTATAAAAGAAAAGCATCTTGGAGCAGCAGATTACATGGGAAAAAATAAAAGATGTAATACTTAAATAGTCTAATTCTCATTTGTTTCCTGGAAGCCAGCTACAGGAAAACATAACACATGCTAATGGAAAAAAAACAATATTCATCTGAATTACAAAAGGACTGAATTACAAAATATCCCATTCCTACACATACAAATCACAAGTAACATACTGTGACTTCTAAGGATATCTGGTATGAAGATTCAGTGTGGGCAACTCTTTTAGTGTCAGACTCTTGTCCCAAGCCCTAAGTCAATATGGAAATGTTTGGCCTGAATAATCAGGACTTGTGACTGCAACTGACTCCTATGTTCCAAAAGAACAGCACAAAATGCTAAAAATGATAACAGGAGTCAAGAGACTTAGAGTAGATTCAAGATTTCTTGTCTATTTTGACCAGAGCTAATGAGCTCTGAATCAGAGCTTTACCAAATAAGGAGGATGAATACAACTGTAAATGAAGACTTGGGAACTGAAATGATAGTCCTGAAACAAATGGTTGACTACTGAGGAATGATGACAATAGATATAAGTATACTTGTGAGCTGTTTGTACAGCAATTACTAGTAATTATTTCTACTGTGACTGGAAAAAAAAATTATTGATAAGGCATTAATTATATGTGGATTATTTCAGTAAATCTTTTGGTTCTTATTTTCAAGTTTCATACTTCTGTCATAGTGTAGAAACAAGGAAAATACACTTCTACTATTACTCATTCGAACCTTCTTTAGAATAGGAACAGCTGTTTTTGTGTGCTGTGCTGTTTTCCCTTAATTCAGGGAGATGATTTGGGTGAGAAGATTAATTAGATTCCTTTTGTTGTTTATTTCACTTATTGATGTTCCCTGCCAGAGAAACCAAAGCTACTTGAGTTACCTAGAGGAAAATCAGAGACTTTTAAAAGATCCAAGGCAAATTATTTATTTATCTTAACCAAATTTCAGTGGCATGCTTGTAGTGAAGAGATTTTTCTGTCTCTAAATCTCTTACACAAGTATGTGTGTATGCATGTGTCTTTCTGTTATGGATATATCTGAGAATAAAAAATTATAACAAATTAAAATCAGGATTAAGGACAAAAGCAGTTTCTGCATCTCTCAACAAACCAATTAGATGGCAACTCTAATGAAATGAAATGAACAGCTCTTTTTAAACAAGTGCAAATAATATTCTCTCTGATTATAGACATTGTAGCTGAGCAGGGATAAGAGATGTTGTAAATCCATTAGGGAAGCGCTGCTTGCCTTCATTTCAGTTTAATATTTCTTAAAGCTATAAAATTGTATTATGTTAATGTAACGTACAGTCCAAGTGATAAAGGCAGCTAATGTGATTACCACTCACTGTGCTATAAACCTTTCAGCAAAGCTGAAGATAAATTGGTATTTAACTGTTTCTCATGATGACAATGTTATACAGAGCAGATAACATGTTGAAAGCATCATCTATTTCTTGGGACATTCTTAGATGCTAAAATGTTTAAGTAAATACTAGAACTGACTTTCAAAGCAGTACCTCACTTATTTTGTGGTAAGCAAAGCCTAGCAGGCCAGATATCCTTATTTAAACTATGTACGCAAAGGACAAACCTAGTGTGATGTCACTATTGTGATATTATCACAGATCAGATCATGGAAATTTCAGTTATGCTAGTATTAATGCTCTCCTCTTCATCTTGCTTTCAAAATAAGCAACAGTTTACTGAAAATGAAGGAGAATCTTTATCAATTTTCTTATGGTCATAATACAGCTATTTTTTCCATTATTCACCTTTCACATTCTGAAGTGACAATTTTACCTTGCTCAGTAAGTTTACATTACACTTTAATTCTGCAGTTTTATGAAGCAATTTGCAATAAAATTCTGGTTCACAGACAGAAATATTAAACCGAGAATAGTCAGAACAAAAATATGAATCTGCGGTCAAGGCATTAGCTATTTCTCTGTAGCTTGGAATTCAAAGATTGATCTTTTCTGCTAGGACAGATTTGCACATTTCCTTCCAGAACACTTGAAGTGGATAAGAAGACATGGAATATTACCAGTAGAAGACAGGTAGCCAAACTGCCCATTAAAGGGTCCAGTAAAACCTCCATCTGACGTGGCCTTTCCCTCTTATGCATCTGTTGCAAAATTCAGTGCAGCTGCTGCCCACACATCTACCAGTAGCTATTATGTTTTCTTTCAAGGATTCCTGAAGGAAGGAACTATTTTTTTGTGTTCAAAAATATGGTGATGCATAACTACTGACTTCCCTATTGTTCACTTGTAAATGCCTGTACTTTGGTGTTTGGAAGTAACTCAATATAGATGAGAACATCAGCAGAACAGGACCAGGCAAACTATTGCACAAGTTCATACCCAGCCACACGCTGTCTTTGTTCTCTGAAATGGAATCCATGCTTGGAGACATTCACCCAGTTTTCCTGAAGGCAGTAAGCTTAATGGCTAAAAGCAGTAACTGAAGAAGGGTAAACTGGTCAAACTACAGCAGAAGGAACTAGGTTTGTTCAGCACAGAGAAGGGAAGGTAGCACTTAACAGGAGCCTGGCGATACCTATGAGAAGGTTATCATGAAGCCTGAGTCAGTCACTTTGCGTTGGTTTATGGCAGGGAAACATTTTTCTTCATCAGGACTGTCAAACAACATAGCAGATTGCCCATAGAAGTTGTGAAGTGTCCAGTCTCAAAGGTTTTCAAGACCTGACCATATAAAGTGCTGAGGAACTTGGTCTGACCTCATGGTTGTTTCAACTTTGGCAGGACACACCTAAGGTGCCTCCCCGGCTGTCTCATGCTGTGATACTATGATTCTGTATTTTCAGTGCAATGTTATCTAGTACTGAGATGTCAGAGAATAGCAAGAGGGTGGCAGTGATAAAAAATTAGAGGGAAATAAATGGAGAGCTAAGTGTAATTTACTATGGAAGTCACTCTCCAGCATTTAAATTGTTAGAAATTGTTATCTTTTAGTATCCCATAATACTCAAAGATACCTTGCTAAGAAGTTGGGAAACATTACTAACTTGAATTGATCACTGGAAAGAAAACTTTTGGAGACACTTTATGAATAATACTGAACAGTTTCTTTATGTTTACATATGGAAGAAGCACATGTTATTTACATCTCTCTTCATTCTCTTGTCTTACTCACTGTATTACTTTTTTCATACCAGATTCTATATAAGCTTATGAAGACATATAATTCCTTTCTACCCTCTGACTTGAGAAAGGGGCTAAAATCTACTAGAAAACATACCAGTTAAAAAAATTAAGAACTCAAAAAAGCATGCATAATAAGTATCACTTTCAAAGAGAGATGGGAGCAAAATTCCCAGTCTAGTTACAGATGTAGACATCTCCCAATACTTCCCAAATCCTTGCATCTAGGGGCTTAACTGTGGGTTAGTATCTAATGTCATGAAACCTAGCAGCACATTAAAGCTTAAAAAGTCAGGGTAAAGCATTTCAGTTTCTTTCTAATGGTGATTAATTAATTTTGTATTCACTTGAGTAACATTAATCAGAATTTACCATGAATGTGAATAGAACATTTAATTTCTTTTGCATTTCAGGAGAACCTATTTGAATGAATAATTGTACAAAAATGAATAGCAGAGAGAAAGGAACTGAAAGTTTCCATGCCAACCATAAATTGTACAATAAAATAAAATCCATGAGTACTTTATTTGTTCAACTTTAATAAGTGGCACATTCATTCCATGGAAATACAGTATAGGAAATGTATAGTCCTGTGCCATGGGAAGCATACAACAAGAAATGTTGTTTATGTCTTGACACACACTGTTACATTATTTCACTAGTGACAATCATAACAACTTCAAAGAAATATCATAAAAATACTAGCAGATCTGCCATTTTTTGTTTAAAACTGAGGATTTGCCATTCTTCCTTTTTCCAGACTCAGGCTGTAACTGTTGCATAAGAAAATCTCAGTACTTCAGAGCCTGCCATGATACAGTTCTTCAGAGAATGTTTTTCTACCTATCCAATTTCTTTGGAATTGCTGCCTTCTTCCCTTTGCCCATATTTTTTTTCCACCCTACTCTGTTCTCTAGAGATCACCTTAGGCTGATCAACATTAAAGATTCTGAAGCAGTATCTGAAATCCTTACTTCCAAGAAGAGCAACTTATTTTTTAAGTAGACCCACTGAAGTAATTGGGACTAATTTTCGAACTGTTAGCTGGAATTGAAAAGTTATGAGACTCAAAGCCTTGTAAACCACATCCCCGATTCGGATGTTTAGTATTACTTGGAGTTCAATGACTCAGTCACAGATTAAGTAGCTTCCAAAAGTTTCAAACTACAGCTCCAGAAATTTTATGCCAAAAACCAAGTAACCAGATTAGATGTTACCAAGTCCTGAGTTCTTAGTTTGTGGATTTATCTATGAGGTGAACTTAATTGTGCAGAAGCAGACTCACATCTGTAACGTAAATAAAGGATTAGGAGTCTGGGTCCTACAATAATAGCAAGTACTAAAATGTATTTTGCTATGGAATTTATTATATTGAATAAAAGTATAAACTGGGGAGATTTACCTTACCCAGTTGAGAGTGACTAATTACCTCATCTTTCCTAGAAAGGATGAGCAACAGATAAGATGTAGAATATGTTCTTTCCTCTACTGACAAAAAGTCCAAAAGCTTCCATGTGAGTTACCTTTTTAACTTCACCTTGAAATGTTATTCAACAAGTGCATCCGAGCTACAGATTACCTAATGTTCATCTTAACCACACTGTATTATTTATTTTCTTAATACTGAAACTGTATCCAATATCATTTGCCTTCAGCTGTGGAGAACTATTCATATCATCCATATTCTGTATCATGTAAATTCTTTCAATAAATTCAGGGCTAAGAAAACAGCAGTCAGATTAAGGCTTATCTTTTGACATATATTATATCTGTGTTTCTGTAGTTTTTAAGATACAAAAGTTTGAAAAACCTCAAATATTGTGACAGCTTTTTGGGTTTAGGAAGAAATTCTGTAATTCATGACAGCTTCTAACAAGTCACTCCAAATCTTTGCAGATTTGGAAGTGTAACGTTTACATTGTTGAGCCCTTCAGCATATTGCATGTAGCAATTTCTTAGACTTGGTTTCCAGTGTGAGGTATTGCAAACATAATGATGTCATTAGTTCAGTTTCACTTGCTTTTAGACATAAGAATCATGTTGATTTTTAAAAAAGTTAAATATCACTTTGAGCACCAGGAATCAAAACCTCACATTTCAGTGAACAAATAGTGAGAATTTTTTGTTAATGAAATGTGAATAAAGGCTTGATATCACCTTCTCCTGAAACACTAAGCTATGGAGAGATAAAAGCTAGTGAATACAATATATTTTTTATTACATATATCTTGCACTGCTGATGACTTTTTGCAGCTCAAACATATTTTTGTTTTATATTCAGAATACTGAATAATAAAGAAAAAATTCTAATATACTTTATTTCCTGTTCTTGCTGATGACACAAGGAAGTGTTTAATATACTGTGGAAAGAGAATAGAATCAGCAGCTGGCTTACCTGGGAAATGAGTTTAGTGTGCAAGCAAATCCTTGATTTGCACAATCAAAGAGAAGAGATAAAGCATATACTGCCCTCAGATGATAACTAGAAACTGGCTATGTTCATTACCAATATACCCAATTCCTTATCAGCACATCTTGCAGTTTATACCTCTCATGCAATTTACAAATCTTGAATAATCTAACAAGGGCTGATTTCACATGTGGTTACCAGTCTTGTAAATAATCTTCATGGAGTGTGAGGGGGAAAGAAAGGCAAATTAAGACTCTGAAGGGCAGTTTCTCAGACGGCAGCTAGCAATGACAGTTTGACAGATTTTCTGGTGTTGTGGAAGAATTATACGTAATAACTATATGGATCTCTCACTTTCCTCCAAGGATTACATATTTCTTAAAGTGTCATAAATACAAAGCTGGGGGAAGCATTGCTAGGTAGGAAAATATGAAATCCTATTTTATTTCCCTTGCAACTCATTTGCATAATGTAATCTGGTGGGTTGTATTTATCAGTGGTGGGAAGACAGTTTAAACAAATGTTCAACATATGTATACCACCAGCAGCAAAAGGTCATGGTTTTAGCAGGCAGTTAAAAAGTAAAGAAAGGCCGGCAATGTCTGCATTCTCCCTGCATCATAGTGACAGCAAATCATAGGTCGCTAACAGAATATCTGTCAACTTGGAAACATTTGCTGAGCATTTTGTTCTGGCTGATACAGACTTTTCAAGTGAGTCATTATACTGGGAGGCAGCTACTGCCGTTTCAAAAAGTATCTTGAGACTACAACAATTTCATATCAGTGTAATTCAACAGCAACTAACTAACAAACTAGCTAAGTGCTGCACTATCCATCCAGTATGACTGTTTCCATGGTAATTGGATACCCAGGCATTTTACTGAAACCTGTTTGCCAGACATTGCTAAGGACTGAGACTTTTCCTTTCTACATTTGACGGGTAGACACACTGAATAATTAACTTTCACGATTTCCAGATTCATAGTATCTGACTGAGTATTCACAACCCAAAAGCAGGTTGATAACTTGTGTTCTGACTCCCTTTCCTTTCATCCAATTTCTACTGAAACATTTTAAGCTAAACCCCTTGTCCCCTTACACTAACATACTCCAGTAAAAATACCTGTTCAACTCAAAATATGTAGGATCTTATACAGGCAGTTATTTCCAAGTACACTATTGAAGGATTTAATCTAGTGTCTTCCCACAAAGAAGACTTATTTAAAATCTGTGTTATCTTTTGTCAACTCACTCTGATTTCTGGGTGTAAAACAACTTTAGTCTATGAGAACAGCTACAGAATGACCTATAGCCATATTGAGGACGAAACAGGGAAGAGGACAAGGGAAAGAAAAAATGAACTGTCCAGTATCTTTGATAAACTGAAAACAAGTGTTATGACAATTATTTTTTGTGCCTGTTCTTACCCAGCCTTTCTTCTAATTGATCTGTTTATGTGCCAGTAAAAAAAACAGGTCCTGTTTTTAATCTCATATTCCATCTGCTTCTGGAATTACTGCTAAGGGCAGGTGGCAAATGAGTTTTTTCTAATTGTCCAATCTTCTCCATGGGACAAATTCTGCCTCCTTGTTCAAGCTGAGTAGTTCTTTACCAGCCTTGGAATAGAGTAGACAACAGCATCAGCTGAGTACATGTGACAGAATCTGACTCACTATGAAATGAGGGCACATACAGTTTAATGTTACATGTGTGATGTACTCCATTTATTATGAGACAATAATTTTAGTTGGAAGATTTCAGCACAATAAACCAGAGCATGACTTAAAGGCATCTGCTTTATGACTAGTCTTTTTAGTGACATGTCTACATACAGTTGTTTCTGTACCTGTTAGTATTATTGTGTTTTGTTTAATATAATGCTTTGAAAGGTTGTATTTCAAGAAAGAATGATTTTTTTTTTTCACAGTGCCAGGTTCTAACCAGGAAAACATCATATGAAAAAAATGACAACTTGAGGCCTATATTCATCAATCTGATTTGTGAATACCAAGATTTTTACTGTAATTTCAGTGAAAATCCAAATCAGGTTTATACCTGATTGAATTTTACATTTTCAGACACACATTAACACATGTACGGTGGTATATATACTTATATATAAGTATATTCATGCATATAAGCATCATATAAGTACGCATAAAGTCTCTGAAAAAATGGCACTAGTGATTTTCAAGAGGCTTATTTGACATAATAATAATAATTCATTGATCTCCCTTCCTTATTGAGGGCTGATAATAGAATAGGCTGAGGGGAAGAATCCATGCCAGTATCTTGGATCAAAGGCTTTACCTCTTTGGTCACATAGGTGCTGAATCCATGGCATATTTCCAAGTAAAAGTGCCTGCAGCAACATTTGCTAATTACAGGTTGTGTTCTACTGTTTCCAAACAGGGTGAAAGTGACAGAAGTTTAACTGTAAATAATTAC
Source organism: Myiotriccus ornatus (assembly GCA_036023395.1). Classification (NCBI taxonomy): domain Eukaryota; kingdom Metazoa; phylum Chordata; class Aves; order Passeriformes; family Tyrannidae; genus Myiotriccus; species Myiotriccus ornatus. The sequence goes on along the minus strand of JAYRBT010000177.1, from coordinate 34,761,362 downwards.
ACACTTGAGTAAGTATGTGATTAGCCCTATTTGTTGTGGTTGGGACTAGAGTGACAGGACAAGAATGGAGTGATTGCATTATTTACAGCTTAATTGTAGACAAGTAATTACTTATGTAAGCTGGTGCTGTGGGGTCAGTGAATACATGCCTGAGAAGTCTAGGGTTTGAATGGAAACTTCAGAAAATTGGTTACCAAATGATATAGCAGAAGTGAAAATTCTGTGCATTTATCTAATTACAGAAGGAGGTTCTTGAATTAAACGTCTTAGAATGTTAAATGTCTTGAAAACAAGGATTAGATGTAATATTTAAAGAGTAATTCCAGCCTAATAAATCACAAATGCCACCTAGTGGCTTTTTCTGTCTAGTGAAACATTACATACTCAAGAAAAAAAAAAGTGTCTAAAAAAGCCCCTTGTTTAATAACACTGTGCTGTTTCCATGAGTGCGCATATGGTTGATGAGATTGTCTGTGAACACTTTTTCAACCTAGTTCCCAACTACATTTTCCTTTCATGGGATCAGTTTGTGAAAATCTTACTTATGTTGGCAAATAGCATTGAATAATCCCATTATTAAAATGTAGTTCAACTCCCTGCTTTGGAACTGTATTTTAACTATGTGCTCTCCTTGCAAAGTAGGAGAAGGTTCTGATTTACAACAGGAGATGTTAAGTCAGTAATAAGGTTAGATAAGTTAATTTAGTTAAATTACCTTAACATGTCAGTAAATTATCCTAATTTATTAATATTTGTCTAAGTCTGTTCAACCAAATAAATAAAGGTTTGATTTTTTACTTGTGGGTCAGATGTAAGGTACCTCCAGGCTGCCCAGAGCTTTAGACAATATGGTCTTGAAAACCTCTGAGAATAAAGACATCACAACCTCACTCAGTAACCTGTTTATCTGCTTGACAGCCTTCATGGCGGAATTAAAAATTTTCTGTTAGACTCACCTTGGACTTCTCTTGTTTTGACTGGTTCTGTCTTGATGATCCCCTTGTAGGCATTGTTAGGCTGCTATTAGCTGCCTGCCAAAGCTGTCTCTTTGAGCTGAACAAGCAAACTCCCTCAGCCTCTTCTCACAGAGCAAGAATTCCAGCTCCCTGATCATCTTGGTAGTCCCCTACTGAACAAATATCAGATTAATAATGCCTTTCTTATATATTGGAGGGGGCCTAAATCTGGGTGTAGTGTTCTAGATTAGTCCCAAAAAATACAAAGTAAAGATGAACAATGATTACCATAATGGTAAACACATTCCCTCTTCTAGGAGCTTGGTTGACTGAGTCCAGCTACTAGCAGCTGTTGTGAAGAAAGACGAGGGTCCACATATGAAAAAGATTGTGAAAATATTAAATTGTTTTTATTCTGAGACAGCAAGGGCTTAAAAATCTCAGAAGCACTAGAAATTGAGTCTTGTGAGGAATGCAAACAAATGTTTTTAAAAAATCTCTTTTGTAACCTGATTCAGTAAAAAGCTTTAAATTGAAACATCAAAGTTTCATAATTTAGCATGGTTATTTTGGCACAGTGTCTAGTAATAAAAATGTTAGTGACTTTCAAAAACTTTTGAATAGTCAATTTGCTTTGACAAACTGTGATTAGCCTTCTTTTTTCTCTACTTGTGGATATGTACACTCTCTTGATTTCAGAACTTGAAAATAATGCCAATGATAAATTGCAATTAAGTGACGCAGCTAAACATAGGCACTTATGTGAACATTCTATGTTTTAAAATATTCAAGCATATATATTTAGGTAATTATTTCAAGGGAAGCTTAGTGTTGTGCACATTGCAAATGAAAGTTTAGTGGTGTCTAACTGCTCAAGGTGCTTTGTTTCCCAAGATTGACCTGAGGCCATTCAGAGCTGTTCCCTCTGAAACATTAATTTACCTTAGACGATTCATTTGTTTCTACACCAGAGTCATTACTAATGCCATCTACTTGAAAAAATTTTCTACGGAATGTTCTGCATTTCTTTATGGCATGACACTACAACCATCATATGCCTCAATCCTTATATACTTTTAGTGTATGTTTATCTTCAAACAGAATAATTTTATTCAATTAATTTCATGGGACTAAGTACAGTTGTTGCAGAGATTTTAATATAACTGGAATTTGTTATATTTTTCAGTGTGATGGAAAGGAAGTAGAGGTTCAAGAAAGTTAGGTACCTTCTCTCCAAAGATCATATAACAACTCAGTGAGACAATATGGTGCAAATTGTCACCTCTGCTCTTGATTTCTTTTTTGCTTCATTGTTGTTGTTTTGGGGGGTTTTTTAAGCAGAATGACTATAGTTATTGAAAGGGTTAGCTGATGCATATGGTAGTATATGTGTTCACTTTCTTAAATAATTAAATCTAAAACTACATTCAAGTGTCTCAGTTCTACCCCTACTTTTATTATAACATTTAAAATTAAAAGATGTAACTTTTTGAATCTAAGTAATTCCTCAGAGGTATATTTGCTTTTACATTCCTTTAATTTCGCTACTCTAGTGGAAACTCTCCACGATTCTGTATAACTGATCACTGAGTGGAAAGAACCCCTGAAATTACCCATCAGAATAAATGTTAAATTGCTACCAAGTTTTATAGTGTAGCCTATCCTTTAATCATGTTCTTTGAAGTTCCTTAAAATAACACAGTATATAAGAAACCCCATATTGAATCTGAGGTAATATAAAACAAATTTTAAAGTGTAAATTATTTTTTACAGATTGGCTATATATCTTCATAGAAAGAAAACAATAGATGACAGATTTTGATTACATAATTTAGAAAACAGGAACAGCTTTTCTGAGTGGACACAGTTACTTCCCATGGGATATGGTAACACACTAAGATTCCATGGCTGCAGTTGGTTATTAGTGACACTACTAATAACAGTAATTGGAATCTTTGTCATTTTTCTTGACCTATATTATTCCCTACTCTTTTTTACTCATGCTTTTTCTTTCTTCTCCTTCTTTATTCCATCATGTATGCAAATTCGTTATGGATAGTAGAATGAACAAAGATCTGGTAATAAATCTTGCATGATATTAATTTTGTTTCTCACTTATTTCATCCTTTGTGCTTTATCATCTGATTATTTTTTAAAATATATATGCCCAAGATAGATAGATAGATATATAGACACACACATACATACTTGGAAACCCTTAGGAACAGACACTAAGTTGTATTGTGAAGTGATTGAAACCATCATTCAGCTGTGTATTAATGGTCTCTCTCTCTCCTGTAATTATTATCTTATATTTAAAAAATAGCCGGAGATTTCTGAAAGTAGTCAATATCTTACTCTATTTCTACACAAGCTAACAGTTGTTTGTCTATGTTCAGTTTTAATCAAAACATCTTCACACCTGACACTTCACGTCAGTAAAAATAAACTCTGTGCTAGATCCCTAGAAGATTTAGTTTTGTGAGTGCTTGTTCAAGAGTAACAAATAGTGGAGCCATTAATTTCATAAGTGACTGTCTGAGTAATTCCTTTGCTACAATTCCACCCTTCGGTATGGATAGCACTAAGATGTTTAGTAGTATCTCATTTAATAGTGGGTTATCATGTTGGATTTTTCATGTAACCCAATGCAACTACAATGAAAGTCAACAGAATGGGTTCTGTGGTCATTAGCTCACATTGACCACATAGTCTAGGATCCTAATCCATAGTAGTCACCTTTCTAGAGCGTGTGGTAGTTTTCATCTATCCAGGAAGTTTAGATCCTTATATCATGAGAAGGAATGTATGACTGCATTTCTTTTTGAAACAGCACATTAGAGAATGCATCGTGAGCGTCCTTCAGACCTGGTAATAGGGCAGAATCCTCTAAGATAGGGATGAGAACTAGGTCATAAGCCACTTAGTGCTTATGCCATAACTCCTGAATTCCTATTACTTTGTTGATATTATTTCTTTACAGCCAGTGCAGCCTTCAGAAAATCTGCTTTGTTTTCACTTGCATACAGTAGGGAGAAGGCCATGAGAGTGCTGGAAATCAAAAGAGGAATATATGGTGGAAATGGTGAACTGGAAGACTGACTGAATGACTTCTAAAGGCAATGCAAGAACACACAAGATAGGGTCAACATCTAAGCCACATGCTGAGCATAGCTTCTAGCTTTGGTTTGAAAAGTTTCCAGAAACTGACAAGAGTTTTTAAGGCAAGTTGTTGGTATGTCTGTTGTTGAGGGTGACCTTAAACATACCCCTAACTGTTGAGATACATATCTACTCCTACTTTTAAAAGACATATGGGTTCTAAAGATGTTTACAAAGTTTCTAAAAACATACAGTGAAATAAAACAAATAATTGTTGACAAAATCTCTGATATTTAAGAATTCTTCACTCATTTATTTTTCTGTAGTTTGAAAATGGATTTTAATCAATGATTTAATCAGCTAGTGATATTAAAACACTTTGACTTCTATGACCAGTGAAATCACTAATAGTCCAAATAAATGTTCTATGAAGGCCTTTGGTCTCGAAATAAACATCATTTTTTGAATTTAATAAACAAATACCTTAGGAAAAATTTATTACCTCTTCATTTCTCAATGTGGCCAGCTCTTTTTTTCACTTCCCTTTCTTTAATTCATAGAATCACAGAATACCTCTTGCTGGAAGGGACCCGTATGGATCACCTCCAGGCTGAACAGACCACGTTGCCTTAGCTGCCCCTTGAAAGTCTTGCCTGTCTTATATTAAGGCACCCAAAATTACACACAGTACTTGAGGTGGTTCCTCATCTCACCTCTGCAGAGCAGAGAGGGACAATCACCTCCATCAACTGTCTGTCTATGCTGTGCTTGATGCAACCCAGATACTGCTGGCCCTCCTGTCTGCCAGGACACACTGAATACTCTTGTTCAATTTGTCATCAGTCCAAACCCATCAATTTCCACAGGTCTGCTTTTCAGCCTTTTATCCCCCTATTTACATGTAAAACCATGATTACCCCATCCCATGGCTCTTGTTCTTGCTAAATTTCATACTGTTGATAATATCAGATCTCTTGTTAAGGCCCCTCTACTCTCAAGGGTGTACACAGCCCCTTCTAATTTAGTATAATTGGCAAGTTCATTTAATGTAGATTCAAATTATTTCAACTGGAAAAAAAATTTTCATTCATGACTAACAAAAACTTAGTGAGAAGTCAAGAAATGGTAATGAAGTCTGCTTAAATATATATGATGTCTGTTATTATTAATTATGTTGATTATTGCTATGACTAAGAAATAAATAGGAGGAAACTACAGATTTGCCTGGCCAAACATGGAATAGTGCTACCTCAAAGAACATGCAGCATAAACAGATGAGTAAGAATAGAGACAATCAAGTCAGCTGAACTGTATGATGTCAGCAAAAGTTTTTCCAGGTTTTTTGGTGGAGCTAGGATTCCAGGTAGGAGGCAAATAAGTTAATTAACAAGAAAGGAATGAAAGTTCGGTCCGGAGCAGAGAGAGAAAGGGGTGCAAAGAGATAAAGAAAGAGAGAGATGCAAAGAAAGTATGCTACAGGCTCTTCCTTTCATTAGGTCAGACATTTCTCTCTGATGGAGATTATGCAGATGATAATTAATTCATGACACAATTGAAACTCTCTTACTGGCTTAAGTTTAGAATTTAGAGCTATTTACCACTTTAAAAAAACACACAATAGAGTAAGTACTACTTAATTGCTTCTGCAATTAATCCACTTATCATTCAGCCATTGATGACAATTTTCACTTCCTCAGTCAGTCATAAAGTGACTAACTGTTACTCTTAGGTGGTATCCCAGACCACCTACTTTTGAATGGTAAACTGCACCAGATTGTCAGAAACTGCTCTTAATATATGTCTGCATTCTTGTCTGAAATGGTCTTAAACCCCTCCACTCACAAAATACCTCTTTTACCACATGAAAATATGACTAATTTCAAACTATTAATAATTAAAATTTTTACATTTAAAAGTTACATTTTCTTCTCCCAAACTTATGGCACAATGCATTATTTTTTTATTTAATAATATATCCACTCTTTTCCATCGTTCCCTTCCCTTCCCTTCCCTTCCCTTCCCTTCCCTTCCCTTCCCTTCCCTTCCTTTCCCTTCCCTTCCCCTCCCCCCCGCTCCCTTCCCTTTCCCAAAGCTTCCCAAACATTCCCTTCCCAAACCTCCTCAAACCTTCCCTTCCCAAACCTCACAAAACCTTCCCGAACCTTCCCTTCCTAAAACTTCCCTTCTCTTCCCTCCCCTCCGTTATGGTACTATATATATATATTCATTTAAAATACGAAGTTCAAAGCTTTTTCTACCTGTTTAAAGATGTGGTACCTCTCAAAAAGTGGAATTGTCAGAGAATAATGCATATAGGCCAGACACAGACTGAAATAAGTTGGAAAAGAAACAGTTGTTTTCAATATACCTATCAATACTATCAGATGAGAAGGAATCAAAATGCCATTACAGTGAGGGAGCTACTTCAAGGTAGATAAATTCCTAGTTGTTTTGCATGCCATAATGAAAAAAGAACTGTCATTTCAGGGACTTAATTCTAAAAATAAACCACTTTAATTATGGAAGATTCACGTGTGCTTTAACATAAACTTCACCCATCCAAAATCAGATTTAACCTCCTTATGAACGGAGTTGTGAGATTAAGTTTACAGCTTGTATCTATCTTCTACATTTTACTTCTTTAGTGAATCCATTAATTTTCTTTTGTTGGAGGGAGAAATTTTAGTATTAAGAGCTAATTACAGATACTTAAAGAATGATATAATTTTTTTTGGTGGGTTTTCTTAGAAAAGCAGCTCATAATGTAAGACACTGAAAGCTAGATTTTTGCTGGCTGCCTAATAACATTCCCAGGGTGCCATTCCTCTCATCCTTGTGGCAGTTGTTATGTTTCACTCCTCTTTGCTTTCCAGTGCTAACAGTGAATAAATGAAAATGCCTTTTCACTGGTCATTTCCCTAAATGTGCTCATGGCCTTTGCTTATCCTGCATGTATAGGCAAGCTGACACTTTTCCCAACACAGAGAGCATAGAAATGCTGGCAGCTATAGGGCTGTGGCACAAACAGCCAAACTGATTTTCACAAATGGATATGCAAGAGCTTAGGTCTCTGTTAGAGATTCTAAATCAGAAAGTATGTCAAGCAGCTCTGCTGCTTTGCCTTCCCAACTTTGCCTTCACTGGGCAATACAATAAGTATAATTTGCTTTTGGTAATCCGTATTTGTTTCTGCTTTGCAGTTGATACAAACACTGAAAATAGTTGGTCACAATAGACTTCATGATCCAGCTGCCAAATGACCACATGGATGCTTCTGAGGCACCTTGCAGGTTAAGGCACCAGGCACAGTAAAAACACATATGGTACACAAGAGCAGGACCTGGACTGTTCGTGACAGTTAACTGAATGAAGATTGCAAAACAGGCCTTGGAATGGCATTCAAAATGTATGGAAATATCCAATTATCAAACTCAGTGAAATTTCCACAGCTGATGGTGACTGACTGTTTTCTAAGCACTGATTCTGAAAAAAAAAATGGTTCAAAACTAGCAAAGCTTGTAAAAAATCATTTTCCTTTCTCTCTCTTTCTGCTAGCTCTAGGAAGCACATTACAAAGTTATGCTTACTTTACAAGTTTACTATTTTCAGATATCTCTCTCCTTCATTAGGAGAGGTACTTGCTGAGCCTGATTGACGGGTGAGAAAGTTCTGACTAGGTTATTCACTGTAAGGTTACCATAGCTACTTTTTTTTTTTTTTTGGCAGCATGAACTTGCACAAATATATTGTGGGCTTCATAACTATTTTCCCTGGTAAACATTTCTCTGTTCAACTTTTAAAAATTCCTCTGGTAATTTTTCAGATTTTGCTCTTTAGAAGTAATTTACTTTTTCAGAGATGTGTCTTGACAGCATTTTACACAGTGTATACATGTTCTTTATCCTACTTTCTACTCTAGTTATTGTTTTCTATATCTGTGTGATTTGTGGTCTTCTGCTTTCTTTTTGATTGAACACATATTATTTCACATTGATCTGTTTATTATTCTCTCAGGCTATTGCCAAAATATTTCCTATATAACAGTTAAAATTATATTTAATGCAAAGGAAGTAAAGAACCATATGGTAAGATGTTAATTCAGGATTTTTATAAGCCAGATTCCACTAATACTTGGTTATACCTTATACTTGTTAGGTAACCTTATCTTGGCTCCCCCATTACTAAGATTGTTCTGACATCTTTAAATACAGCCAAGTTATGGCTGAATCTGCTGGCTGTGCAAGCTTACCTGGGTCCCAGGGTTCAAACCTTCAGACTGGATGTGAGACTTGCTGGTTGCCAAAGCAGAATCCTCACAAGTGGGGTTCTTGGAGCTGCTACACCAGAACAACCTGATCCTGTCCTTAAAAAGGAGCACTCACAGATAAGGGCCAAAATATATGGCAGAGGGGAAGATATTGTGTACTCCTCACAGTTTTACTCTTAGTGGTGTTAGAAATCTGATTTTAAATCCTTTAAGATGATCAACTGGACAATTTTCCTTCATCTCCTTCCTTTCTTATTTTCAGTATTATCTAATGTCATACAAAACTAGGATTTTTCTCCCTACTGCCTAATTGCTTACTCAATTCTGCAAGAACTGCAAAAATGTCACCTTCCTAGAAACAGAGGCTTTAGAGGATTTTTCATAACTAAGGACGTTTGATCTACGAATTTTTTTCACAACACTTGAATAAAGTAAGTATAATGCAGGTAATAGGGGGCAGAGCCTTTTTTTCCTGAAGGAAATTAATTATTTTGACTCTTATTTTCATCCTGAACTAGAACAACATGGCAAAGCATAAAATTTCTTCCTGCACTGCAATCTTTAAAAAAACCTTTCCTTTAAGCAACATGCTAATTTTAGCTTTTATAGTCGTACCTACTAACATATTACAATTAAATAACTGTCGGCCAACTGTCTGGAATATCCCAGACAGAAGGATGGTGCATGCATGTATACTGACGTGCACAGGAGTAACAGCTGTTTATCTGGGATATCCAGCTGTCCAGCAGCTCAGTCTTAGTTTCTGTCACAGTTCCATCAAGGATGTGACAGGGGGTGGCTGGATGGGCAGGAGGATTCATGGATATGACTACTGCTGTTACAGTGGTTTTTTTTATTCATCAAGCTACTGTTGGATGCTTGCTTTCTTCTCAGTGTTATACAAACCTGAATACCACAGGGATTTATTATAATTCCATACAAATATGGACTCCAAATGTGGGGTAAGCTAAATCTCTCATATTATAATCTGCCCCAGAAGCTTTAGTCACCCATTCATAAGGGAAACTGAATAACTTTATGGCAGATATAATTAAATCAGTGATTCCTCTCTGTAGAAAAGCTCTATGAGTGATTCTAATAAATGCTGTTATATGCTTCTGTAGGAACTAACACAGGGGCAAACAAATAATTAAACACTTTTTGATTTCACTTTTGCAAGTGAAAATGTCAAGAATCAGATTTACTTGCCCCAAGATAAAATATTGTGTTTAAAATTACCTAAAACAAACTTGAATGTTGTTAGTCTTATGAAAAGTTCCTTTTTTTTTTTTTTTTTGAATCAGATGGTTTGGAAAAGACCTCCGAGATCATC
>JAYRBT010000177.1:34713695-34751604 GCA_036023395.1 Myiotriccus ornatus | reverse complement strand
GATGATCTGCTCCATAACCTTGCCAGGCACTGAGGTCAGGCTGACAGGCCTGTAGTTTCCCAGGTCCTCCTTCTGGCACTTTTTTTGGATTGGTGTGACATTTGCCAACTTCCAATCATCTAAGACCTCCCAGGTGAGCCAGGACTGTTGGTAAATAATGGAGAGCAGCTTGGAGAACTCTTCCGCCAGCTTCCTCATCACCCTAGGATGGATCCCATTTGGTCCCATAGACCTGTGACGATCCAAGCTGCTCAGCAGGTTGCTGTTTCCCCCTTGATTACAAGGGGGTTATTCATCTTCTTATCCCTGTCTACAAGCTCCAGAAGCCAGCTGTCCTCAGGACAACCTGTCTTACTGCTGAAGACTGAGGTAAAGAAGGTGTTAAACACCTCAACCTTGTCCTCATCTTTGATAACTATGTTCCCACCCATATTCAGTTGTGGTAAAATCGAAATTTTAACAGAGACAATTTTGGTCACAAAAGATGTTGAGCAGAAATTGTCCAAAAATTCAACAAGTTTATTTTGACATTTCAAGTCACTGCAAGCTATCAATACCTTTATGGAACTCCTCTGTTAGTATCAATATTAAAAAGAGGATATTAATAGATAAATTACTCTTAGGTCTCATTCTGTTCCTTTTAACATTCTTTACTCATTCTGAAATTAGCAAAGTATTATTAATGATTTTCTCTAGTCTTTACAATTAACACTGTTCCTCAAATTGTCTCAGCTCAGAAAAAGTATGACATTTCTCATATTGTATCTACTTGGTGATGTAAAGTAGCAGAAGATATAGCAGCATGACTTAAACATAATGCTTGTAAATACCTAAATCTTTGGATACAAATTAGTCAGAGTTGATATGAACATCATGAAATCCTTTGTCTTTAGAATTTCACTGTGTTATATTGTGGTAAGCTATTTGCATGTGAATACTGTGAGTAAGCAATGGCTTCTTACTCACAGTGTGTCATGCTATTCCTATTATTTCTCTGAAATTATATCCGTACAGTCTCTATTTACATTGCCATACCACAACTGCCATATTAGAGTGTAAAAGTAAAAATTGCTCAAAAGCAAAGTATTTGAGCTCAAAATTTAAGATGGACTGGTTCATGAGAATCAATGGAAAGTGACTACAAATGAAGATGGTGGTACAGACAATTAGCACTTAATGGAGACAGTGAAAGTGGAATCTAAGCGTGTGCAACAACATATAAATATGTCTCAGCAGAGACTCCAAACATTCAGATTGGGCAACACAGGAGGAAGAAGGAAATTGAGTTAGAAAGTAAAGGAGAAAAGAAGAAAGAATGACAGGTGAAATAGGTGAGACCTGTGGTAGAGTGAGAAAGTAAGCAATAGGTGAGGCATTGAGGAAAAATTATTTAATGAAGAAGAGATGGCTGCAGAGGACAGAATCGCTGAATTCCTTTCAATTCAAGAATATTTAATGTTCCAAACTTTATTGCCTTCCTTTTTAAATCCTATATCTACTTTCAATTCCTTTCATGTTGCTACTCATATTCTAAATAACAAGGCTTTTTTATCCTTTAGAAAAGCAACAGACTCTACTGTTTGTTGCACAGTACATAAACTAGCATCTTGTCAGGATTATGATAAGAGGCTGACTTGATCTATGAAAATATAATGTGGGGGTTTTTTTACCCCGAAGACAGCTAGAGAGCTCTAAGAGAAACGTATAGATTAGGACCCAGAGTCAACAGGATAATGAACTTCTTTCTATGATTCTTTGGCAGTTTGAGGTGCACGCTACAGATTTTCCATGTAGAATACTTTAAAACTCTTGTACATTGTACCATCTGCTCTAGAGTTCTATTTCCAGATCACTTCTTGATCTTTACAACACTGATCTTGTAGTATCACTGTCTATTTGCAAATAGTAGTTATATTTTAGCTCATTCTTTTTCAAAAGAGAGAGTTGGTTTCAAGAATATGTATAATTACATATTTAGCTATTTCCTTTTAGTGGCCTCCACACTATAGCTTAATTAATCCTAAAAAGAAAGTGCTTTGTTTTTCAGGTTTAGCAGATGTAGCAAGCTTTTACAGAAGCAGTCTTGGTGGAAAACAGTTTGAAAGGTTTTAAAGCCCTCTTTCTAAAAATGCATGTGGAAACTTTAGTAGGAGGATGATCCCAAGTATTCAGTTATCTCTTTTGTGTTTTAAGTCAGGAGCTGAATAAATAAAATCAGGAGTTCTTTAGTTACTGAAACTTTTTTTTCTCCTTGCTCATAAGAAAGACCTTAGCTATACAACAAACTTAAAACACATGCACACAGACAGGCATAGATGTCTCCCTCCTTAGCTTTCCTTCCCATGTCATTAAAACCAAGGTCAACAAAGTTGAACTGCAAGCCATTGTGGTTCTTTACTTTCTGACTTATAGACAAAATGTCCTTCAAGACTTTTTAAATTTCTCAGCAAGGTAAGTAAGGGAGAAGCATTTAGTTCACTCCTCCATTACTCTGTGAGAATGTCTCTTAGGTCAGAATGGAGCTGCTCAATGTTTCTTGCTGAGCAAGAGCTAGGGGCATTGGACAAATTTATCAGACACTAGCCCAGGACAAATGAAAGGTACATTTTACATAATGCTTAACTAAACTCTAGAAATCATTAGCACAGACTTGTGAATGACAGTATTTCATAAGGATTCAATAGTGATTAGATGTTCCAGTAGAAGCTGTTTTACACAAAGTCCTGGGGATTCTACAGAAAAAAACTTGCCCTTGATAAACTTCCTCCACTAAATATCTACTATTGGCCATTTTGGAGTCAGGACACTCCAAACATGGACATCAACATGGTCATTTCTATGACATGTTCCATGCTCACAAACTGGTATGTAAAATAAATTCCTCCACTTTCTAATACATGTAGTCTCTTGATGATCATGCTAAACAGAATGGGTTTTGGTGCAGTTTATAAAATATGTGAGTAATCCTAGCATTCTCAGGTTGCACTATCACCTCATTTACTCATAATTTTAAAATATGCATTCTACTAAAGTTTCAGGGGCAGTTATTTTTCATATGGAACATTTTGTCTTTTGAAAGACCAGCAGCCTATCAGTTTCAGATGACACCTTTAAGTATAACAAAAATATTATAGGAGTTTGAAGGCTTGAAAGCACTAATTATTGATGTCCTATAAAAAAATTATCATTTCAATACCCTGACACAACATTCTTTTACCACACATAATTTTACACTTAACATTTGCATCATTAAATCTTAACATTCATTCAAATACGTAAGGTAATACAAGCGTTTTCACTTGTATAGTGCTTCAATTTGACTCAAAGAATCTTTAGACTTCAGAAGCAGAATGTACATATTTTAATTCTTTTGTGATTCATACTCAAGGAAACCTGATGCAATCCTTTAATTTCAATTAAATTGCGCATTCTTATGTCAGGTCTATCATTAATATGTATATGCTCTTTAAAAAAAAAAATGGCAGCACGACCCTCTGAGATCTTGGCCGTTACTCCTAGCTTTCTGTTGTTGGCAAACTTGCTGAAGGTACATGCTGCCCTATTATTCAGATTGTTAATGAAAATACTAAAAAAATTTAACTCAATATTGACCCCTGAGGGAAACTGTGTCTCCGATTGCTCTCCCCTTATGATCCTGAATTCCACTGTCTCATGCTTTGTCCTTCACTTCCTAAATGACCACTTCACTGCTGCTGAGTTTAAAGCCCAGCAGAGCACCTCTCCTTGTTTGTTCCTGTATCACCTGGGTGAGGAAGTTGTCATTGATGCACTTTATGAGCTTCCCGGTTTGCTTATGCCCTGCTGTGCTGTCCCTTTAGAAAATGACAGGTTGGTTGAAGTCTCCCGTGAGGACAAGAGCCTGCAAATGTGAGAATGCTCCTAACTGCTGTGTATAGGGTATACATATCATAGAATCATAGAATCATAGAATAGATTGGGTTGGAAAAGACCTCCAAGATCATCACGTCCAACCCCTGATCCAACTCCAATTACTATATCATGGCACTAAGGGCCACGTCCAATCTCTTTTTAAAAACCTCCAGGGATGGTGAATCCACCACCTCTCTGGGCAGGCCGTTCCAATGCCTGATTAATCCACTTTATCCTTCTGGTCAGACAGCCTATATCAGACACCCATTACTCTTAAATCTTTAATATTTACCCATCAGCTCTTAGCTGGCTCATTATCACCCCCAGACAGAGCTCCATATATTCTGTCCCTCACATCAGGATCTACTCCACTTCCTTGTTCTCCCAGCCTGTCTTTCCTAAAAAGCCTGTATCTCTCCATTGGACACTTCAGTCAAGAGATCCACGGCACCATGTCTTTGTGAACCCAGCAGGATCATAGCCCTGGAACTACACACGGATCTCCAGTTTATGTTCATGCCTCATGCTGGGAGCATTAGTGTACGTGAGCATCAGTGTTACAAGGCAACATTGATTGTACCATATATCCTTGCTTATAAAAGCCCAGTTACCTTCACAGGAATCAGATAAGACTAATGCTTGATTTTTACTGGTATAGCTGAAACATCATTATTTGACCTAGTGAACATTTTTATCATGTTTTCTTCATGAATACATCCAGGGCAGGTAGCTAGGCTTGCAAGCTGCAGTACGAGATGCAGGTTGAGCTCTGGGTGACAAGAGCTTAAGGCCAGAGGCTGTGAACTGCCAACCCTGTGCACAGCTAAGGAGCCGGGGACCTGAGGTGCTGGGACATCACTCAGAGACACAGCAGGAGCCGATAAACACCAGACTTTCGTGCTTGGACTGTGAGGGTAGAAAAGGTCAGGGTTTGCTTTGTTTTGGGTTCCTCCTCAGAGGCACCAGCTCGAGCTGTTATTTTGTTATTTAGTTGTTGCACCAAGATTAAACTATTTTAAGGACCAGGACATCTGAGACTGCTGTGGGAAACCTGGAGTAGAGCAGGTAAGGAAATCTGGTCTGATTTTGTGAGTGTGGGGTGTGCAACTGAAAAGGAGCCTTGGTCCTACCTCAGGTGGTGAAAGTGTGACTGCCAGAGTGGCTCCTGGATGGTCAGGCAAGGAAGTTTCCTTAAGAGTTTTATCTTCCCCCATAAACCTCCTCTGTTTTAAACTGTTATTGACCTGGTTTTGCATTCCTTTTTCATGAAACGTTGGTTAAGTAGAGCGCGCAAAGAAGAATCCATTCTAATGCAAGACAACATGAAAAGGTAAGCTGTGACCAAGAACTCAGGTTTGAAAAAGGTTTGCTACCATTTTAAAAAGTCCTCAGATTTTGCTCTTAGAAAAAAAAAAAAAAGGGGATTGTATCCATTTTTTATCACTGAAAACTGTCAGTCACACATCAATAGAAACAAGCAGAGACTTCTTAGGCCTCTAATAATTTAATGGTATAAGGCAGAGGATAATCATATTCACACCAAATCCTTTTTTTGGTAATTTTGCTCCTTAATACTCTTCAGTTTACTCTGTGGTACTCATGGGTTAATTTGAATTTAAGGGTATAAAGGGATACAAATAAAAACACACTTTTATTTATTGTTTTCATTCCTGTGTGATCCTTTTAAAAGACTGAACCTTCTGGGAAGGATGCTGAAGCACCTTTTTAATTCCTAACCAGACACTTTCCTTGAGAGTTTTGGTCCCAAAAATCTTGGCATTAGGTTGCCTCGCAGCCCTTGTTGTTCTGGATACCATGAGAAATGTCCGAACATGGAAATCTTCTCTGCTATCAGTAGGTGAGAAGGATGAACCCCTTTCTCTGAGTCTGAGTTTAGGTGTTTTGATATTATATTGCTAATTATTTAGTTATTAGGCAGCTTGCTATAGTTTGATATGTGTAGGCATGAAAGCAGTGTATATAAAGCAATACAATTTTTTCAGTGAATAGCAG
Source organism: Myiotriccus ornatus (assembly GCA_036023395.1). NCBI lineage: Eukaryota > Metazoa > Chordata > Aves > Passeriformes > Tyrannidae > Myiotriccus > Myiotriccus ornatus. Next base: position 34,745,700 of record JAYRBT010000177.1, on the reverse strand, counting down.
TCTGCCTTAGCAATCAAAGCCTGTGACCACATTTCTTCTCATTTTGAAGTCTTATTGGGAGATTTTTCAGGTATTAGGACTGCACTTTCAGACTTCTCTGCAGTCTGGTTTAAGCTGTCTTTGGGATTATCTTTTCTTGTAAAATCCTGACTGCTGACAACAGGTACATTCAAATGGAAAAGAAATTTCATTTGCCTCTGGAATAAATCCTATATGTATTCAAAAGACAAATTTCCCTGAGCCTATCAATCAGAAAGTCATGTAGGAAAAAATTCATACATCACTAAATTGACATGATGCTCTGTTCTGAAAATATTGATGTTGAATATTCAATATATAATCAAATAACAGAAAAATAGTTGTTTGGGTTGATTTATATGCATGTAACTGGAATCTTTCCCACAAAAAAAACTAAGCTGTACATTGTTTAGTTTTATAGTGTCACTTGGATATAACATATATCTATGTCTTTTGTAAACACCTGGAAAAGCAAAGGAATTGTGGGAAATTGTGAAAAACAAGCCTTATGTTGCTTTTGTGTCATGTTAGGCTCAAAAGATACTATAGCAAAGAATTGTAGACAGTCTTTGCTTAAATCGTTACTTAAAGAAGTTTTTATAATCTTCACCCCCACCCCCACTCAGTTTTTTGAGGTTTCATGGTGGAGGAGATTCTTCATTGAGATGAGAGAAAGATGCAAGAAAGAAAGGGATCACCAAGAGTTCATAGGAACTTCACTTTCATAAAATATAACAATCATCTAAAAAACCCTTTCTTGTGTTATCTTTTTTTTACTGATATTTCTGTTTCCTTACTCTAGGAGAGCATTTTGTTTCTCACTGGCTTACATACTGTTCTGAAAAGAAGAGAGAAGGCCAAAAGATCACCAGAATATTTCTGCTTTTAAGGAAATATTTTATTCTGGAGTATCAGATATGTGCATAAGACAATGCAGATCATCGATTCTTTTTTTTTTTTGTTTTTCCTGGAAGAGCTTGACATTTCTGTCTCAGAAACATAAAATGTGCATGTATGAATGAGTGCAGTGATATTACAGTAAATAGAATCATAGAGAACAGAGTGGAACCATTTGTGGATTATACATAATAGGTTCATTTTCCTTAGGTTTATCTATTAGAGAGAGTAAAATAATTAAAAAATAATAAAAATCATAACCTAAAGCTTCTTATTTATGGCAACATTTTGCCATTAAAATAAGTGGATTGCAGTTGTTTGACATCTCTAATGATTCATGACCATGGCCAGGGGACTACAACCATGCTGACCCAGTATATCATATCCAAGAAGAAAAGAAGAATATATGAAGAAAACACCTACTTGAATTTCATTTGAGTGAGGGCATCTGGCTTCCAACAATAGAGAACTACAATAACTGTGACTCAATAGCGTTTTCCAAGCGTAATATTAAGACATAGTGGTACACAGCTAGTGCCAAAAAATAGTTCTGTACAGAATGTCTATTTGTTGTAGATGAAATCAACTTTTTCTTTGACTTATTTCCTTTAACAACTGTGAGAAACAGTCATACACTTTAGCACCAATTACCTCATGTGGGAGAAGTATGGGAAACATTAGGAAAAACTCTCTAACTAGATGTCAATGCCTGAATTAAATTACTTGGGAAATAAATAGGGTATTTCAAACACTGGTGATTTTTTAGTTTTGGTTGTTTGGGATTTTTTAGGAACATATTAACTAGTGTTAAAAATCTGTCAGATTTTTAACTAAGAAGTATTGAATGCCTTCAAATGGCCACTCATTTATTTAGAGAAAGGATGAGGTTAAGGAAGCTATTGCTTACACATCGTGGTGGTGAACTGTGAGCATTTGGCTGAACTCAGTGACACTCCATGAGCCTGACTAATTCCCAAGGTTCAGACCTTTGAACAGTCCTCACCTCCTTTGTCCACAGAAAAATATTTATTTACCCATATCATATTGCAGCATATCATAATACATAGCATGTAACAGGGTGACTGATGTACAGATGATACTCCCAATGTCATGCTAAACTGATGAAACTAACACATGTAAGACATTTGTAGACTTTGGCTGTACAGATGGCCAAGCAGTAACAGAAAACTTCTAATTGTGGCAGTGAGAGAAGGGGCTGAGAACCAGAGGTAAGCCAGCAGCAGACCCTTGTGACATCATAAACTACAAATTACCTAAGTTTTCAAAGTCAAAATAATTGAATCTTCTATTATCTTGACCTCTAGGGTACAATGACAATTTTTTTTACTGAGAGAATAATTTTAAAATCATGTTAGAACACATATCTCATACAGGGGCCTTCAACTTCTTTGCTCCTTTTTCTTACATATAGGGTTACAAGTGCATACAATTCTGAAAAGACATCAGCAGTTCCAAGTACTTTTGGCTAGAATATTAATAAGAAGAATAAATGCACAGCTAAGCAACTCAATTCAATTTCTATTCAATGTTTTGGGAGAAGAGTTTTTTTGTTTGGTTGATTGGGGGTTTTCTTGTTGTTGTTTGGTTCTTTTGGTGTTTCATTTTGGGTTTTTTCTCTATATAATAACATGAAAATGGTAAGACCTTTTGCTTCTGGGGCAACATTGGGTATACTGTGAATAAATCATACCTTTCTATACAAATACAACATGGAACATTTATCAAATGTTTATGTATTTCATATTAAAGCCTCAAATAGGTACTGAATATATTTATATTAGTTAAGATAAAAATATTTTAAAATTATGTAATATTTGATTTAATTCTTAATAATAATAATAATTCCTTTGACTGTACCATTTATTTATGACTGTGCATCCTATATGTGGCTTTGAGAAAAAAGCATTCCTCAAAAATGCGGTTAAAATGATTTGCTAGATTTTCCTTTCAGAGATCTTATAAAACTATAGGTTTTGAGTATGCTATTAGGATTGAACTTCTTGACTACTTTCTTAGAAATTTGTAAAAAATATGAAATCTCTCAAATCACCCTTTAAATTGTATAATTTTAATTTTAATTTCATGTAGATATTGAAGCAAAGAACTTTCAGCAGATACATGATATCTGAAACATAACACATAATATCTAAAACATAATACATAGATAATTTCATATTAATTTCTTCCACTTTCATTATGACACAACTCTACCAGTTTTGGCATTTATGTCACATTTTAGTTCTGGGAAATTTGGTTAGAAAATTCAGAACAGAAGAATGTGGACTGCCTCTCCTGTTGCTGGTATAAAAGGCATATTCTTAAATTAATAAAATAAATACATTCAATCAATGCTTTCACAATGTCAATGTTTTCAAAGAAAAATCTGTTTTATTGTAATCCAAAAATGTATTATAATGTAACCCTTGTCATGTGATCTTATGGGGTTTTTTTATTAAAACATTAAAAAATAAACTTTTAATATGTTACCTCTAGACTCTTCGGATAATATTTACTACAAAAAGAATTCCTCTTAAGAGGACAGTGCAGAAAGCCTGTGTGCCATTGGTGAAGTGGATTTAACTCCATAAAACTGGTATAAAGAGGAAGACAAGAGTGAGGGAATGATCTCATAGGAGCTACTACAGACCTACTTTGAACATTTTTAAGCCCTAAAGCGATAGTATCATGTATTTCAATTTAATTTCTCCAGACTGCTTTACTTTGATTATATAAAGACACCACTTTCAAAAGAAAATGAGAAAACTGTCAAAAAGGAAAATTCCCTCACTTGCAAATACAAATATACTAGCTTTTGGAACAATGTTTCTGCCATGTTGAACTTTTTTATTAAATATAGGGAACAGAGAGTTTGATAGGAGGAAGAGTGGATTTTTCAGGAACTGCCATTGGGAGAATGCATACAGGTTGACTGTAATTTCAGTGTTCTTTGGTGGACTATGATTTAAGTATCTGTCTAGAGAGAGGATCTGTCAGAAAATGTAGTGTACATGTGGTGACTTTCTGTTTGGAGACAGCACTTTGTCCCTGAAGAAGCCTGCATAAACAGTTTACACTGCGAAGTTGGAAAGGATGAAATCCACCCTAGGACATTTCTGACATACGGGAGTCACACAATGTGGGTTGCTTAAGAAATAGGATTGTTTTCTATTGGTTTTATTACGTAGGGTGGGGAATAGTTTCCTCTAGGGCAAAAGGGCAAACATTTGGCCTCTGCTTGTTTTGTGTGTATCACATACATCTCTTCCAAAAATAGATTGTTTTGACCAGCACTCATCTGATTAAGGTGTAAGTTCCTTGCTCATGGTGCACTACATTTAGTTCACAGCATAACCTTATTTTTGTAGAAAAGATTACACATATGTACAATGCTGTATACTTATATTAAATTCAGAATAATGTTAACATAATGTTTAGTGTATTTTAACATTAATTCTTTTTAAGTAGAATATTTAAAATGTCCATGGTTTTATTCTTGGTATGAAAATGTAGGCAAATAATGTTCAAAACTATTCTGAATCCCACTGATTTGAATCACTGACACCAATGACTGCTCACCAGTGAGATGGTGATTTAGATGCTAGAAGCTATACAAAACCAAAAATTAAAAACTCAAAACCAAATGCAAACCAAACCTCAAGACTCTGAATATTTTTTCTTTTAAAGTTTTGAATTTAAGTGAAAATGTATGTAGCTCATGGAGCTTTCACTCCTTGGCACCTCAAATGATTTTGTTTCTGTCTTTTTCCAGTTACACAAAATATGATTGACTCTATGCCTGGCTTTGAGATGCTGCCAGTAGTACTGCATTTGATAGCCTTCTGTTCTAGGTCAAGGCAATTGTAATGTTAATAATGAAAATAAATCACGATCAGTGTATGCTCTTTGTGGCATTAGGAAAAAGTCTTTAAATAACAATAGTGGATTTTTTTGCTTTCTTTTGGAAAAAAATTAAGCTTGAGTGGAAGATCTCTTAAGATCTCAGTCATGATGTTAATGCAATGAATTGCAGTGAAAGGAACATGTATCACTTGTAGTCTCTCCAGCTGTCTGCACTGCTTAACCACAAAAGGTTAGACTAATGTTTTCCCAGCACCCGTACTGTGGCATCCTCTGGTTTTTATTCATCAGACCTCTGTTAACATTTTCGGGAGTTTTCCTATTTAATTTGCAAGTGAGTGGATGTGTTACTGAATTATTAACTTGTTGCTCTTTTTTGAGCAGCAAGTTCTTGTTTCCTCTAGGTTAACATTACCCCAGGAGTAATAGTGAAAAAGTAATTATTAGGCTATTAATTTAACAAAGTCTTTGTGATCTAGTTCAATTTTAAGACTAAAGTTATGGACTTCGTACTTAATTTTACCATGGGAAAAAACCACCAACAAACCTATCATAAATCACAGGAAGTACAAATGCTTCATAGGAGCAAACATTTTATTGTTACTAACAGTTCTAGATAAAAAGGTTTACAGCTCAGTACAACTTCATAATGAAGTTTAAAATTTTTATATGTGATACATTGCCACATCTACAGGTATGATAGACTGCAATTCAGGCACAGTGGTTATTTGCAGTAGAGATGGCGAGAAGGATAGGCGGATGAATTTGTTCAGGGCTCCATGCTGTGACTTATACATTAATCATGAAACATCATGCTTATGCAAATGTGCAGCAGCCTAATTAGTCATACAGAGTAGAACATGGAATAATGTTATGAGCTATTGGGCCTCTGGAATATGTTCCTCAGCCAAATTTTCAAAAGCAAAGTAGATCAAAGATCATTTTTACTTTTGAAAACAGATGTACATTTGTCTTAGTGCTTATTTCATGCTTTCAGCTTTAAAATAAAACTTGATCCCAGTTGGTATGTTTCCTGAGACACTGAAGAGTAGCTGCAGAATATTCTGAATTACTGACAAAGAAAACAAAATGTTCATTTAGACCCCAGACTAAAAATTTTGAAAATCCTATATTTGGAGAATTTTTTCAGTGTGTTTTGTGCATTCTGCTTTATGAAAATGTTGAGTTTGGATTTGGCACTTTCTTCTTGCTACAACGTGTGATTAATCAAAATATTCAGATTTTACTTCTGGTCTTAAAGATAAATATGCAAAATATTGAGCATTCCACTTTATAATACAAGGTTTCATTGCAGAGATTTGTCCATAAATTACTCTTTAACAAAATTACTATTTGTTTCCTTCTTCCATGAATTTTTGTCAGGTTTTCTTCACATTGTTTAGTAAGATTGGATAAAAATTAAACAGGAATTTACTTACTTTTTTCAGCTGCTGTAGAGAAAAAGAAATTAGTACTTACAAACAAGTCACTAGTGGCATGATAAACACAACACAGCACTAAACAATCCTAAAATAATAATACCTTTCACTACATAAGCTCATCTTGCTTGATTATGCATTCTTCACGTGTTCACAGGTTAGTGAACATCTATACACACTAGCAAAACACAGAGTGCTATTTATGTGTATAAAAATAATTATCCCTGACAACAAAAGAAAATGTCTAAAGATGGTCATAGAAAGAGGGAATGATGACCTTTTAACAAAGGTGCCAATATGCTTAGAAATATCTGAAGATACTCCCTGCTGTCGTGCCTCGTGATGCAAGGAGGTTTTAGGGAAATTGATGTTCCAGCTGCAGTAGAACACCAAATAAAAGCTAAGCAGTGGAAATTTTAGGTGATAAGTGAAAGATTTGTCCTTCTAAAAGATATAAGAAAGAGGGTATGAAAGTGTGAGATTTTGTGATTTTTAAATTGTAGAGGACACATCATCATCTGAATATCATATCATTGGATGATGAGGAGATTGTCAGTCTTCTTCCTGTCCAGCAGAGGATTATTGGAGCCCCTTAAAAAGAAAAATATTATATATTTTGTTGTATCTGTCTCAGTAAGGCAGCACCAGAGGCTACTTGAAAGTGGGTTTTAGGGTGAGAATGGGCTGTTCAGGGGTTGCTGTGGCCATGAACACCTAAGTGCGGCCCTTTGAGGAGTCAGAAGCCCTCAGGAGGCAACCAGGTGAGCAGAGAACGGTGTTAAGAGCAATCAAGCGGATTTAAAGGGCTCCAGCGAGTGTGTTGAACAGAGGTGTGGCTCGTCAGTGAGGACATTTGCATGGCAGTTTGCACAGGCAGGACAAGCAGGAAGGGCTCTTTGACCACCTGGGAGCAGCCAGTAGAAGCAGCAAACAGATTCAGAAAACAGGTAAGGTAGAACAAGGAGATCCTTTCAGCACCAGTCATTTTAGCACATTAGTTTAAGTTTCCTCATTTATGATGTTGACACGCCATACAGCTCAATACCCTGTAGCTGTGGGAGTCACTGAACCAGCTGTGTCAGAGGCCTCCAGCCAGACAGATCTGTTGGTGGCAGATGCAGCTCTCCAGGTCACAGGTTGCCAGGAGTGCCTGATGTCTCTTTGCAAGGCTGGGGCAGACAGTTACTTTGCAGGTGTGCAGTGGTTGAAGAGCTGTGTTGCCATGTGAAGGACCTTGGGAAGAAGTGAACAGGCTGTGTAGTATTCAAGCAAATGAGTGAGATTTTGACCGGTTATTTTCAGAGATGCTACAGCCTCAAGACTCTTGGGAGTCTTGAACTTCCATTGTAGTGGAGAAGCAGGTGGACCCTACAGGGTAATTAGTCAAAGGAATGTTAGTCAAGGGTCTGTTAAAGAAGAAAACTGGAAGTGGGGCACTGCATGTACCAGGAGGAAAGTTCCTCCTCCTCAAAATTTGACAGGTGGGACTGGTGTTTTCTGCAGAAGTTATAAGGCTTTGGAACTAGAAGGCCAGACAACTGATGAGATGGGCTAAGGTCCTTCTGGGATACTGGGGTCTTCTAAAACAACACAACCTGTACCTCGCATTAAGACCTCCTCCTGTTAAGAGGAACAGAAGGGTAGTTGTAATAGGTGACTCCCTTTTAAGGGGAATGAAGGCCCCGATATGCAGACCAGACTGAACTCACAGGGAAGTCTGCTGTCTCCCAGGGGCTCAGATAATTAAGCAGTCTTCCTATATCCTACTGAAATAAGTAAAACAACAAAAGTGAAATTCCAGAATTTTGAGATCTACAGAAGAATTTGTATCAACTTCATTCCTTAAAGTAAATATTCAACAAGCTAAAGTTAGTAAAATTGATTTTTGATTTGGCTAAGGTCACCATTTCTTTGTATAAAAAGCATTTGCAATAATTAGGAAAGGGAAATAAAAGTGAATTTTGAAGTGAGGTGACCACCTTCTCTCATACATGGGCCTCAAGTTTTTCCAGTCTGGTTGCTGTAGGCAGGTCTAAAAAGATATAAGCTAAAACAGCAGAAAAACAAGTCCTATACTTTTTAAAATAATTATTTTATTTTAGTTTAGTTTAAAACATATGTCAGTATTTTTCAAGAATTTGTCAGCCTTTCAAATGGTTACCTAAATAAACATATCAAACATTCACATTTTCTGTTTGTTTCTTTTGTATGTCATACACTCATCCTCCCTGGAAGACTGCAACTAAGCAATTTAAGAAATTTAATCTTAAGAAACGTTGAAATCAGGGCATGTCCAAGAGCACAAACTCTTTATATGTATGTTTTCACTTTGAGCCTGCATGCTTGATTTGGGGCTAAAAAAGGAAATAAAGTGAAAAATTAAAATCTTGTTGTATCTAAATATACTGTATCACAAATGTCAAATATTTGCACAGACAGACGTACTTTTCCAGAACATTCTTTAAATAAGAGAAAAAATAGTGCTGGTATGGCTTCTCACTTGAGAGAAATTGCAGATGAAGAGAGGAATGTACACAGTGCCAGCAGAGAGTAAAACAGAGATGTAACTTTTAAAAGACCTTGTACAAGTATCCACCAACCCCTTCAGGAAATCTTAAAAATATATTAATGAAAAAAATTCTTCTTATCTTTGCCTTTTTTCAACTCTTAGCCACAGTTGTATAGAAATAGTATCTTTCTTAGGCAAGTGGCTACAACCTATGGCAAACAGTGCTACCTCTTTTGGAAGAAAATTCCATCATTCCTGACTGGAAACATTAGTTATATACACAGTTGTCAATAGTATCCAGAACTAAGCCCATTTAATATCTCTAGTACTTTATAAACATCCTGAATCTGTTGTTTTCCCATTTATATTTAGTTTAATCATTATCTTCTGCTCTGACCACCTCACATTTTGTCATTCTCATGTCACTTCTCATATTCCCATTTAAATTTTCAGGGAAGAAAAATGCTCCCTGGTTTCCTCTAGGATCTGAGTGCTGTCAGTAAGTGCTAATGGCAGTCAGGAACTCTGCCTCTTGGGTGCAGGTCTGGATATGATGAGGGAACAATGTCCTGTACAGCCAGAGGGAACAATTTATGATGTCATCCCTTAAATTTCAACTCTGGACTACCTGGAGCAGCATGAGCTTTCAGAAGCTGTGGCAAGTAATGAGACAAGAAGGTGAGTTCCACAAAGACACTCATCACCTGCAAATTAACAGAGTGAAATCTGGAAATGTCATTGTGTCAAGTAAATCACACTTTCTTCTTGACTTTGCAGGATGAGCAAGATACATAGTATGTTAAAATTCTCTTTAATTACTCTTAGCAGCTCTAAAAAAAGAACCAAATTTTAATTGAAAGCACAAAATTAAAACAATGTAGTAAAAAAAGAAGGACTAATTACCACATTTAAAAAAGACCTTAATATTATGACAAATCTTCTGCTTTCAGAACCCAGGATAAGGATACTCTAACTTCACAGACCTGTCACTTAGTTACCTAATAAAGTTAAAATTGAGATTAAAATCCTATAACTTAAATAATAAAATGAAAATACTAATTGAAAATCTTGGCCTTCTTGGGCAATATTTTGACCTTCACAGTTTGAATAAACAAATACTTAATACCTAGGATAAATATGGCTGGTAGAATATTTAATTATTAAAATCTTTTTTCAGCATTCAGTTATGAGAGGACTGAATGGAAAACTAAGATAACAGTAAAAATAATTCTGAAATATCTTAGATAATTTTTTCCTTTTTAATAGAAAATAAATTGAAAACGTGTTAAAAATGTCTCTCTTTTTTGCCCTAGAAACTCTCTGAAAAATAGTGTCTTTTTGTATAAGCATAGTCATTACAGAATTTTATAAATATGATTTTGTGAAAAATGCAAGAATATTTTAAAAGAACTCTCTTTTTAATTAATCTAATCTACTTTATTTTACTCTTAAACATAGAAAGCGTCCTTTTTTCTTATCTTAGAAAAATAATTTCAAAGCATAAACCCCATTCCAAACTGAAGAATACCACCAGTAGTACTTTTGCTACAAGTTTTAGTGCTGCTGTTTGAACTAAGGCTATTTTATTTTTACCTTAAAAGGAGTTTTGCATGTTCCTTAATCTTTAGAACAGTTTTTCTGAAATACCTTTACCTGACGGCCCTTGTATCTATGCTAGGATGGTCTGTTTGACTCCTCTGACATGAAAGTGGAGTACAACACATTCTAGTAAGCTGACTTGAATCTTGTCCAACACGGGCTTCAATTTTCACAAGAAATATATCCATCCAGCAGTAATGGCACCTAAACTAAGCCTCTTGACACCAAAGGAGCACTTGGCTGGCTGATGACATGATCAAAGTTGTTGAAACAGAATGGCATTTTGGAAATGTATTATGAGTGTCAGAACATTTCTGAAATGCGTGGCTGAATCCTCCAGTTCATCTCCATTTCCTGTAAAAATATTTGAATTTCTTTATTTGCCTTCTTCAAAAAGCAGTACAAAGTTTAATGTTGATCACAGTTCTATGATCTCTTTCAAAGTCTGTTTTCTCGAGCGCATTAACTATTTTGATTTTTGAAGCTTGACTACATTTTTAACAATGAGGTTCAAAAGCCTACATAGCAAAGGGGACTTTTCAGAAGATTTGGGCATTATTTGACAAATATCTCTAGTTTGTCTCTGTATATCTCTTGAAAGGAGGTGTGTGAATTATATGGAGAATAAAATCTTAGTATTTCTGAATTCATAAAGTTTATCTTTGCCTTATACAAAAACTAATTTCATTTTTGTTTTAATCCCCGCAACCTACATCAGCTAATCCTTAGGTATTTCCCTTACCTTCTCAAAGCATGAAGAAATCAGTCCTCCTCAAACCAGAAAAATTTAGAAAACTTTTAAAAGAAGAAACAATACCACAAGCTGATCAAGTAACTTCACAGATATTTGTTCCTTATATTCAGAGAAGCAGTGTAGCTTTTTAAAGCAGAAATTTCATTAATAGCAAGTTGCAGGAAAATATAATTTTTTAAAAAATCTATACAAATTTGCTCCCCAGTCTTTTAAAAGCATCAGAAGTTGTAGCTTTAAACCTTCCGAAGTGGTGAGAAAGTGAGACTATTAATTTGTTCGTGTCTATAAATTGGCTGCTAAGAATAAATTCCCATCCAGTCCATTCTGTAAATATGTTCAAACAACTCGTGTCTCAGTGAATAGAGATGACATTTTAATTTGTTTAGAGTGTCAGGTGCAATACTTGCTCATTTATGACTAATTTCTAAAATCTCGACATGCCAGGTTGGGTGGTGCTTTGAGCAATCTGTTTTGGTAGAAGGTGTCTCTGCCCACGGCATGGGGCTTGGAACTAAATGATCTTTAAGGTACCTTCCAACCCAAGCCATCCTATGATTCTATCTTTTTAAAATATTTGTTCAACTTTTACAAAACTCAGCCTGAATTGCTCTTGCAGAATTAAGTTAGTAATACTGCTTTTACTGTTCTCATAGATTACTGTCTTTATGAATTAAGTTTCTCTGTGTGTGAATGTCCAGTTGTTATTAACTGTTACAATACTCTTGTTTCTTGAGTGGAAAATAGCTTCCTTACTTGGAGAAAATGTGAAGAGTAACAAAAAATTAGAAACTCTCTTGTCCTACTGACGTGCCAGTATTACTACTCCCTCAGCGACTTACGTTTTATATCTCATTACATACCTCTAAAGGTAATTAACTCTAGAGGTATCTTTAAGGGATTACACACATAGATTATCTAAAGGTAATCTATCTCTGTAATCTACAGCTTCTTATTCTGGCACAAGGTTATTTTAGTAGTGTAGTAGATGGCCTTTATTGTCCAGGAGGTGTACACTGAATTGAACAGTTTCAAATCTTAGGTGTGAACTTAGGGGAGATCTTGAGGTGATCTGTGGCCTTATACTTTTTTTGTTGCATGTTGAAAAGTAAAGTAAACTTGTGTAATTTATGTATTTTGTTAAAAGGATAACAAGGATACAGAAACTTAACTGTATTAATATAAATTACTAAGACTACTTATTTCCATTTGGTTTGTGAGAGACCAAATACTAGCTCAGAAAAGTTGTAAGTCATTTTACCTATTTTATGCTTTTATCTTTTCCTGAAGGCTCATGAATCTTCTTGAACTCCTTTCAGGTCACATGGTAAAGCATCTTGTCTTCTCTGAAAATATATATCAGCTATATATTTTCTCCTTATGTCTAACTATTTAGTGTTATTGACACTCTTTTTCATTACTCTTTCCATGTACATAAAATAAAATAAAATAATTAGGGAAAATAAAAAAAGGAATCCTACAGTCTTAATACTGAGTTCTTTTCAAAGGGCTGCACAGCACTCTGGAGTATCAACCCCTTCTCCTAGTTTTATATCGTAACCAAACTTGCTGAAGAGGCACTCTACCCCTTCATCCAAGTAATTTGTGAACAATTTAAGTAGTATTGGCCTCAGTATTGACTCTTGTGGAACTCTACTGGTTACTAACCTCTAATTACACTCTGTGCCACCAGTCACAGCCCTCTGGGGTCTGCCATTCAGCCAGTTCTCAATGCACCTCACAGTCTGCTCATCCATCCTACACTTCCTGAACTCGTCTAAAGTAGGATACTGTTAAGTCCATTATGGTGCATCCCAGAGGGGGAAGAGGGACTGAGCATGAACTCTGTAAGAGAGGGGAGCTGGAATAACTTTATTCAAAGGATGCAGGTTTTTATAACCTTACACAAACACAAAAACATTCCTTATAAGGCAAAACTTTCTTATTAGGCAAAAACCTCCTTATAAGGCAAAGCTGTAACCACAGCATCTGATTGGCTGTTAGCTGTTACCTGGGGACCTGGAGGCTCTGCGGCAGCAGCTTCATTCCTGTAATGAATTGCTCTATGCTCTGCTTAGCTCGAAGCCTGCTGGTCCAGGCCTTTATCCTGTCTAATCCCCACAGTCCATATCCTCATAATTTCATTAATTAATTTTCTCATTGAAGAGAAATTTCTTCTTGCTGCAGAAAGAAAAAGACAAGGATGAGGACACTGGCCATGGTGTGACTCGGATTATTTATGGAAGACTAGTGACCCGGTTTACAGATGTAAATGATCTATGTCTCAGGAGGCCTTAGAAAATAACTATGCTTATCAGGGAAAGAGTGAGAGTTGTTGATTCAGAACAGGGTCTGCCTCTCTTTCAAGAAATCATTCTCTCTTTTATAGAGCTTCTCCTTAAAAAATCCAGCAGTGTCCTTTACTCTTACAGGTATTTCTCTTCTGTAAAGAAAGTTACTGTAGAGGCACAGAGAGCTGCCTAGGATTACAAATTACAGCAGATGTCTCCTGCATTAGACAGGTTACTCATTATGGCCCCTGACACTGTTGTTTCTCAGAGGTCTTTCTGTTCCAGTCTAGTGTTAAGGATGCATCCTTTGAGGTATGCCTCACTGCATTAATATTTCCATTTTTTAATGTATTTTATGCTGTTATTTATGTTGCTCTTTGGAAGACATGTCAGCATCTTCTTCCTATTTGAAAATATTAGTATCCATAATTTACTCAAACAGGATAATTCACTGTCACTTTGTTACCTTAGCTTACTTTTTTAAAGTAGAGCCCAGAAGTTTTAAGTCAAACGATTTTCATTTGGGGCCAGAGTTTGCTAGCTCTATAAACGTTACCTCGGGTCTTATCATCTCACCATCTTCTATTGAGGGAGGGAGAAAAACAAAGTTGTGAAGTCTTAATAGAAAGGTTTGTCATGAAATGAATACACTTCCTCTTGAAGCTAGACATAACTGATGATTAAAATAGTGTAAGGATTCTTCTTTGTTTAAAATATGCCTGTCTGTCAGTCTCTAAAAGTATTTCTATTCCAACTCAATAAATTCACATATTAGCAGTAAACAATATCTGAATACATTTGTAAAACATATGTAAAATATAGTTTACTGTTTATCTTTTCTTTGCATGCAGAATTCCAGTCCCTTGGTTTAAATCTGTATTACAATGGCAATGTTACCAAGCATGGTGTGAGTTAAAGACAAACACATTCTTGTAATCAAGATATATTTGAAAGGTTTAGCAACATTCTTTTATACGTATATTTTTATAGGTGCTCTGCATTTTTAATTATTTCTTTTGACAGCTGGATTACTGCAAAATTTTCCCGTGACCTGTCAGATGTGCAGCTTGCAAAGTCCCTGAAGTGATGCAGCAATAGCCATTGCACTGTTACAAATCTCCTTTGCAATTATAATGCTATCTGTGTACACAGTGCACTGGAACTGTTGACAAAACTACCTTACCATTTTCTAGAATGCCCATTTAATCACGAATGTTCCACAGTCCTGCAGTAGTTATTTAGATGTACTGAGGTTTTTTTGGTTTGGTTTGTTGTTTTTTTTCCTCATAGTGCTAAACTAGTTGATTCTTAAAATATTGATTTAGGCCCTTAGGGTTGCACACTGATCTAACCCACACTTGATGAAAACTGAATTATAGATAAGCTCCCCCCCCCATACTGGAATAGAACAGCTTAGATGTTCAAAGAAAAGTTGGCAACCTATTCATTTTAAAATTGAAAAATGTACTTCTTAGCACTCCTAGAATTTCATAATACTTAAGGCACTCTAAGTTGGACAAAGCCACAAAGATATTTGAGCAGACTGTCTTCTAAAGAATTCAAAACTACTTTTTACGCAATTTTTCATAGTAAGATGTAACTGCCTCATGTGTATGACAAAGGATTAATTTCACCTGTGTACATGTTGAATTTATGCGGTATTAGAAGAGTTAATTAAAGTAGTACAAAGTGAAGAATTCACTTCTTTGATGACACAATAACGCTAAAGATAAGGAATATGGAAAGGAAAGCCACATAGGAAAGGAGATTTGTATATGAGGAGATAAAGATCCTCTTTTTCCAGAAAGAAATTACCAGATATGCAAGGGAAAGATGTCACACTGATGTTTGATCTATGAATTAGAATTTCAATTTGTCTGAAATTGCCACAAGAGACTTGTAAGAGCAGTTTCTCAGCTCATGTGAACTCCCTGTCATAATCCTAAGAATCAAGTAATTTACCTCATATTTTATAAAAAAATCCCCAAATTGTGATTCTTCGGGGATGTTTTATTTCAAGGTACAAACTCGGAGCATTAGATTACATTGAGATAATCACTACACTGGAAGATATAGGTAACTGGATTAAATTTCTTTTTTATGTTTCCTTTTAGGCCAGATATGCTGCATATCCTTCATAGCATTGTGCCATAATTCTTCCAACAGTAGAAGAATTAGGGTGCCATAATTCTTCCAACAGTAGAAGAATTAGGGTGGGCGTTTTTTTGCAAGAAAATATATACCAGAGAGGGCATCTTGAATCTTGCTTTTTTTTCCTTAATTTGAAGTTTAAGCTATGAATAGATCTACTGCAATATGAACAATCCGTGCAGGAGAAAGGAGACAGGGAAGAAGGCAGTTCTGTCACTGTTAGCTTCTTCATGACCTCCAGTTAAAAACTACCAGTATGCTAACACAGTAATTAATATATTATATATATATTTTAACAGAGTTTACATGCAACAATACTGTAAACAAAAGAAAGGCTAGGGATAATGTGGGCCCTATCTGGAAGAAAACACTAGACCTGCGTACCCTGGACAAAGAGAAGGCTGAGGTTCTTAATAACTTCTATGACTCAGTCTTCAATGACAAGTGCTCTACCCATGCCACCCAAGTTGAGAAAGGCAAAGGAAGGGACTGGAAGAATGAGGACACTAAGCCCACTGTAGGAGAGGATAAGGTTCAAGACCATCTAAGGAACCCAGATGTTCACAAGTCCCTGGGACCTGATAAGATTCATCTGTGGGTCCTGAGGTAGGTGACAGACAAAGTTGCTAAGCCACTCTCCATAATTTTTGAAAAATCATGACAGTCAGGTGAAGTTCCCATGGATTGGAAAAAGGGAACTATAACCCTCATTTTTAAAAAGAGGAAATAGGAAGACCCAGGAGACTGTAGACCAATCAATCTCACCTCTGTGCCAGGCAAAATCGTGGAACAGATTCTCCTTGAAACTATGCTGAGGCACATGGAAAACAAAGAGGTGATTGGTAACACACAACATGGCTTTATGAAGGGGAAATCATGACTGACAAATTTGGTGACTTCTATGACAGAGCTATCACACTGGTGGATAGGGGCAGAGAAACTGACATTATTTACCTGGACTGATGCAAAGAATTTGACACTGTCCTGAACGACATCCTTGTCTCTCCATTTGAGGAATGGACCACTCTGTGGATAAAGAACTGGTGGGATTCAAAGAGTTGTGGTCAGTGGTTCATTGTTCACTTGGAAAACAGTGAAAAGTGATGTCCCTAAGAGGTTACTACTGGGGCTGATACTGTTCCACATCTTTGTCGGTGACATGGACAGTGGGACTGAGTGCACCTTCAGCAATTTTGCTGATGATATCAAACTCTGCAGTGCAGTACAAGAGATGGAGGGAAGGGCTGCCATCCAGACAGGCCTTGGCACACTGAGAGGTGGGCTGATGGAAACTTCATGAAGTTCAACAAAGTAAAGTGCAAGGTCCTATGCCTGGGTCACAGCAATCCCAGACACACCTACAGGTTGGGTGGAGAGGTGATTGAGAGCAGCCCTGCTGAGAAAGACTGGGGAGTGACAATTGATGAAAAACTCAACATGAGCCAGCAGTGTGTATTCAGCCCAGAAAACCAACAAAATCCTGGGCTGCATCAAAAATATCATGACCAGCAGATCAAGAGAGGTGATTCTGCCCCTTTACTCTGCTCATGAGAGATCCCATCTAGAATTCCACGTGCAGTTCTGGTGCCCCCAAATAAGAGGGATATGGAACTGTTGGATCAAATCCAGGGAAGGGCCACAAAGTTAACAAGATGACTGGAGCACTTCCCTTACAAACACAGGCTGAGAAAGTTGGGACTGGATGATGCTTGAGGTCCCTTCCAACCCTTAACATTCTACTATTCGATGATTCTATAACTGAGTAGGCCAATAACATGTACAAATGGAAAATACTATTGATTTTTTTGCTGGAGAGAAATGTATGAAGCAATGGCACTGGACAGCCCTCGTACAAAACATCTACCACATAAGTTATATTTGAACTGTGTAGCAATTCTTGTCCTTCATCCCAAGTAACAGGTAATGCTGAAAAAACTATTAAGCCATGGAAAAGAAAGTGCAGTGATACCTTAGCACAAAGCTAGACCTAGACTAATTAGCTATGCAGAAGATAACCTGTCTTTAGAAGGACCATGCTATCATAACTATATTTTTTCTTGAACCCAAAAGTTGACCAAATAGTTCAGAGGAAAATGCATGTTTTATTATCCAGTGTAAATATGAATTACCTTGTTGCACCTGCACACACTGGTGGAATATGTGCAAAACCTTTAAAACTCAGACCACAATGCAAGCATAAAAGGATTTATGTAAGGTTTCGCAAGAAAAGACATTGAAGGGAAGATGTGGAAACATGAAGTGTATTGTGTACACATACATCATGGTGAACTTTGGCAGATAGATTTTTCTCCCTGCAAGCAAAAAAAAAAAAAAAAAAAGTCATTAACTTATGTTAGCTGGACAATAATGTGTTTATCCTGTGGCTGTCACAGCTGTCATGATCAAGGACAACATTCTAGATTTGTGCCTTTTTCCACTGTTCTTTGATCACAGATTCATATGTTTGCCCATGGTTTCAGGTAAAGAAGTAGCAGCGTTATTTAACTAGCTTGGTATATCATATTGCTGGGCTTCTAGTCTAGAAATTAATGAGTACTTCTCAAAGTGAAATGCTTACAGACAGATTTGATAGGCTATTTCTTTAAAGCCATTTTAATAAATCAGAAAAAGGATCCAGTAACTGTACATGTTTTATATATACAAAAAAAAGCTCATAAACTTTTCCCATATATATTGGATTTATTATATTTCTCCAAAGCAATTTGACAAGCACTGAATTATACTCCCATTCAGCTTCCAAAAGAACTTTAGTAATAAAAGCAGAAAAGTTGCTGCTGAAATTCATTTTCTTATAGATTTATAAGAAAACTGAAAAACTGCTTTGATGTCTTTTGCATTCCCTTGCCATTTAAAAAAAAAAAAAAAGAAAAAAGAAAAAAGATAAAAGAACTTCTATTAAATTTAACAACACTCTTCTTCTCTCCCCCTACTTCAAACCTCATTTATCTTTTATGAGGCCTGGGCATCTTGCCATAATAAAACTGCATAATATACTAGAGTTCTATAATCATTTAGTGGTTTCTCCTTTTTTTACTCTAACAACTCACTGTGGCATTGACCCAGTCACTTAAGAACTTGGTTTGAATGGATCAAAACTTTAGGCACTACAGCATGTAGTTCAATATTCAAAGCAGTGAACTTGGACAATTAGGTACCTAATTTTCAGAGGGACTGCTAGCTCTACTTGTGGCTAACAGCATTCCTTGCAGCTTAGTTTTGCCTAAAAATAGTATCTGGGGTATATATCTTTTCAGAAATTGTAGGAAGAAGAAGAGAAAATATTAACAAATATTAGAAAATGTATAAACATTCTACATATCCTCGAATTTATTAGATTTTTTTTGTTATTGATTTCCATTGGATGGTTTTCCATGATAAAATTATTAATTTCTAACGAATCAAAGAACTTCTGATTATATCTCAACTGAGGTCTTATTTTTTTCAGATTTCTGAGAATATAGACATTTTTTACAATCTAATGCTACTTTCTTTCATTTAAAGGCATTACATTGTCTCTGAGAAGTGGATCCAATGAAGTTAAGGACAAACTTTTGATTATTTTGATTGAATTGAAGCAAACTATTAAAAGGGAGGTTTTTGTTCTGATTTTGTTTGGATTTTCTTTTAATGTAAACATCAGTAATGAAACTACTTACATCAGAGTATCTGTCCAGACCTCTTTTAAAAAGGCTGGAGAAAAAAAATAGACATTTGGAGTGAATGATCCTAATGAAAAGAAGCAAATTGTTTCCAGTGAAC
The DNA here is from genome assembly GCA_036023395.1 of Myiotriccus ornatus. Taxonomy (NCBI): domain Eukaryota; kingdom Metazoa; phylum Chordata; class Aves; order Passeriformes; family Tyrannidae; genus Myiotriccus; species Myiotriccus ornatus. The sequence goes on along the minus strand of JAYRBT010000177.1, from coordinate 34,726,386 downwards.
ATTTTCCTGAAATCGCTTTTATTTTCCAAGGACTATATTTGGACTTAGGTTCTTCTGTCTGCACCATAGTGTTTAATTTTAGATTACAAGAAACCCTCCCATTTTATCATTTTCACTTTAACACAAACATGAGATTTTTTCAAGTTATTTTAACTGAATTACAGTATAACTCATTGAAACATTTGTAAGCAACATAAAAATCTGTATTCTAGACAGAAATATAAATGTGGGTTATAATTGCACTCATACTGCTTAAAAGCTATTTCTCTGCTCAAAAGCAAAGGAAACAAGAGCAATATCTGAAGTATATTGTGGATATTGCCTTGAGAATTTTGAGCTTTAAATGTCTTCAGTAACCCAATATTGCATTCCTGCATTCATTAACTGAAGCTACATGGCAGAGTTAAAAACTATGAAAAAGAAAACAATTACTATAATACAGAAAGAGTCCTCTGATAGATTTCTCTTGAATATGTTGAATGTGTAGTTTTGAAGGTATAGTGAAGACAGTGTCTGGCAAATTAATTGCCATTACCTACTTCCCACATAGACAGAAAATGCTAAACTGAAGATTGCAAACAGAATAAAGTTTGGTACTTAAGATCACAGAAACAGAGAAGATGTAAGGGAACAAGGCTTTGCAAAGGGAGTCAGATCTGTGTAGAGTTCTTCTTAAGGACATTACTCTCTGAGGAAAACGCCTTCTGTGCTCTAATATTTAAGCCTTGGTGTTCTGAGTCAGCCCACCAACAGTCACACTGAATGTGTTAATAGATGTTATGCAATTCCATTCCTACCTCGACAGAAAATGTGCCTAGGAATTCTGAGGCATTTTTGTTAATATAGGGTCTTTTTCAAACTTCTTCCATGTTATATTTCCTGAGTTCCTAAACTTTCTGTTTTAAAACTGTGGAAGTGACATCAAGTAATCAAAGGTTGCAATGCAGCATATAATGAAAGAGAAGTGAGATTTTATACCTATCTTTTTCTCTCTGTGAAAGATTTGAGCAGTGATGATAAATTATCTCACACAAAATAGTTAACAAAAGCTTAAAGTCTGGTCTGGCAGTTAAAGTGTTAATCTGAGAAATGTGTTAATCTGATGTTCTGTAAACTTTCTCTGTGACCTTGAACAAATCATCTAGTGGAATTTTTCTAGCCTACATATAGTAGTCTGAAAACCAGGGAGACAGATCAACCAACTTACCTAGATTAATCTAGATATATCTAACCACTGGAGGATAATGCAAACAGGCAACTTCTTCTATCTTTTTTAGGATAGGACAAATCACCTTTAGAGATAATCTCTCTCTCTTACAAGTAGTTTTGATAGATACTTAAAGTGAGGTGAGACTTATCCTACTTTTAATCTTCCTATGCTTCAATTCTCCATACACCTGTAAAATGAGCATAATGAAATTTCCTTTCCCTTTTAGGTTATTATGAAAAGAATAAAGTGTGCAGCATTGAAATAATGTAAGAATGGGGTGATAAAACTATCACAGATACATATAAGACTGGTATGCCCATCAAGATAAGAAAACCCGAAGGCTTTTTAACTCCAGTCATAATATTTTGTTAAACTCAATTCTACCACTCCTAAAATCAGCTTTAATCAGAATAGTATCCCAGCTTCTACCCAGCTGAGTTCTTATTAGTCATTCAGAGACCAACACTTGGTAGTAAATTTTGAGGAGAAAATGAAACACATGCTACAAATAAATGCTAGTTAACATTCAGGTGCTAGGAAATTGGATTTGCTCCTGCCATGCATGCTATCTATCAGCAAACCTAGTTGTAAGTGTAACAGGTGCTTATCACTGCAAATATGATTTCTTTATTATAAATTATAAGAGACACATGTCATTCACGAGTTTCTGCCCTTTGCTTGGAAGGAAGTTAAATAATTCATTTTTTAACAATTGGAAACAAATGACTGAAACCAGAAGAAATTTCAGGCCAAGTTCTTAGCCAAGTCTGTCAAGATGAAGTGTTGGTGATTTCTAGCAAGAAGACAAATTGAAAAAAAGCAGCCCATGAATTGACACTGAAAAAAAGCCCCTAGGTTTTTGGTGGGTTGGTTTTTTTTTTTTCAACAAGAGTTCTGTGAAATTTATTGGTGTTCTTTGAGCTTAAGGTGGTTTGTATTTGCATTACAAACCTATCAAGTCAATTTTACTTCTTTTTCATGCTGGGGGAATTCTTTCTGTCAGAAGGACACTTTTGAGACTGCTACCTCACTTGTATGGATGAAAAACCTCTTCTGAACAGCAAGTTCGTCAAAGTAAAGTAGTTGTGTTAGAGAGAGCTTCCAGAGCTAAAGCAGGCTACCATCTGTTGTTACTGTTGAGGAGCATCTAAGTTTGATAGGTAGTGGTCAGCTTATAGGTAGCGGTCAGCTCTACTTCAGGACAGAATGGCCTAGGAAAATTTCAGTTTTAGGATGGTTGGAATAGTTTCTATCCAAGAATATCCACTGCAGTTTTTTCAGTGAAAGAGTGTCATCCAAGGCTGAGATGTTTATTTTGCTGTGGCAGAAGTTCATTATTTCAAGTGATCCCACAGAGAGGATAAACCTTTCAAATCCAAACTGAAAAATTTCAAGCCTGTGTTCTGAGTAGAAAAAGATTTATGTGTTTTGGTTTTTTATGTACCTTGTAGCAGTAAAAAAGAAATATTTTTGCTTTTCCCTTTCATACATGTTCTCATATCCAGGGCATCTTTTTAAAGAAACATCAAGTTTGGGTCTCTCCAGAGCACACTTGAAAGTGCTTGGATCATTATACCAATTGCTCTTGAGTTGTTCTAGTTTTCAGAAAATCTTTTTCATTTTATTCTCACTCTGATACTGGTTCTTTCATCTTCAGGACTGTCTTCAAATTATTCATGTTTTCTATGAAAATTACATAATGGTCATGAGATGCCCAAATATGTATTTTCCAATTTACCTTATAATAATTAAAACAAGCAAAATATTCCAAATCCTGTGAATCATTTATAATTTGGAAGTTGCCACTGCCTTTCTGTGATCAAATAGTTGATTTCTCCACGTAAGTAGAATGTAATAAGATTTTGATTTTAATCCTTTGCAGTGCTGTTCGTTTAGTTCAAAAGGCTGGAACTATATTCCTAACAACCTCATTTCAGTTTACAACAGAGAAGATTCTACTTAATCAAAAATCAGTGACAGAAAGATCTATAAAATGACACACTTGAACTGAAACATCACAGTCTGGTGTAAACTGTGCTTTCTGCCATGGTCTGTAAGTCACTTACAAGAGCTTGGATCCATTTAGGAAAGTGTTAAATATTGTCTTATATGCCTCATACTTTAGTTTTTCCATTAAATAATAGGAAGGATAACAGTCCTCAAAACACTGGGGTTGATTCATGAGGTGGATTATTCTTTTTCTATAAACAAGAATAAAGAGGATGTGAATAAGCTTTAAATTACCAGAGGCAGAAGCTAATATTTCCACATGCATATATTTCCTCTTAATAACTTTCTGCTTCTTATTAACCCAGCAGCTGGAATAAAACTTATTAGAACAAACTGCAGTCTCCCAGGAATGTTCATCTTCTCAAGCCAATGGATCAATGCTATATAAATAGCTTGATATTCTTATTTAGCCAGTTTAGTCAGTTTGTCCATATCAGTTTTCCATACACCATCATCTCTGGTCTAGTCTCCCTCCAGGCTGAGCCCATTAATATATGCTGTATCTGGTTGTTGCTTGGATTAATTCTTATGCTTTGTATATTTGTGCCATATCAGTGAAAAGTAAATTAGGCAAGATACTGCATGTATATCCCCAAAAGGAATACAAGCAAAATGAACTAACATAAGTTGCCAGCCTTACTGTAGTACTGCCAACATCAGCTACTCTGCTGGAGAAAGAATATCCAGCTCTATTAAGGCTATGTCAACCTGATGAATATGTTGGTAAAGTAGTCTTTATTTTTTATCTCTTTCATTCCTGCACTGTTTTTTACCCGATACACTTTTCTGCAGGAAAAAAAGAAGCACTTCTCAGTTTCTCTACTAGTCGTATTTTTCCTAAATCCTCTAAATTTGTATTGGTTTATATAATGCCTTTAGTCCATTTAATACTGATTACACTTGTTAGTTAGGAATGATTGAAGTGTAAGGTGGCATCTGCTATCTCTTTATGGCCCCCCTTTTTATGATGTAAGCAGAGTCAGTCCACAGTCAATGACAGTGATCAGAAACTAAGATTTTTGACCATTTTTTACATAGAAAAAGCATAACTTACAGCAGCAAAAAATAGCTCTGCTCCTCAAATAAAACTTAGCCTGCTTTTAAAGTATTGACTTAGCTGTGGTTCTAGCATATTGCTTTCCTCTTCCTTGATAGGACTTTTTCTGCCCCAACAAACAGTAAAAACATGGCAGATTCAGAAAAAATAATGTTCAGGACCCCAGTGCTTATTTTGTAAATATTTTGTAACCCTTTCTAGATAACATGATAGATTTACTGCATACAGATGTATATTAGGAAGGTTATTTTAATCAGGATGTCTTCTTTTGCACTACAAGACCTTCTGCCTGTGTTCTTACTTCCTCTGCCATTCATATTCACAAGCAGCATCACTATTTCTTAGCATATGAGTTAAAAATAGTCTTACTATGTACACTGTGTTTTTAATAGAATTCTTAATTACATTAAAAATTGCAGCTAAACAGAACAGTTGGCTTCCAGGCAACCACTCTGCTAGTCTGAAAATCACAAGCACTGTGAAAGTCATGAAGTATGCATCAGTCAGCCCTAAGGATCTAACCTTTTGTAAGGTTAGTGACATAGGATGTAATCATGCAAGCTGCAATTCTTCTGAAGTACCAACCTTCCTTTACCTAATATGAGTACATAAACCACTGCTGGGCTCAGTACTACGGGCTCAGAAACTACTCTGCATATCTCATTACAAATATGGAAAGTCTGACGAGCTTATGTTTGTGACTGGGCTTTTCTGAACATGCTTGATCTCCAGGATCCCCTGCAAAAAACCTCAGTGCTTAGGTTGCAAATTGCAGTACTTTAGTTTCATACTAAGGCAAGGACGTAGAGGAGTTTTTTGGCATATGTAACAAGGCATGCATGGTCAAATTCTGTATGTGAGAGAAAGATCTTCTCTCAGATCAGTTACTTTTGAATCCACCCACTGATCTGAGAATGAAGTTTTGGTCTCAAACACTGTAAAATTTCCTATGATTTTTATGAAAATAGGTAGCCAGATATGGGAAAGAGACTTTATTAGTGCCTTTACTAGAGGGAGAGTTCTTGCACACCAGAAATGTTGAAAATCAAGTTCCATTGGGTCATGGAACTACTTATTTGAAAATCTGGCTCTGAACCTCATCAGTATCTCCTCACTCTTTGACAGATGTTCGACGTTCTGCATGAAGATGTATCCTAGAGAAACAAAACAATAACAGTTTTTTCATTTCAGTTGCTTCAATTTTGATGCTTGTTTTTGTTCTCATAAGCAAATGTTTTCCTCTTGTTCTTTCATAAACTGCCATGGGATAAAATAAAATAAATCTCTAAGAACAAAAAAAAAAAAAAAAAAGGAGAAACCAATAAAGCTCTTAAGTGGTTGTTTGGTTTCTGTTCAGACTCCTAACAGCTGCTTCATTCTTCTTCACTGGTTCCAGATTTAATAAGGCCATGTAAGTCTTTAAGGAAACAGTAATTAAGAAGTTTCTTCTTTTTTTTTTTTTAAATCTTTTATTCCAGATTCTAAAATAAAACCATGTGCTCCAGTTTTCTTTTGAGTATAAAGCCTGAATTCTTATTTATGATCCTAATATTATTTTTAAAAATTGTGAAAGTAATAAAAAGATTTCTTTTCCATGAATAACAGCATAAAGTTCTTGTCCCACATACTGCTTTGACTCAAAATCAAAATAAATCAATAAAATAAATAAGTCTCAATTCTGGTAAAATAATTGGACTTTTTCAAAGCAACACTAAATGAGACAGGTCAAAATCTAGTTTATTCTCATCATTATTTCTCTATGTAAGCAGTACTGAAACTATTGAGGAAATGTTGCTATAGAAGTTCTCTTATGTTGTCTCTTTTCTGAATAGAACTAAATGACTCACTCATTTCTTATCTAAGAACTTTGCATTAATTACTGGGCTTTCCTTGGCTTTTACCTTATTACTTTAGTACTAAGTATTTATTACTTTAGTAATAAGTCACTTTACTCAACTTCTTTCAGTTTCGTATGCTCTGTTCTTCTTTGGAGATCACATTGGTTTTAACAAAGTTGATGTATTCTGAAGCTACACTTACTTAAGAGTATTATAGAATCACAAAACACCCTCAGTTAGAAGGGACATATAAGGATCACCAGAATACCATCAATCAAAGTATCATTAACAAGTGCTCTTGTTACGGTTGAGTTCATGTGTGTACTGGTGGATAGAGTTATTTTTCTTCACAGTGAATAGTGCAGGGCCATGTTTTGGGTTTGTGCTTAAAAGAGTGTTGATGGTGTAGGGGTGTTTTTGTTACTGCTGTGCAGGGCTTAGATCAAGGATTTTTTTGCTCTTTGTACCTCCTCACCCACAAGGAGTCTGGAACTGCAAAAGAAGATGGGAGGAGACACAGCTGGGACAGCTGACCAAAGACATATTCTATACCATATGGTGTCACACTCAGCATATAAAGCTGGGGGAAGAAGGAGGAAGGGATGCATGTTTGGAGTGATGGTGTTTGACTTCCCAGGTGATCATTAGGCATGCTAGAGCCCTGCTTTACTGGGGATGGCTGAACACCTGCCTGCCCATGGGAAGTGGTGAATTAATTCCTTGTTTAGCTTTGCTTGCACACACGGTTTTTGTTTTATCTGTTAAATATTCTTTATCTCAACCCAAGGTCTTTCGTACTTTTACCTTTCAGATTCTCTGCCCCATCTCACCAGGGGAGTGAGCCAGGGGCTCTGTGGTGCTTAGTTGCCAGCTGGGGTTAACACACAACAACATGATAGAGAAACAATATACACAAATAAAAAAGGAAGGAAGGTGGGAAGGATGGTTGCCCAGGGAGGTTGTGGATGCCCCAACCCTGGCAGTGGTAAAGACCAGGCTGGATAAGGCCTTGAGCAGCTTGGTCTAGTGGGAGGTGTCCCTGCCCAGGGCAGGAGGGGTGGGGATTAGATGGTCTTTATGATCCCTTCTAACCCTTCCAACATTCTAGGATTCTGTGAGTGTTCCACAGGAGCGGAGGTTCTTCATGGAAGGAAAGAGTAGGATTGAGAGACTTTTAAAACTTACTTTGCTTTTTATTTTAGCGTTTCAAAAACTTTGACCTTATCAGTCATTCTTTTAATTTTGCCACTTCAGACACTAGTGTGTATTCCATGGGAAATTAAAACATTATTTCCATTGTGAACTGCATTATGCAAGCTTTCACAGAGCTGCTGGCTTCTGTTCCCAGACACTTGAATGCACTTCGGGTGATTTTTTTTTCTTTTCTTAAGGTAGACTATGTTCATGTGTGTCACTTTTTGTGGTATGGTGGGGCTTTTCTGGCATTCACTGAAACAGGAAATGTATTTGTTGTTTCTATGGAAGCTTTATGTTTTATGGGAAGCTTTAAAGGCTTGTTTGCTTCTATAGCAATTGACTTATTGCTGTCCTAATTACAATAGCAATGCTTCACTATATTATCTGGCAGCTGAAAAAGTCTTTTGACAGTATTCCATCATAAGCCTGCTACTGTTAAATCTTTAATAGTATTTATAATATCACCTGTCATCAGAGAGAGTTCCAATGCTTTACTCCTTGCCTTTGCTTATTGCTAGAAACCAGTAGAAATGAGGTACACAATTACTGAAGAAAACCTGTACTGCTCCAAATATATATTCTCGATAGACTAAATCATCCCCAACTTGAAAATGAAATTAAAGTTCAAATTGAATTTTAGACAGTAGTGATAAAATTTTAAAGAGGAAAATGATAGTTGAACATCTCCATTTATTTTTAATGAAGTTTCACAGACTAGTCACCTTATTTTTCCAACATTTGCAATGTTGATTTGACATCTCCAATACTAGTTTTAGTGTTATATTTTCTTTAAGAAAAGAAAATGTGTCATTCTTGAGTTATATGCCTTATAGCTAAATCAAAAGCAAGTGAGAAAGACATTTGTATTCCGTAATAGGTAACAATGCATAGTCTTCTCAAAATCGATGGGTTATGAGTGTTCACTCTACACAGTCACAAAGCTGAAACTGTGCTAATTTTGGTATCACTTAAAGTATTATTTGATTAATATAGAGTGAGAACAAGATTTGTAGTGAGAATGTGATTAATGTTGTGAACAAAAGCTGCAGAAAACCACCTTCTGTCTTCCTCTCTTGTCTTTGAACCTTCAGCCAATTCTCATGCACCTTAAGGGCTGAATTGCTGGACTATTTGAATCACAGAATCGTCAAGGTTGGAAGATACCTTCAAGATGATCTAGTCCAACTGTCAGCTTAGCTCCACTATAACCAGCCCTAAACAATGTTCCCAAGTGCAATATCCAGATGCCTCTTGGACGTTTCTAGAGATCTGACACCACCACCTCCCTGGGCAGTTCATTACAATGCCTAATCACTCTTTTGAGCTTATTTGGTTTTGTTTTTTTCTCTGATATCCAATCTGAACTCTCCTTGTGCAACTTAAGGGTATTTTCTCTCATCCTTTCACTTAAGACATGACAGAGCAGACTTACTCCCCACCTCACTACAGCCTCCTCTCAGTTAGTTGTAGAGAGCAAAGAGGTCCCCCACCAAGCCTCCTCTGTTCCAGACTAAACAACCCAAGTTGCCCAAGCCACTCCTCATAAGACGTGTTTTCCAGACCCTTCACCAGCTTCATTGCCCTACTTCAGACATGCCTAATTTCAATTAATATCAAGAATGAGGTTTCAAATTTGTCCTCACTTTTTTTCCCTCTGAATTTTAAAGAAAAGAGAAATTCAGGAAAAAATAATATATTCAGTAAAATCTGTAAAATTAAGAAATACCAAGGCCCAGATCTTTTACACTAAGACTATTTTTACTTCTCCTCTCAGCTTCAAAATGTTACAATATAGGATCTATACTTAGACCTCTGTGGAGTTGAATTAGTGACATGCTTAAAACACAAAAATATGTCTTGGATGCATCTTTGAATAATAGAATCAAAAAAATCAAATCTATTTCTTCAAAGGGATTTCTCTGCCCTTTTAAATAAAAATGAGTATCTTTATACCATTTTGTTGACAGAGCCTAGCAAGATGTCTTTGACCTCGCACACACCCTGGAATAAAAATCTTTTTCAAAAAGTCTACAGGGGTGATAATATCATATTACAGAATGACAGCTTAACATTTCTGAACTTGGCAGTGCCCTGTGTAGGTGCAATGTTTCAACATACCAATCTTTAATGCAGTAGTCTTACAATCAGTGAAATTATAACCTCTTTATTAAGGCTATGTCTTGGTTTTGGTTCTTCTTTTTTGAAAGGTGACTGTCATGTCTGAGACATCTAAATTAAACCTAATCCTGGTTATGTGGGCAGTTTCACATTGTAATGAGAAACATTTCTCAAAGGAAAATTAGAGAAGTATTAACCTCTCTAAAGATGATGATTTGTCTCTGATAAGCATCCAAAATTTAGGCAGTTATCTGGACCTCTCTTTGGTCTTTAAATCTTGTTAGGATTTCTTAAAATACTCCCACATTTTTTGTGTTTATTAGTTGTATTTTGGTATTAACTACATTTCTAGATGTAAATGAGAGATTACAAATTTTTAAAAATTTCAATATGGGGAATCATTCAGTAAACTTTATATTTATGTGCTTCAAGACTGGGACTGGAATCTATAGACTATTAAAGAAAGTCTGTAACTGAAAGAAATAGTATTTGGGAGTTCTAGGATATGCCAAGTTTATGATGCTACTCTTAGGCAGAAAATAAAATGAAAAGGAATTGCTTGTCAGGAATTGTCTTCCTGAAATGGTAGCTATAAAATAGAAAATTGTTTTAGAAATTCTTCCGGGGAAAGTACTCACTTGAATATCTCTGATGTTTCTAGTCTTGGTCAACTTATAAATATTTCAAAAATTCCTTTGAAGTTCTTCACTTTCTGTCTCAGTCAAAACAGCAAGTGAAAAAATGTAGAGAAGAGAAAGGCAATGTTTGCTCTTTTTGTCTTTATATTAAACATCAGCAACAAACGGATTTTCCATGAAAAAATCCAAAATATGTAACCAATTTTTATGCATTTACTCAATGCTGTACAGAACTTCTCTTTTCCAGAGGATGACAGTTTGCTATTGCTAATATATAACATTTTTTTGAGAGGTTTACTACACTGTAAATACTGGATCTGTACTAGACTGACTTATCTGAGGTGAGATGATCAGCAAAGATGTTAATTCTTACATCTTATGCAGAGAGAGACTTGGGAATGCTCCTGGGGGTAGAGCCCACATGCACAGCTTCTCCCTTCACAATGGAGGGAGAATTGCACACTCAGTATTTTCCATACAAGCCTACATTTTTGTGCTATTTATTATTATATCTATTCACTGGGTTCAAGGGGCTGATGCAAATAAATCATTGTTTCCATTACCTGTCATGGATAGATGGAAAAGTAGATTTGAGGAGAATTTAGGTTCTCCAGTCTGAAAGTCTATCCCTCAGAACCTAGGAAATTTTGGTAGCAGCTTTCACTTTAGTGCAGTCCAAACAAAGTTCACTCTATCAAAATCAGATGTTTGGGTTTCTTGTGCTACTTTCTTCTTGTGATAAAGCAGAATGTGGAATGATATAGTTGACTGAAGATAGGTGTCTAGTGCCATTTGGCACACTTTAGGATACCAGAGGTAACTATAGGGGATTGGCATCTGGGACACAGAGATTTTTGGAGGCCCTTGTACTTCTTCAGTGGCAGCTGGAGTGCGGATATCTCCTGGATCCTTTGTGCACTTGTCAAACAAGAATTTTCTCTACTTGGATTTGTCAAGACACAATTAAGCTGGTCTAGTGGAAGGTGCCCCTGCTCATGGCAGGGGGGTTGGAACTAAATGATGCCCTAGGTCCCTTCCAAGCCAAACCATTCTATGATGCTATGACTGTATGATTCTATGGTAACAATTTCATTGGACATGCCATTTTCTGTTACCACTTCTCAGTTTCTCACTTCATTACTAGTCGCATTTTTCCTATTTTCTCTAAATTTGTATTGGTTTATAAAATGCCAGTAAGCTAAATTGTTGTTAAATGGTAGGGATACAGACTGTTTGATGATACTATTTAAAGACTATGCAATATTTCAGCTTCACAAACCCACCCTACTAACATTTTCTATTTGATGGTTAATGGATTGTATAAATTCCACTGAAACATACGTACATGAAGTGCTTTTAGCAACAACAGCAGTTGTACTTCTGATGCAAACCCAGGGATAGTCTTAAAAAGCATTTCAGAATTACTGCACTGAAAATAATGTTCCTTTACAGGAGACATGGTATAGTGTATATATATCCACCTCTTCCTATTTTGCCTTTTGTGGAATTTAAGCCCGGTAAGCCAGTTTTTACATTCTTAGCAGCAAAAATCCATTCTGGGGGCCAGCGAGTATTAGATGAGTGTGACATGGTAGCTGCTCGTTAGAAATCAGGCTCACTACCACTGTAACACTGTTAGGTTTTTTTATCAGAGCATAGGATAAAATCAGTCTAGCATGACTCACTCCTTTTCAAGTAGGAATCTTATATTTAATGACCCAAAATATACTCAATAGGTTTTTAGATTAGATCAGCATGTTACTATGAGCACAGAACAGAGAATGCTGACTGAAATCTTTGGTCTTGTACACTGAAAAAGAAATAATTTGGCCCTTTTGTTGCAGTTTCCAATATGTTTGGTGTTTGGTATTGCTGGGGTCTGATCCGGTCCCTGCCTCTCTTGACAGTTTCTGCCTGCATTCTCCACCAGAAATGTTGTGGGTTTACTCTGGGACAATTTTTTCTCACCCCGCACACAATTGCTATAAGTTGAGAGAAGGTTTATGCAGACAAATGAGATCTGATGTGGGGAGAATAATATTAGGATTACTAGCAAGATAAAACTAAAGAACTATATATACAACAATTCTAATTATGCAAAAGTGCTATGTATTTACAGAAGTACCCCTCCCACCTTTTATCAGTTCAGTCTCCTCTCCACTTCCAGAGCCACAGGTCTTCCAAACAGTTCTGCAGTACTCGAAAGTTCCTCTTCTATTATCTCCAGGACAACTGCTCCGATTTGTCGCAGCTGGAACTGTTTCTTTCTCTCTCTCTTCTATGTCGTCCTCAGGGCTGGGCCTATCTCCCTTCTGGGCTAAGACCGGAGGCTCGGGTTACCCAGGCCCTGTGGGGTCTTCCATGGACTGCAAGGCGACACTTGCTTTACCATGGTCTTCCCACAAATACAAGGGGTAATGGCTTTTGAGTCCACTCCTCTTTCTTGTGGGGTCCCTTCTCATGAGAGAAAGTCCTTGATGGACCTCTCTAGCTTGAGTCCACCTTCAGGCAACAGTTCTTCCATTCTCTGCTGTCCCTTAGGGTCGCAAATTCAGCTGCACCAGCATGGATCCCTCACTGCGATCACACAAATCCTACCCCAGCCAACGTGCTCCAGCGCAGG
>JAYRBT010000177.1:34703290-34713595 GCA_036023395.1 Myiotriccus ornatus | reverse complement strand
CTCTCCACTTCCAGAGCCACAGGTCTTCCAAACAGTTCTGCAGTACTCGAAAGTTCCTCTTCTATTATCTCCAGGACGACTGCTCCGATTTGTCGCACCTGGGCCCAACAGGGCCAGCTGCTATGCTGGCTCTTCCATTTTTCTTCTGCACTACAGGCTTCTCTTCCATTTTTTTAAATATGTAGTTGGCAGAGGCGTTACTAAAACTTTTAACTGCCTTTGCTCTGGAAATTCACCTGGAAAAACTATTTTCATCCCCATGGGGTGCTGGTCAGCAAACCCACTACTGGCATATATGACATATCAGTTTTGCAAAATGAGAGAAATAATTCATTGTCATCAAGGCTCTTGGTTGGGAGGTTTATGTTCATTGAACAACTTGTTTTAGAGTATTTCCTTTCTGTAATTTCAGAAAATAACATCTTTCATTTTAGAAGAAATAAAATCCTGCTCATCTTAGATGAAAGTAACAGGTGAAAGTTGATTTCACTTGCACATGGTATGAAAATTCAGATACTGAAGAATAAAATAAATTGTATGTTGGAATATTCAGATTTTAATAAATGATCTTTTCTGTTTCAAGAGCAATACTCCTTATATTTGTATCCTATAATCAGCCTTGGGATTTGGAGTTGATGAAGAAATTTCTCTCTTAGCCTGTAGCCATGTGCTTTCTTGTTTTCTTTCATCCAACCATTTTATTTGTCTTTGTTTGGTCCTATTTTTATTCTGTTCTGCATAATCACACTTCCTGATCCCCTGCCTTGTGTTTCATTTTCTCAGCTCTTATCCCAGCAAATTTCTTTTCAAAATACAGACACAGCTCTGAGAAAATGGCTTGGGAAGGAGGATCCCTGGGGAGAAACCTCAGGGGAAACGAAACAGCTCAGCTTAAACATAACAATGAGTTGATCACAGGATTAGGATGAATACAGTTAAATGTGCTAGATTTGTATTGTTAATTTCTTGAACAGCAATTCTAATTTCCCTGTACTAAATAATCATACTTCAAACCTGTTTAAAATAATTTTTTAATTAAGTAATATCAGAAAGATATTTGAACTTTAGTGCAATAAAAGTTTTTATTTCACTCAGTAATACAGATCTATTTACTGGTCATTTGGGATAAATTTAGAAAAACCGTGCACCTCCAAAAAATATCTAGCCTTAGGGTATTAAAGCAGCATATATTAACAGAAAGCTTATGGTTGACAGCTTGGCTGGTTGATGATAGTTGAAGGAAAACAAGTTTTGCTGACTGGAAAGATTATTACTGAAGGGCTCACACTAGTGAGATGGCAAATCAAATACAGATTGTGCCTTTAGTTGTTGACATTGTAATATGTTTGACTGTGAAATCTACATATGCAACCTGATGGGTTTTCATTGCACCTTTTTACTCACTCTGTATACTAAAGACAAATGGTATCTTGTTTTTCCGGCACCACACCAAATAATTTCTTGATGTAAGTTACAGTCTAAACAGAACAATGGTATGACTTTATGCAAATTGTTCTGACTCATCTGCACTAATTCTTAGTAATTGTTAAGATTTTTAAAATATATTTGTTACTTTATTTACCACTCACCTGTAATATTTATTTTACAGAATCTAACGTACAAAACTGAGTTTAATGTGTTATATATCAGTTTTGCTGATGCAGAAAACTGAGTTTTAAACTACTATAGAGCCATCAATAGCTAAATTCTGTGATACAACTTCAGAGACCTGGATAACACAGGCCTTTTAACCTTTAGCCAACACTTTATAGCACAGGCTATAAATTAGGAAGGAATTTGACTCTTAGTGACTTCATATTACAGTCTATCAGGACAGGGTGAAAACAAGAGCTATTTCTATTAGCATAGTAATGAAACATTTTTTCCAAAGATAGTGAATGAAATCAACCTACTAATTAGATTTTATGCATAATACTTGATGGTCAACATTAGTCAAAAGAGATAGCAAAAGCTTCCATTTAATGCAGCCAATATTCTTGTTTATATTGAACAAGGAAAAAGAAAGAGAAGATAGCATAAGCCACCGTGACAATAGTGCGTTTCAGAAGAAAATCATGTGCATCTCATCTTTTCACTTCTATTATGCAGATCTGAAAAGGAAAAAAAGGTAATATAGATCAGAAAAGAAATAATTCTCAACACAGCATGATATTCATCACTTAATTCAGAAAAGGTCATGCACGTCATTATAGAGGTAGAACATATACATCAGCTATGATATACCTACATTTAGGTAAGAAGTGTAATATTTTGTATCTTACACACATATATGTTAGTTTTCTTTATGGCCCTACTTCAAAGGGTAATGAAAAAAACTAAAATCCAGAGAATTTTGTTTCCAATGTTTTATCAGTGTCCTCTGGCATATTTGCTGAAACTCAGTTGCCCTGAGATATGGTCACAAGGCTTGTGAGACCAGTGGCACTGATTCAACAGAATTTGATTTCTAGCCACTTTTATTCAGACTATCAGACCGAGTCCAACAGTAAGAACGTCTAGCTAAGGAACATTAATACTCTTGCATTTCATATAAACCAATATAAGAGTAGTACTAAACCTTTTAGTAAGAGGGATTCTATATTCATGAAGGCAAGGTTGATTAATTCTGTTCTGTAACATCTCAAACACATATCTAGAATTACCAAAGAGCGTATCTTAGTCTTTTCTACAAGATACATATGAATACTTTTACTATAATTTCTTCTTTTCTACTTTTATATTCCTTTTCTTTCCTTCTTCCCCTCTACATATCTAGTACCTTTAATGGCTCTTTCTCTGTTTATCGTGTGCTTGTCTCGGCTCAATAACAGATGTAGATTTTCTTTCCTGTTTGCAAAATTAGTGAATAATTTAGTATTCAATTAAAGGATTTTCAGAGAAATCTACTGTATAATTTTTAACATAATAAAATTCATAACAATAATGTATAGGAATATGCTTCAATGAAAAATGAAAAAAAAAAATTGTTTCATTCATATGAGGCAACAAGGAAAGGTTGAAAAGGAAACGTTCCTTTAACAGAAAATCTTTGATTATGCAGCTGTAGAAAGAAAAGGTAATTGACATTTACTCACTCTCATATAGAGACTAAATGACTGCTTTCATCATATCTCTTTTGCACAGTATTTAAACTATAAGTGGAAATAGCTTTTGACAAATTACAAGTAACTCAGCAAATATATTAATAGTAATTTATGTGAATTTTGTATAATATAATTTATGCCAAGATTGCTGAAATTTTATCAGCTCATCACTCTCTGAAAGTACAGAATAATATATTGACCTCCCCAAGTAAAAAACTTTAAATAGAGCTTATCTGGCACTTTTTTTTTCTCATTATAGAATAAGCAGCTGCATTAACTGCTTACCAAAGATTCATAATATATTTCTCTTCTACTTTATTCAGCTCTTGAGTAGAAATGATTCCAAAACACAACCTTACATGTAAACAGTCTCACGCTGTTCATAATTCTGTTGTGCAAACAGATTTTTACCTACAGAAACAGACACAAACAACACTAAATACTCTCATATTGTGGGGGGTTGAACACTGTGGATTTCAATCTAAATATTGTACCTTCAGTGTGTTCCTTATTCAAAGTGAATTGACTGAATTGCATAAATATTTTTCTCTTTGGGTGTGCTCTTCACAGTTGTCTAAGACTTCCAAAACAGTGTCAACATCTACACAGAAATGTGTCACAGCTACAGAAGAACTACTTTATATATGTAGTGGTCTATTTAATCTAATATCTAGAAGATGGCAGAACATTTTGAAATATTCTTAATACAAAATTAGAAACAATCCAAATATTGCTCTAGAAAAAATTGCTCAAGATTTTTCCCTTTTTCATGTCCCCACTGTATTACCCTTTTAACACTATAACCCTATGTTTCAGTGATAACGCATTAAGTTTGGGATTTCATTGTTTTTAAGCTATGGAAAATAGGGAATATTCATTCCTATTCCCTGTATCCATGACTTTTTATGATTCCAGAGGCATCTAACAGATTAACTCTTTATTTTATTATTATTATTATTTATTTATAATTTTATCTTTGCAAAACTGAAGAGTACAAAACAGTTCCAGTTCCTTTTTTCTGAGAAGCGACTCTAAAATTCTGATAATCTTCAATTGCCCCACACAGACTGTAACTGGCGACTCTTCCCTAGACCTCAGGTGAGCCCTTTGTAACCGGTGGGCAAGCTAGAATATCATAGTCTTTACTGCAATCACAATTCTCCTGTATAACTGTGACACTGGTAACAGAATTCCCTGTAACTGCTGTTTGCTTATTGGACAGATCCCTATTTGCAATTGGGTATTTTTGGCACCAGAATGTTAAATATCAAGATTTGGGAGAGAGAAGGGAAAGAATAGTAGAGAAACTCTCTCAGCAATGGAATTACTTTCACCTTATCTTTTTTTATTCTTCTATTTTTAATTTACCTCCAGGTAAGATTGCCCTATGACTTGTTTTTACAGCTTGTATATTCATTTTTTTCAGGTTACTCTGTTTGGTCTTAAGAGACTTGATAATATGTAAATAAGTAACAAAATTTTTCCTCTATAGTGTTGTTTTATTGTTTGTTTTTATTTGGTTGGTTGGTTCTTTTTTAATACAGTTATTGCAAATGTTTAGAAAAATAGTGTTTGCAATGATACTTGTCATCCACTCTCCCAGAGGTATTGTGTGAGATGTACCCCTTAAATTCAGGTCAGTGTAGATTTAGGCTGGATTGATAAAAAGAGATTGCTAATTAAAATATGTAGATTCCACCAGGGACCGGTGTATTTTGAGACACAAAGTGTAATTTTCAAACAGCAATGACTGCAATCTCAAAAGACTTTTCATTGACTTTTCTCCTGCAGTCTTCCATTATTTTCAGTTCTCCCACCCCAGAGTAGCAGCAGCACTAATAAATTAAAAACCTAAATTCTGGGATGAAACGTAGTTTATTTCACTTCAAAATGTGGTCACATTACAAAACAAAATGAAACAAACCAATAAAATATAGTGAGACTGTGATTCTTAAAATAAGTACAAACAAATTTTTATAACTCCAGTAAATTTCCAAACAGCAATTTTCACCTCTTTTTGCTCAAAAGTGAGCCCTTCTACAACATCTATACTGACCAGGCTAGTACAATACTTTGTAAGAATAAAATTACATACCATGTAAATCAGGATTATCTCACTGTGGATCAAAGCTAGGTTTAATATGGCAGAGAGCACTGAAATACTCTCACTTACAGTATGTGCTGTCAGTACCTTGAAAAAAAATTTCTATCAACTTCATGGATTCAAAAAAGAGCTAACATTCAGGTTGGGTGAATAAACAGAGATATTTATGAATGGAATTCAGTGATCTTTCTATAATGTGACAGTTAACTTCAAGAAGATGAAGCTAAGTAATCAGCTGATCGTAGCTGAAATAGGAACTATAGACCAAAACATATCATGGACATATATTTGCTTATGTTTGGTGGGGCTACAAATGTTTCCTAATATTTTCAATCCAAGAGCAGTCGTTCTTGCAAGACCTGGATTGAATACTGGGCATTGGAAAATCAATAATTTTTAAAAAGATTAATAAAATAGATTCCTTTTTAGAACTTGAATGACCTGAATTGGTCTTATTGTCACCTGTCCCTATCTGTATTACTAACTTTTTTTAAGCTCTAATTTTTTTTTTTTTTTTTTTTTTTTGTCTTAAACTTTCAGCCTCCTGAATTTTTTTCAGTCTAGCTGCAAGCTTTCATCTAACTGACAGGTTGAATGAAGCAGTATTTTCATGAAAGATTTGACTTCTGTTGACAAAACTTGTCCTTGAAAAATTTCTATATAAAATCATTCAAAAAGCTAAACTCTTCCATTTGAACTGCCATAACATCAGTTAAAGGGACCATTTCAGTCTTTCACTGTTGCAACAAATATTCATTGTACTCTTTGCAAGATAATTCTCTGAAAATAAAACAAGTTTTCCTCAACAAAAAATTCAACTTGTTGGAGACAATATGCTGGTGCTTGTTGACTTCCTACTTACACTCTCTGTATCTTGGAATATAATAGGAATTTTCATTTTATGATTTAGAGCCCTTTAGAAAAAGTATTATCTCTAAAATAGCTACATAATTATGTGTATATTAAACTGTAATATGTCTTATTGCATTTAGTTTGCTATATCCCTAAGTTACCCTTTTAATTTTTAGGTCTCATACCTCTGGCTTTTAATATACTCTTCATGAACTTTACACCAAGTTCTGCAAAACTTACCACAGGCATTAAATATGGTTGCTGTTATTTCTGAAGTTTTTTGTTCTCTTGACCATAACTTCTGGAAAGTGGTTTATTTTTTTCAGCATTATGTCTGCAATTTTGAGAGGGGAGGTTTCTATCATATCTTTTGATAGAACCTATCTCCTGAAATTGTCATTTTTCCAGTCACTTTGAAATATAGGCATCAAGTTCTGCCAGCAAGCCAAGTTATTGAATTAAGTGACTGTCATTCTCTGTGCTTAACAATCTGTCTTCAACCCATTTGGATTAGAGGTATTACAGAGGAGTCCTTGTCTGGCAAGAGAACATGTTACTTTTTGCATTAGGACTCTTGTTTATTCTTCTAAGAATATTAAAAATATTTTTGCCTCCAATATTTTCTGTGTTATTTTGAATAATGGGAACAACTCTTGGAGACAGTTGCAAGCTCTGAATCACTCAATTTTGTTTCAAGTTCTTTTTTTTAAAAAAACAAGACAGGACACACTAAGCCATTTCCAGATAACCCAACCCAGGTGAGAGCACTGAGCTGCCATTAAAAAAGGGCAGTCTGATAGACGAATTTTCACTAAGAAGCTTAGTGTTCCCTTACCTCTTCTTAAAACACTCCATCCTTTGAAATTCACAAAGTTTTTCTTTCTCTTCCCACAGGTACTGAATGTGGCTGTGAATACTTTTGGCAATGTAAAATCTGTGAGCTTTCTGCTCTGATGATTTGGTTTAAGAACCTAAAATTCAAGATAGGGACAGTACATGGTCAGTAAGAGCTCCCTGGAAGAAGACCCAAAGTAATAAGAAAACTGTAGAGGCTACAGTAGTCAGAAAGCACTGTCAGGAGAGCTCTTTTCTATTTATGCTACACTGAGCTTCCATGGATGACATTATGAGGTGTGTCACCTGAGGAGAAAAAAAAGTTAATCTTGAATCCTCCCCTGCAACCTGGTTCCTCCCCTGCAACCTGGTTAGGTGCTGTGTTGTTCTTAATGCTTTGTTTCTTCATGGCTCATATATTATCAAAAGGATTGTCTGGCACCAGACAGGTTTTATGATCAAAGAATTCACTCAGCATTTGCCTCCTGGCTGACCATCCTTCTCCAGGGTGTTTCAGTGAAGTTCACTGAACTTTTGTGAGGGCAAATAAACTAAATCAGCAGTGTACAATTTATTCCTTGTACTTACACTCTGCAGAATCTGAGACCTCAAAAATACTGGTCTCATCTGTGAATCATACATGGATTTTCTTATATATTCTCTAGGCTAGTCCCTATTAGGGGAAAATATGCTGTGTCAGCATTGACAAGCTGAGTGAAGTGAAACTGATGGAGCTCCATCTCCCAAGTCCTATCAGCAGTGAGGCTGAGAAAGAATTCCCAGTAGGCATATGCACAGAGAGAACACATACACACAAATATACATGACCATCCATCCAGACTGATAGAGACAGACAAGACACACAAGGGTACTCACTGAACACAGGGAGAACCGATGGCCTCATCCTGCTCCCTCATCTAGCTGAACAAGGTGGAGATGCATAGTAGGGCTATAAATATATGCATGGACAACATGGATCCTTCCAGCAGCCATGCTCAGATACCTGATCTGCTCAGCAGTGGCCATGGATGCCACCAGACTCCCCTTTTGTTCTCAAAATGAACAGACAAAACTCAAAGCCATAATCCCACTCCAATTACTATTACAGACATCTCAATCATGGTCATACTCACATGCACAACCCCCAAAGTTGGCCAGGACTTCCCTGATCTCTAGTTAGTTCCCCCATAGTCTCACATTTAGAGACAGATCCCATCCCCCCTGGCTCCTCAGCCACTTTATCCACCACTCCCCAGGAAGTCTGGCTTGATCTTCACTAGTGCTCACATGTAAGATCCTCATATGATCCAGTTGCTGGGCCTCTAAGCCTTGGTCCCACTCCTGTGGCTGGCATTCGGTTTTATTGCTTTTTACTTGGGTCTCATCAGTCACCACCATCCCATGTGTGGATTGCTTGGCATCACCAGGTACATGGAATCCCTAACCCATGATCTGACTGCAATTGCTGGCACCCAGACCCCTGTACAGGCAGGTAGTAGAGAAACTGAGAGTATCTTGCCCAGGAAAGAGTTAGAGAAGAATTTATTATGAGGGTAAGAGAGATAACATACAGACAGTTGTACCAAACAGCTGACTATTTACATGATATCCACTTTTACCTTCTTAATCCTATTTCCCCATGCTTGTTCCTTTCAATTCACCTACAGTCCCTTTCCCTATGTTGGTTGCTCCCCTAAACATCCCATAAGAAGTCTTGTGAAATCCGCAAATGCTCT
Source organism: Myiotriccus ornatus (assembly GCA_036023395.1). Lineage (NCBI taxonomy): Eukaryota > Metazoa > Chordata > Aves > Passeriformes > Tyrannidae > Myiotriccus > Myiotriccus ornatus. The sequence goes on along the minus strand of JAYRBT010000177.1, from coordinate 34,704,965 downwards.
CCCTTGGTTTCCAGCTGGTCAAGTCCCCTCATATATTGGTGCCTGGGGTTGTTTCTGCCCAAGTGCAGAACTTGGTGCTTCCCTTTGTGGAACTGCCTGTTGTTCCTGTCAGTCCATTTCTTCAATCTGCTCCCAGTTTTCTGCTTCAGACATGTATTCCAAAAAGTTACTGGTTTTATGAGAATAACTGCTTTATAGCCCACTATGAGAACATTTTTGTGAAAAGAAATGAATAGTAAGTAAGCCTGAAATGTCTTGGTACAGGACAGAGTTTGAAAATGGGAGCAGGAACAAAAAGGTGCAAAGCCAACAAGAACAAGAGATGGCAACTTTTGAGTCAAGCCTGCTTAGTCATATCCATAATATCTATGTAGTCTGATACAGATATCGAGATAAATCCTCCCTCCTTGCCCTCCTTCACTTCCTAACAGGTCTAGGAATTACAGATAGAGTATACAAGCATGAGTTGAGAACGATGGGGAGATGTACGTAGATAGTAGTGCCAGTGTAACATCAGATGCTTAAGCACAGTGGTATATGTGGATTTTAGGTCATTAGCAAACAATAAGACATGAATAGAGAAGAATTTTTAGGAATGTAGGTACAGAATCACAGTATGGTTAAGGTTGGAATGGACCATCACTGGATTCACCTGGTCCAACTTCCCTGCTCAAGCAGGGTCATCCTAGAGCACATTGCTCAGTATTGCATCCAGACAGTTCTTGAATATCTCCAGTGAGTGAGTCTCTACAACCTTTCTGGGCAACCTGTTCCACTGCTCAGTCATCTACACAATGAAGATGTTCTTCCTCAAATTCAGGTGGAACTTCCTGTGCATCAGGTTCTGCCTGCTGACTCTTGTACCTAGGGATGCAACCAAACAAACAATAAAACAAGGGGGTGTCATGGTCTGATCCAGCCTCTGCCTCCTTGGCAGTCTTTACCCGCATTCTCCACCAAAAATGTCGTGGGTTTACTTTGGATGAATTTCCTCTCACCCCCCACACAGTTACTGTAAGTTGAGAGAAGGTTTATGCAGACAAATGAGATCTGATGTGGGGAGAATAATATTAGGATTTATTACTAGCAAGATAAAAACTAAAGAACTATATATACAACAATTCTAATTATGTAAAAGTGCTATGTATTTACAGAAGTACCCCTCCCACCTTTTATCAGTTCAGGAGGAGAAGTAGTCTCCTCTCCACTTCCAGAGCCACAGGTCTTCCAAACAATTCTGCAGCACTTGAAAGTTCCTCTTCTATTATCTCTAGGACGACAGCTCTGATTCGTTGCAGCTGAAACTGTGTGTCTCTCTCTCTCTCTCTCTTCTATGTCGTCCTCAGGGCTGGGCCTATCCCCCTTCTGGTCTAAGACCGGAGGCTCGGGTTACCCAGGCCCTGTGGGGTCTTCTATGGACTGCAAGGCGACACTTGCCTTACCATGGTCTTCCCACAAATACAAGGGTAAAGGCTTTTGAGTTCACTCCTCTTTCTTGTGGGGTCCCTTCTCATGAGAGAAAGTCCTTGATGGACCTCTCTAGCATGAGTCCATTCTCAGACAACAGTTCTTCCATTCTCTGCTGTCCCTTAGGGTCACAAATTCAGCTGCACCAGCATGGATCCCTCACTGCGATCACACAAATCCTACCCCAGCCAACGTGCTCCAGCGCAGG
>JAYRBT010000177.1:34672374-34689545 GCA_036023395.1 Myiotriccus ornatus | reverse complement strand
GAAAAAGGATGTGAATCCCCTACTGCATTATCCAGTACTTCCTCATTTATTGAGATTTAAACACAGTATAATACTGCATTAAACTGGTCTCCCTTAATAGGAAAATACTTTAGACAGTCTGGGACAGAGTTTGACCTTCTATTTTTGAAGTTCCCCTTTGTTGCAAACCTTCCCCTATGGGGAACACACCTCTGTGTCTGAGGTTTGTTCTCATATTTATCCTGAAAGGAACTCTTTCATTTGAAGTTCAGAATACAACAACTTCCTTAGCACCAGAAAGAACATAAAACTCCCATTTATTTCTAGCTTTTTAGACATGAGCTACATTATAACTTTCCTTTATATTCCCTTTGTGTATTAGTGTCTTGACTATTCTTTAGAGTTACCTTATTTTGAGGAAAAAAGTATTTGGATATATCTTTCTAATATGTCTACTGTATTAAATTTTATTTTAGCCATGCAGTTATCAACAAATGGTATATCAAAATCACAATAAAAAGTTCAGAAGTAGAATTTGTGAAACATGCTATCAGTTTTCATCAGAGGCTTGAATATGATCTTGATTGGCACAGCTTTAATATCATTAACAGTTTTGCATATGCTTTAGCTAGTGTTCATGCAGATGAGAACAAATATCAATATCCATCTGTCAAGTGAATGCAGCACATATGGTGTCTTACAACCTTAAAGTAAATCAGGTATGGTTTATAAAATGTGATTCAAACCACTACAGTGTGCAATAGTATAAGCAGAATTTGCTCACCTTGCTTTGCCTTCTAATTAAAGACAGGCCTGCATGAGAACCTTGACCTGAACACCTTCTTTTGCAAAAATAATGTGCGTGCAATCTTGAGTTTCCCAGGAGTGCCTCTATCTGTATTAATCCTAGATGTAAATAATTTTCAAATGGGATTTTGGTTACATTACATCTATGAATATTTTGCTTTGTATGTGTATACAGAGAGTTAAATGAAAGTAGTGGTTTATAGACAGTCACAGCACATCTATATGAATCTAAGTATGTATATATATGAGGCAAATCCCACAAATTATAATGTTTTCCTAGCTGTGTTACTGACTGCTAAAACTTGGATTTAAGAACTAAAAAAAAACTTAATTCTTTGGTGAAAGCAGATGGAAGAGTCCCATATGAGTAGAGAGAGTCTGGCAATTTATTAACTTCAGTAGTTTCCACTTGAAATCAAAAGATAGCAGTGGTGTCAAAACTATACTCACTATCTAGCTTTTTACGACAACCCCCTTTCTATGTTGTAGTTATGCCCTTTTTAGTGGAAACAGGGAAAGTTTGTAAAAAGAAGAAGCCAAACACTCTTTAGAATAAAAGTGTTCTGCTTTCTAGAGAATTGTGCTGCTTACTGGAGGCTCATATTAGGGATGTCACTGAGTGACTACCAGGACTTATAAAGTCCTCTGGCTATTAGTCACTGCTGTTGATTCATGTGGGTGCCAGTGATACAGACAGGAGCAGTCTGAGCAGCTTCAAGAATGGCTATAGAGTCCTGGGAGTGGAAGTAAAGGACTCTGGAGTACGTGTAGTTTTTTCATCAATCCTCCTAATCAAAGAAAAGGGTTTTGAAAGGGCCAATTGAATCTGAAGAACCAACAAATGGTTACAGGACCAGTGCCACAGCCAGGGGTTTAGCTACTTAGATCATGGGACTTGTTTTTGAGAAACCTGGTCTACCACAGGCTGGTGGGATCCATCTGTCAGAGAAGAGGGGCATCTCTCATTATAGGCTTGCCAAGCTGGTGATGCAGACTTTAAATAAAAGAAGACAGGGGAGGAATATCAGTTCATCCCACTGCTATCATGCAAAGGGCTAGCAAGAGATAACTGCAGAGGGATGTCAGCAGCAGAACACCTGAAGTGCAACACAAAGGAATTGCAGCTTCTCTAGACAGTGTCAGTGTGGACTCTAGAAGGTAGAGTAGAAGCCTCTACTCTGTACTGTGTTAAGTTCTGGGCTCCCCAGTCCGAGCAAGACAAGGAATAGTGAAAAGGGTTACCAAGAGGGCTATGAAGATCATTAGGGGACTGGAACATCTCTCTTGTGAGGAAAGGTTGGGAGAGCAGGGCCTGTTTAGCCTGGAGAAGAGATGCCCGAGATGGGATCTTATCAATGTATAAAATTATTTTGAGGGCAGATGTCAAGAGGTTGGGGCCAGACACTTTTCAGTGGTGTTAAGCAACAGGATAAGGAGCAACAGGCACAGACTGGAACACAGGAGGTTGCATCCAAGTATGAGGAAAAACTTCTTTACTTCATAGTGAGAGAGCACTAGAACAGGCTGCCCAGATAGGTGTTGGAGTCTCCTTGTCTGGAGATATGCAATTCCTCCCTGGATATGATCCTGTGCAACATGCTCTGGATGAACCTGTTTTAGCAGGAGGGTTGAACTAGATGATCTCCAGAGCTCCCTTCCAACACAAAACACTCTGTGATTCTGTGAACCTTATTGAGAAGTATGTTGTCTAATAGAAATTTCCAACACACAGAAAATATTTGAACTGAGTTTAGAGCCAAATCTTTAGCTGTGAAGTAAAGCTATGTGAATAAAACTGCTTTGCAAAATGTCTTCTCCTTTTCTAAGGGAAAAAACCAAAAGATAAAATATGAAGAACTGTATTCTGAGCATAATAAGACAAGTGAGTGTTAAATATGTGATTTAGGAATTTCATAGAAGATTCATCATAAGTTTCCTTTTTGCTTTTGGTTATAATGGGAGATTTCAGAACTGACATAGGATCAAGAAAGGAGCTGAAGAGCATTTTCATAAGAAGGCTCGGAAGATAAAACAATAACAGTTCCTTCAATACTATTATATAGAGCCTGTCACAACAGAAAGTGATCTTAAGATCAAGTTATGACTAAATGTTTAGTTAAGCAAGTTCGTATAGAAGCTAAATGTGTATGTACAGTAAAAAGAAGGACTAGCTCTATTACTGTATGACAATGCCAGTTAGCTTTCAACAGTGTAGGGCTCAGAGATAAGTATGGCAGAGTGAACAGAAAGGACTTCCAGAAGGTATTCTTCTGAACGTGGTAAAGTTGGTGGGTGCTTATCCTGTAGAAATAATAGATGATTTTTCACTCTTTTTCCTTGAACTTTCAGCCCTTAGCCAATTAAAGGAGTTCAAATAGAACTATGTTTAAAAAATGGAAAATAAAGTCTGGAAAGATTAAAATTTTTAAATAAGTCTTAAGTACAATTTCATCCTTAAAAAAATACCTAATCTCTTGCTTGTATATCAAGCCTCATTTGAAGTTTTTCTCTATCTATTATGTTATAGATCCCGGGATTTAATTGAAAACATAGCACATTTGTTCTATGTTTCCTTTTCAAACTGTAGGTTTGATGTAGTGGACTTACACACAAAAAATAAATTTAAGGTGATAATTTCATCCCTACTGCAGTGTTATTTATTTCAGCAGTAATTTTGCCCCAGTTATTTAGAACTGTATTTTTCAAAGATTTCATTATCTCATAATAATTTTTCAATTCACCAGGGAAACCAAAGACATGCAAAAGAACCAGGAAAAGGAATCAGAAACAATTAAAAGTACTCATGGTAGTAATTTCTTCTGTACCCAAAGAGAATTTAAAGCCTATTATGTAGTTTTCTACAGAAAAAAAAAAAAACCCACAACAAAACAAAACAAAGCAAAAACCCAAAATCGGAAAGAAAATACAATAAAGTCAATAATACATCAAAAACTAAGATACAAAAGATTTATCATACTTTTTCTATCCTTTCGAAAATAATAATTCATGTCATCAGCAGATTAGAGTATTTATTTGGCAAAGATGAAATATATTGCATTTATCTGAATCACTCCATGGAATTCACTGATATTGTGGAAACAAACATGTAAGGTTATTTAGGAAACTCAGTACATATTCTCCCATAGAAAAAAATTAATTTCAAGGTGTGAACCAATTCAATACCTATCATTATATCAAGATAGTTTGTCCCTTTGTCACTTGCAATAACATTACTTAGGATTCAAATGTATCAAGGTCTTAAAACATTCAAGATTAGGCAGCAGGAATGGTTTCTCTGGGCGTAATGGGACAATGGAGGACGCTTCAGAAAATCTGCTTGAGAAGGTTCTGATTTCTTAAGCCAAAGCTGGACTCTACAGCTGCTTGAGAAAAAATGGAGAAATACCGGGAAAAAAAGGTGTTAAAGATTGACTTTTCCTGCATGTGAAGAGAAGCCACTTGGAGTGCTTTCAATACAATTGGGAACTACAGTCACATGGTGTTATCAAAAGTTATGTGTTAAGGTACAAAATGATCAGTAGCTAGAAGCAGGGAAAAAATGTTTTTGCTAAATCAGGGGCAGTGGCGAGGGGAGGGGGGGGAGGAATATGTGCAGTTTTTTCACTTGATTTATTTTTATTTCATTTGTTGCTTGAAGTCAGTTCCAGTTCCAAGCCCACCTTTGGCCATGTAATAGCAGATTGAGGTTCATAAATGTCAACTGGTGTCTTCACAGCAGCTTGCAGCGGTACAACTGTATATACAGGGACTGCTTTCTTCATTGTGGTAATAAAAAAGATTTCTGAAGTAGCTGAAGGATTTATAAAGCCTTCACTCTGTCCCTTTTTTCCTTCTTTTTTTTTTTTTTATATTTACTTGCAGTACCATGTTACCTGAAATTCAGTAATGTGTAGACCTTCTGCAAAAATCTGTGTTTTAGCAATCATCTGTTTCTGCAATCTCAGACTGACTTTGCTGCGGTGTGCTAGAGTGTAGAAGAGGAAACTGTCAGCAGCAGCTGATTTATAAGACTGATTTACCTTCTGGAGAGTGCAATTATGTTCATAGTTAAGAATTAATCAGGTGAGAGAATTACAGAATAATCACACTCTTGACTTTGGAAGGACAAACTAAATGGAGATTGTTACACTAAGTCATCTCAGCAGATGGAGATCTCTTTACTCTTTAACAGCTGGAAGACCGGGTTTCCTGGATAGCTGTCTTTATTTTTAAAAAGAGAGAAAATGAGCTCATATAAGTGACAATATAGGAGAAAGTTGAAGCAAGAACAAAATACGTTAACAATCATGAAATTAAAATAAACCAGAAAAAATTCTAGCTGAGATTTATTTTTTTTTTTAATTTGCCACTATAATGTTGTGTACAATTCTGTGAATATAGGAAAGGGTCTCTGCCTCTGCTGACTAAAAGACTTTTCTTTCTCTTTTTAATAATGGGAGTGATGTCTTATACATTTCAATCTTCTTGGTATGTGTCCTTTATTGGTTATGTTGTATGAAATCTCATGACAGTTGGATCTTCATTTGAGGGTGCCACACTGTCTGAAAGTCTAAAGCCTATAAGGCGAGATTTTCCATATAGTTTATTGAGACTCTACAAGATTTTTTTACTGAGTATATTTTACTTTACATTCTATCTGATCTCACTGCTATCCTTTAAAGGTAAAATGTTACCCTAGGCACTGGCAATCAGATATGTCATGTGCAATCATACTCAGCATGCAGGGGATATTGACTTAGTGAGGTATTTTGCGCAATGAAAAGTCTCCTTTAGTTCCAATGAATTTTGATGCAAGTTTGTGAGGTTCATCACATCCAGTGAAGTGGAGGTGATCGTTTCACTTATTACCTGGGAGGCTAGAATATTTCAGGAAGTGTGTTATCAAGCAAGTATTAGTTACAGTCATACAGTTACAATGACAACCCAAGTTCTCCACATTATAATAATGGTTTGTACATCAAGGCACAATTTCCTTTACTAGCCTAATGGGAAACATGATCTTGAGCACATTAATGGTAAAGAAAAAATATTATGAGCAAATTTTACCAGAATTTCCTTGACTTAAAGCAACCACAGTTTGTTGTATAGTGATAATGTTTAGTTCCTAGCAGTTAAAGTCACAGTTTACGTTTTATTGCAAAAAGAATATGTGATAGTGAGCTCTGTAGCAGGATACATTTCTTCTGGGTGTTTTTGCACACGCAATATGCTTGAATCCAGAGCAGACATTGGAACCATTGCAACACTGATACATTGATACTACAACAAAGATATATTTCATCTTTCCCAAAGGAAAATGTTTTATGATAAAAAAGCTGCTTGCTTTCAAACAGGAGAGAGAAAAGATCTAAAAATTCAACACATTGTTTTCCTGTGAGCAGAATCTCTGACAGCAAAGGTGAAAACTCACTTTCTAAATCAAACATGCTGTGCTGTGTGGGATGAGTTTCATTTGGCTTCCCTGCCTCATTATGCCTCCTTATCCCTACAACACATTGTTTTTTTTTTAGCAGTGTTTGAAAAGTCACCTTGGGACTAGACAAATTATCTTTCCTGTTATGTCATGTTCTCAAGGAGACTATGCTATGGCATTAATTTTAGTAAGAAAAAAAGAGCATAATGTCCACATTGGCAAATAAATGGTCCAGTATTTATTTACATATTTCCCAAGTGTTTCTCAAAGGACCCATTCAGGATGAAATTCCGTCTGTCCCAAAGGAGACAAAGGTGTTTTGTGCCCCATTTGCACAATGAGGGAGCTGTTTATTAAGGCAGCAGTCTGCATATCATTATGCATAATTATAACTATGATTACAGCCCTTCATATCCCCATCTCTCTGAGTTGCCACCTGCGATAATCTGAATCTCTCACATTTAGCATAAAGGTAGTAATATTTAAAGTGTAGATTACAGCATTTTTTCCTGAAACACAGAACTGTACAGAAAAATATGGCCATACAGGTTTTTTGTTTTCCAAGACTTTACAAGCTTTCTTTACAGTACTATGATTTGGCAACCACTATATAAACATATACTATCTTATCTATATTCAAAGCAGAAAATATCAATATTAATTGCAAGAATATCAGACTTCAAAGTTTTGGGGCCTGCAGAACTCGCCAGAGAACTATCTAACTAGGACATCAATAAGTTATAGAATAAATAAGGGGGAAGAAAAAAACCCCAGGTTGTGTATCTCCAACTTTAGTTAATACTTCAAGAAAGAAGTAAGATCTTTTCAAACTTTTTTTTCCGTTCCTAGAATAAAAAGGCACAAAGTGTATCACTTCTAAGGAGAAAGTTCACTAGAAAACAATAAAGATAAAAATTTTTTAGATAGCTATTCAGCTAATTATGTGCTGAACATAACATGTGCTCTTTTTTTGCTAGTTCTTTCTGGAGACATCAGTAATTTTCAGGAATTTCAGACTGATAGTCTTGTTGAGTGCTTTTTGTTGCTCCTTTATGATTCCTTTGATGTTACCTGTGTTTTATTTGTTTTCCAAGATAGTTTTATGGTCCTAACTTGTGTCAGAATGATGAAACTAAATTATGCAGACAGCTTATCCAAGCCAAGAATCAGCATACACCTGTGTCTAACTGACTTGACAGTCTGTAAGCGGACAGAGTAAAAACTGAAAAAGTAACAAATTGACATTGCTTATATGGGGTTTTCTAGTCTTGAATTCTGAAATGTTTGATCAGACTTTTTTGCCCTGTCATTATGGAAATAGGCACCCAACAAAATAATTTGGCTAGAAATCAAAATAAAGATCCATTATTTCAGGAAGAAGAATACTGCGCACAGAATCACAGAATCAGCTAGGTTGGAAAAGAGCTCTGAGGTCATCGAGTCCAAGCTTTGACCTAACACCAACTTGTCTATTAGACCATAGCACTAAGTACCACATCCAGCCTCTTCTCAAATACCTTCAGGGACAACCACTCTGGTGGTGTCATTGCCACTGAGGGCGGAGGAAAGTTTCTTTTCTAAACAAAGTTCGTATTTATTTTCGTTCTGCAAAATACTTGGAGAAATTTCTTTATATCCATTTCATGATTTTATAACTCTCCTGATGAAAGACCCTGTGAAAATCATGAAGAATCCCAGAGAATACAGGTTGCGGCTATCATTCTATTAGTATACATATTACTCACAACATAGTATGAAGCAAGCTGGGATAGATTGTACTTTGTCTGACATACATTACTAAGTTCCAGTCTTTTTTGTTGTAATAAAGTTTCAGTCCCATAATTTTTAATGTGGAGGATAATCATAAGAAACGAAAAGATATACTACTGGTTCAGTCTTTTATCTTCAAGAAGCTTTATATCAATACCAGAAACTAAGCCACATAACACATGATATTGTCCATCTATTTAGTTCATTCGGTTCAATGGGTCATAAAATTTTTACTGTAATCGTATTTCTTAATAGTCTAGATCTAAGTTGCTGCTACAAACACAGAAAATATGCAAAGTAGACTTATAGAACACAGCATATTTTGTACATCATTTAATTATGACAGGGTTCCATGTTTAAGATTCATTTAACATATTAGTCCGAATGTTAAAGTAATTGAACTCATCTTAGGTTCTTAGGAATGAGCTTCAATCCTCCACACTCATTTACGTTGGTTTACAGGAAGGGGAAGAGGGAAGGAGAGGGGAGGGAAGGGAAGGAAAGGCAAGCAGAGGAGAACTATTTATATAAAGAAGTAAGGAGACTTTTTCTATTGCACAGAAATATCTTATTTGGAGCAGTGGTTTTATCATCCAGATGCAGACTCCAGTCTTTTGCACGTCTAATAGAGAAGGCCTTAAGACTAATATCAGGGAGGCTTCTTTTTCTGAGAAAGCCACTAATTTATGTCTGACTACCAAGTTGGACAGTGAAAATGTGGTAGAAAACCAAATAAAACCTTTTCTGTTGAGCTATCAGGCTTGCTTTCAGTGAAAAGCTGATTTCTTTTTATATGTTTCTTTTTTACATTTTCTATTGCGATGGAAGAAGTATATGGAGCATCACTTACAAGACTCTGACAATCACTCTGCACAGTACATGTGAAGAGTGAATTGCAGTTGTTCAGATGAATGATTCTGAGTAAACTCCTGATGCATTTTAAGGTTGCAGCAAAGTTCAATGAAAAGGAGAATCAGAGTATATTATTTTCAGCTATTTAAAAACTGCATGTTGGACACTGATAAGAGCATGATTTACAGAGTAACCAAGACTGGTATTTTCCTCAGCCCACATACATTTCTCTTTTCCATGACATATACAGGTAACCTTAGAAGATGGACTGTGTTTTCTTTAATCTAGCAGACACCCTCACGAAGCAATAGTCACTGTTTACTCTGTCAGCTCTGTTGAATTTCAAATAAGATACTGCATACAAATCTTTTATCATACAAAAATATTCAAGTACAAGAACAGAAGAGATGTCTGAACTGATAGTCATTATCAGGTCTGACTAACCACCCATGAGGATTAAGTACATACATGCATTTATGCCTGGTTTGAGTGTTTAGAAATGTATGAAATGCCAGGTGCATCTGACACATAGCAATCCTTGCGCTTCTCCTAAGATCTTTTTCCTAAACCATGAGTAGAACTGTCGTAGCATCACAACAATCATGTACCTGTAACTCATTTCTGAAAAATCTATACTCGCTCCTGGAATGTCTAAATCCTATTAAGACTAAACATTTTATGTGCAAAATCTTGGTACTGAAATAGAAACATCCAGATCACAAGATTCAAAATATTTCTTTACTTCACAGGCATGTAGCAGTGAGCATATTTACTGTGTTTTGATCATAGGTTTGAGATCCTGGTTAGGCGATACCTTCTTTTTTCTCCCCAAATGGAACTTGCATATTTCTTTAATCTTAAGGTGCAGAATATTATGTTGTCTTTCTTGTAATTTCAAAGAAATCCCTTTAGTCTCTCATATATAGATTGGGCAAAGAAAAAGGTAAATTCACTGAGAAGGAATCAAAATCTTGTTATTATTAAAATGAGAGCATTAACAAGATCTGAATATAAAATTTCATAAACAAAATGTAAGTACAGAAAACTGCTTTCATTTCATATGTTGAAATGTTATGAGGAAAGCTTAGGAAATTCATAAAAGTAAGGTGATGCCTTAGAATTTTTAGGATTTTTAGCTTCTTGAAGATTTTAATGTAGCTGTGTAGTAGATAATGGATTTTTAGTATAGCTGTGTAGTTTCTCACACTTTAGAATAGCAGTTGGCACTGACTAAACTCTGTTCCCACACTTCATATCTAATTTTCTAAATTCTTTAGGCTTGTGTAGGTTCTTTTCAATGACGGACTCTAGCAAACATATCTTGTTTAAGAACGTATGCACCCTAGACTGGAACAACAAGATATCATTCTACTCAAAGCACCTTTGGAGACTCAGAACCTCAGAGAAGCTCCAAAGATAACGCGCCGTGGAAAGAGAAGGAGGAAGATGAAGAAGAAAGGGGTCTTGAGACCTCTGACTCAATTGCGGGGGGCAGGGGGACAATTCAGGGGAGGATCTGAGGGCAGAAAGTTCTCAGCTTGGATGGATTATACTTTAAAATTGAGAACCCCTGGACACGGTGTGTGCTTTATACTCCATCCACCATGAAGGCCTTCATTAAAAGAGCTACTCTATGTCTTATTTATAGTAGTATTACCTGGTGAGTTTTTCCCCCCCTTTTAGGCATCAAATGTAATGAACATTTCTTATAGTTAATGGGACGAAATTTAAAAACATTGGATTTGTTGTTTTAATCTTCCTAATGGGACAGAAAGTAATTTTCATGATCTCCTATGCAATTTTGGAATGTCTTTTTTATAATCCAAAAATAAAGTTAAAAAAAATTAGGCAGTACATACAATCTGGGAGATGTAATGCAGGATAATGGATTTAAACTGGTGTATTCTGCAAGGAATATTGTTTGTGCTGATGCCTGCATTGTATATGTAGTTTTCACACAATCATCAGGAGGGTATATGTGAGTGCTCAGGGGCAGCAGCACCTTATCAATATCACTCTTTTAAAGCAATCTCTGACATGGAAACATACTGAGAAATTACCAAATAATTTTACTATATGTTTGCAAGAGCAAACACCAAAGAATCGGGAAGCCAGTATTTACATTCTTACTGATGTTAAACTGAGTATTACATTTACTATAAGAGCAACTAGAATATTGGTCCCATTAACTCATGATACTGTTATTTTTTGATATATTAGTTCAAATTCAGCAATCCTGTATGTAATCAATAGTTTCAATTTTCTTCAAAGAATGGGTTATATTTCAGGTTGAGTAATAATATCAGAAGACCTACAATCCAAAAGTTATCAGAGAACAGCTTTTACTTCATGAATATCATTCAAAGAATAATTTATTGAAATCATCAAACACAAAAATGCGATTAATAAACATCTGCTCATGCAAGGTACTGACAAAAACAAACTAGTAGTTGAGTTTTGCTTCCCAAAGAAATGGATTGAACACACAAACTCCTTAAGCAATGAAATATTAAAAACCTGTATTTTAGTTTTCTTCTGGACAGAGGATATAATCTGGAAAGGCGTAAAAAGAACTCAAATTATCATTACAGTGTAATTCATGAAAATACACCAACATATGACATGAAAGGTGGAGCTATAAGGGCTGGAGGTCTTCACAAGATCCAAAAGGAAGTTCACAAGGAATCACATTTCTGCTTAGATCTTAATCTAAGGTTAAGTAAAACTAAGACATTAGATAGAATAGAAACTGAGGAAGAAGATGTAAAGTTGTGTGGCTATAAGACTTAATTTACTTTAGGCTCTACAGAAAAGGAGTCTTTAAATAATTTTGAAATGTCTTTGTCTGAGTACCACAATAGGACTGACCAATTGTATTAATATGATTCTGTCTTGGAAAAAAGAATCAAAATTAATTTAATCTCTAATATATTTTGTGATCCTACTTTCACATATATTAAATGTAATTAATATTCACTGTTGCTTTTCTATTTCAGATTATTTATGGACGCATACTGCAACAGAAAACCAAAACAAACAAACAAACAAACAAAAACAATCAAAAAAACACCAGAAAAACACTTTTGTGGTTTAACCCCAGGTGGCAGCTCCATCCCACAGAGCTGCCCATTCACTTCCCCCTGGTGGTGTGGGGTAGTAAAAGTGACAAAACTCCTGGGTTGAAATGAAGACACTTTAATAGGGAAAGAAAAAGGCACACATGCAAGCAAAGCAAAACAAATGATTCGTTCACCATTCTCATGGGCAGGAAGGTGTTCAGACATCCGCAGGGCATCAGCAGGGCTCCAGCAAATGTAACAGTTACTTGGGAAGTCAAACACTATCACTCTGAGCACCCCCACTCCCTTCTTCTTCCCTCAGCTTTATATGATGAGCATAATGTCATACAGTGTGGAATATCTCTTTTGTAACTTGGGGTCATCTGTCCCGACTGCGTCCCCTCCCAGTTCCTTGTGCCTCCTCGCTGGTGGGGTGGGGTGAAAAGTGGAAAAGGCTTTGACTCTGTGCATGAGCTGCTCAGCAATAACAAAAATATCCCTGTATTTTCAACACTGTTTTCAGCACAAATCCAAACCTTAGACCCAAACTAGCTATTGTGAACAAAATTTACTCTAACCCAGCCAAAACCAGCACTAACACAAACCAGGGAAAGAAGTTACTACCATGCAGGAGCACAATAATACAGTAAGAAGATTCTCACAGAGTTCATTTAATGTCTTATTTATGACTTATATTTGTTTTCTTAACTTGTTTACAGGGTATATAAAGAAATACAAGTCACAAAGCTGTAACAGTATACATAAACATATATTCAAATGCATTAATTTTTTCTGTCTGAACAGAAAAAAAATTGAACAGACTTTTTTTCATAACTTTCTGAAATTAAAAGTTGAAAGAAATTTTACTGCTGGGAAATGCCTTTATTTCTTAACTCTTGTGTCTAGGGGCAACAGTTGTAATGAAAAGTAAACAAACAGAAGTTTCAGGCTGTTCCTGCTGGATTTCAACCTGCTTTATTAGGAAAAAAACGAGGAGTACCTTCTTTGAGTTTTAAAAATATATGACACACAAGGAAGACTGTCCACTCATTTTGTTCTAAAATGCCAAGTAAGTAGATTTAGCTTTAAAACTCAGAATTCTTCATAGAGAAAGATTTTTTGTAGACCATCCTGAGCACATAAGCATCCTCAACATGTCGACATTTTGCTACCCATGCAAAATTATTTACTTTCACAGTAGCATTTCCAGTGATAAATCTCCATACTTACATATTATCAGTTCCCAGGAAAAGCAGCCCATTGAGACAGCAATGTGAATACTTGTTTGTTTGTTTTTTTAATTAATATTATTTATACTTAATTGTTACACTTAAAAAGCACTCTTTGATACCTTTTTTTAAATTTTTGTTTCTAGAATAAGGATTGCAAAGATTGAATTAAAATTATGTTGATAAGGAATTTGAGGATGATTTGGGTGTTCAATATCAGAATAAAAAAAAACACAGGCTGTTACTGGAGGTTAAAGTAGTTTGTGAGCTGAGCTTCAAATAAGTGTCACGCTAAAAGGGGCAGAAAAGAATTTTCTGTCCAACCTGTATTAATTTATTTTTTTGTCTATCAGAGTCCCCCTCCAGGAGATCAAAACCTTTTAATGTCCAACACAGTCTCTTAGCATCTCCTTAAATGAGACTCTTCACTTACCAGATCCACTGAAAGGGACAGGATATTTGATACCAGATATATAAGGACAATACTTAATAGCAATAGGGAAACCCCTCAAACAAGTTTCTCCTGTGAGTTATTTCACCATCGATGAAACTGTCAGCACCTAAAAATGGACTCACTCTAACAGTTCATAAAATAACACATTTATTAATACAACTTTGTTCCAATTGTATGGTTTCAGTCGTTGATGATAACGTTTAACTGCAAACATTATGCTGAAACCATGTAGCAATAACAAGGCCAGGCATAAGCACACGCTCTAAGTCAAAGCAACTTACAAAAAATATTAATACCACAAAACCTAAGCAAAAACCCTAAAGCAAAGCCACTTACAAAACACATGCTCTAAAGCAAAAACTTAAGTACACGCTCTAAAGCAAAATCAACTTAAAAAGTAGGACAACTTACAAAGAATATGTAAAGCAAAAACTTAAGCACAAAACAACTTAGTAAACAAAAATTTAAGCATACACTATAAAGCAAAACAACTAACAAAGAATAAGTAAAACAGCTTACAAAGAATAAGTAAAAATTTTAGAGTACTATGGAGTAAAAGTAAAATTAGTATATATGTATAAAGCGATTTCTCACGCCAAGGTGTCCCGAGAAGGTAGAGGAAGAAAAGGTAGCCCATCAGTTACCTCCACAGAGTTGACAGAATTTCTTCCTGATTTTTGCTCATGTCCAATCTCTTTTATACCTTTTTCTTTAGGCAGTTTGAGTGGCTATAGTCAATACTATTTTGGGGTGATAGACAAATGAAATAGGCCCAAGTGTCCACTTCCTAAGTTCCCAGCAGCCAGGAGTCTCATGAGAAAAGGCCATGTTATCTCCATGTCATTCCTTTGTTCATTTTCATCTTTTTATCAATTTCTGTGAATGTCTCCTCAAGTGCTGGGATTTTCCAGGGAGCTATCAGGAGGTTTTTTTCCTTCTTTTGTGTGGCCTTGTCTGTCACTTTACAAAAGGAGTGTAGTAAGCCAAGGCATTGGTCAAGAAAAAAAGATCACAAGCTTAAAAAAAGAGTAAGCCTGTGCTGAGAAAAGGATTTAGGCACAAAGGATGGAATTAGACACAGAGATGGAGCTTCAAAAAAGTTGCTAACTACCTCTTAAGAATATCCCAAAGGCTTAAATATAAGAGAGAGCTCATGGGTTATTTTTTATCTCCTCCACAATTTGATCATTACCCAAATCAATTAGCAAATCATTAGCCTCCAAAATTGATTTTTGTCTGCACTGGCTGAAGTCAGATGAAGTTAACCATTACTGATGACAAATCATAAAATCCTAGAATATGCTGAGTTGGAAAAGACTCCCAAGGATCATCAAAATCCAACTCCTGGAACCACAGAATCACAGAATCAGTTAGGTTGGAAAAGACTTCTGAGGTCATTGAGTCCAACCTATGACCTAACACTACCTTGTCTACTAGACAGTGGATAGAGCACATTAACTTGCCCTTGATAAACTTCCTACGGTTGGTAAAGATAAAGATCACTTATTCACAAAACCTTTTAAATAACTTTAGGAAGTAGCATTGTTAAATCTATTATTTTCATCAGGCAAAAATATGTGACGTATTTATGTGGCTCACATAAATGCATACATTTAGATTTACCATTTATTTTTAAAAAATACTATCCATGAGGATCAATGGGTAACTCATTTCACATAAAGTATCAACTTTGATGTATAGAAAGACTTTTTACAGACATTTCTATAGTACTTTCTTAAAATGGTGAATTATTATTATATTCTATTTATTCGAGAAAGGAATCAGACCAATTAATGGAATTTTATTATCATTATTAAGCAATTGTATTAATTCTGCTGCAGATTAGTTTAGCAGTATGGTTTTCACCAACAGTGCTAGAAAAATCCAATAAAGGATAGAAAGGGGCAGTTTCTGAAAGAAGAAGAGGCAAAGTTCCCTAAGGAGAGAGAAAAAGATATAGAAAGAATAAGGACCAGAAACTGTAAGTTAACAATGAGCACATTCACTTATTAATGATGCTGAGTGTAACCATAGGGTACTGAAAGAATAATAATGACTAAATATTTAGTTGCTACAGTTACTATCCTTGATCTTTCCATGAACCTCCCAAAGTGACAGCAGTGAGCACTGCTGTGGATCAAGGCCAATTTTGCACTTTTGCCCATGGACCATAATTAAAATAGATTTATGAATCAGGAAATGCCTGCAGAAAGAGATCAGTCTTGCAACATTTCCCAAAGGTCATTAGATTTTTTGAAGACTAAACTGCAGTTTAAATCTTCCCACTTATTGTAGACTCTTCCCTTTACAGCATATTTTTTTTTACTGCAAAGAAGGCAATTCCAATGCATTCCAATGAGATTCAGAGACACTATTACTCATGTTCATAGTTTGGCTTATAATAGCCTTGATTATATGGGCATCATTGCTTTTAGTGGCATAAAAGGACCTAATAGTTGTGCTTACATAATGCAAACTGTTTCCTTTTATGAACCCATGGAAACAAAACCGTAAATGGAAAGGTTTAATATGAATTTTAGATCTCCTGAATTACCATGAAAGACCATCGTATACTTTTATTGAGAGAGTATTTTTTTTCACCCCAGATGAACTTGTACCTTAAATGGCAAACTGAATTAATGGGATGAAATGAAGAAACAAATTTTTCACATCTTTCATCAAGAATACATGTTAGTATTTAAAAGAGAAAAAAGGACAAACATGTGCAAACAGCAAAATACAGCCCAAGAGTATGTAGATGATGCTTCTTGACTTTTTACACTGACATCAGCTTCTAGCACTTCTTTCCAGTTCTGTGTCTATTTGATTGGAAGCAGACAATGCATTCTGACTTACTATTTCCTGGTCTCTCCATGCAAAGGATTTTTACATCCTTGTTTAAAAACTTCTGTGTTTGTACTTGTGCACTGTACTTTGTGTACAGATTGTGTACTTGTACGTTGTTTTTCAAGAAACAGATGTCACCTCCCTGATTGCACAATTTCCTTGTATTATGATTTGTTTTAAAAGAAATATCAAGAGAGTATATATGTGTAATTTGAGTGCTTCATAAATGAACAATCTGCAGAACCATCAAACTTTCATGAATCTGAACAGTTCCATGGGCATTTATGACCAAATGAACACCTCCTAGGAACTGGCTATTAAGTACACTGATCATTCCCAAAGGAAATAATGATGAAGGTCATTTTAGATATCACAGCCTTAGGTTTCCCTACAAAAGGTTTAATATGAAGGCATATTGAAGGAGGGTTTTCTTTCCTCTGTGTTACCCCCTTTTTGAGGTCAATTTAAATTATACAAGTAACTAGAAGTCTGTCCAGTGCAATCATCCCACATGGAGATTGGCGGTGAATGAGGCATTCTCTCTTAATTTTTTCACTGGCAGCTTCCACCACTACAAGCACTTTTATAAGGAGAATTCTCAACTAGTTAGTTTTCTCATTATTTTCCCCTGAGAGATCAATGGAAGGAATGACAGCCTGAAGGAGAGGAAGACCTAACAGTTACTGAATTACCTTATTTATTGTGAATGGGCAGCTGTCTGGCAGATGTTATTTAATCCA
>JAYRBT010000177.1:34661608-34672274 GCA_036023395.1 Myiotriccus ornatus | reverse complement strand
AGAGGAAGACCTAACAGTTACTGAATTACCTTATTTATTGTGAATGGGCAGCTGTCTGGCAGATGTTATTTAATCCACAATAATACATAATCCAGTACTGAACAACCATCAAAGCCAAACCAAGTCATGGTGAGCATACAGTGCTGATAAGCATTTGTACTATTGTTATTTGATAAAATATTCTACTATCAACAAGGCCATTATTTCTCCATAGAAACATAAAGTTTCAAGGCCATAGTCTAATACAATATCATAAAGTGAACTGCAAAAGATAATTTCATTTGATCATTTGTGTTTGATTTTATAGTTTTATTGCAACTAGTCTAGCACGGTTTTTTCAAGAGATTTAACTGGAATAAGCATAGATATATCTCTTTATTATCAGAAATTTCGTAGAATATTCTGAGTTGGAAAGGACCCACAAGGATCATCAAGTCCAACTCTTAAGTGAATGGCCCATATAGGAATCAAACCCATGACTGTGGCATTATTAGCACCCTACTCTAACCAATTGAACTAATCTCGGTATCAAACACCCAGGACATGCAAATCACCTATCCATTTCTACTGCAGAGTATGATAATTTGTCTTTCCACACGGGAAATGTAATAAAGAAAAGCATACTATGTCTCTACTCTTATCAAACATACTGTGACTGTTTTCAATAAATATAATTTATAGCTTTGTAGAATTTTTTTTTTTTTTGAAACTATCAAAACTTTCTGAACCAGTCCATTCTTATCTGAATACATTGTAGACTTGGTCTTGGGAAAGCAGCTGTCAGATGAGTTCAGGAAATTCACTAAAATGTGGATTAAGATTGATAAATGTATATAAGCATACAGGATTTAACGGGGTATGAAGGAGGCAAGGAAGAAAGCAAAACTATAGCTACTCCTTGTGTGGGAATATAGCATGAACACAGGAGACTACAGTTCATTTCAGCAGCAGAGATTGCATTCAATATTATCTTTCTGGCATAAAATAGAAACAGGTGTCTGCACTGACCTCTCTCTATTTTTGGCCAGAAAGTATTTACATGTTTTCAAAACACAGAGGAGATGTTAAAAATTTACTATCGTGCCTGAGATGGTGCAGTGGTGTAATCTACCTAGATAAAGTCTCCTCTCTGAATCAGCCTTAGCTCATTTCCAGCATTGTTAAGAATGTTGGAGGAGTACTTAATTAAGAATCTCATGCCAAACAATTGTGTGAAGTTTAGCACTTTTATCCCTTGTTACCCTCCTTGATAAAAGTAGTCTATCAGTAAATGCCCAAGGAGAAAGAAGGAAAAATAATTAAGAAATAGAAAAGAATTAATACATGTGTTTTTTTTGTTTTACTAAGATGCAAGACATAAAAAGAATTAACTTATGAGTGGAAGAAACAAGAAAAAGGGGGTGTATTTATACAGCTGACAAGGTATACCCACCATTTGTTTAAAGTATTTGTAACCTTTACAGATCTCATTGATTCTCTAAATCCTCCTGGCTACCCAAGCCACAGCTGTCGCTTAGACAGCTTTTACTTTTCTTTCCTTTTTTTTTCCTCTCTCTTCAAGTTTGATTATTGCTATGTACTTTTCATGAAATATTACTTTGAAAATGTTGGGAAATTTTATGCTTAATGCATAATTTGTCAGCCCACTTAAAAACGCCGTTTCTTTCCAGCCAATTTTTCCTTTTGTTCTACCAGCTGTCCCATGTAACAAATACACCCTAAAGGAAGTTTAAGGTGTTCTTTGTTTGAACAAAATATGTCAAGGATGACAACCAAGCATCTAGTTCATTTCACTGCAGGCACTAGGAGCTGGAAGGCAGGAGTAAAAAAAAGAAGCATTTCCACAGTAAACTATGATTACATGATACAGAAATGATACCATACAAGAGTAAGCATCAAGGTCTACATGAACAATCTATACAGTGTGTTCATATTATTTTCACACTTGTTTTCCAAAATAATTAGAATTTTCACTGATTAAGAGATGTTCATAGAAAAATTATGAGCCTGATTTCAAGAGGAAATAAGTTTAAGATAAACAGAACCTTACCCTTGTGGCCTCTATGTACATTTATAACCAAACTATTTATCTGGCATTCCAAAACAAAACACTTGCAATACCTTGTTCAGAAATGACCTGACTATGGCAGAAGTTTTGATTGAAATACTATGGGTAATTCCAATTAAATAGTCACAAGATATTTGCAGAACCTTTGGGGATTGAAAGGCAAAAAATCCAATATGTGTTTACTCTCTGCATTTATACTTTGTACCCAAGTACTCTCAAAGCCAAATTCTCTCACCAATTTTTACAGCTGTAAGGATGCCTTTAGGGTCACTGGTAACATTCCACCTGTTATGTATCAAAGGCTGAAAACTCTGGCTTATTGATCTCTCTCCTGGACATGCACATGGGCACTGTTGACTCTGCAGGTGGAATTCTGTAAGTCTGTCTACAGAAGGTTCAGCACAGAAAATCACAGAACATGGTACACATAAAAAGTTCACATGTCCCTTCCTTCCCCACCCTCCCCTAGTTGCCACATGTAGAGTAATTTTTCTAGTTCATAGCAGAGCAAGATGAGCAGGCTTCTCTCTATAAGGTGACAGTCAATTCGCCAGGGTTCACAGCAATCTGGAGACTACTGTATGGATCATGACTTTTATGAAGAGTGCTTGCCACAGGAAAGCAGGAAGGTGACTCCTATACAGCATGTTTACTGACTCGAAAAAAAAAAAAAAGTCATAAACCTGGAGATTTCCAGTCTTTTTTAACAGATACTGCATGCCTTAAACACTGTACTTAAAAAAAACAAAACAAACCAAACAAACCATCCAAACAAAACCCCCTCATAATGGGTACATTTTATTGAATATGTGGAAGAACAATGCAGGATCTGAATTTATCTGAGAAACAGCGGAGGACATGTCACCCTGGTTTTGCTTTTATTGATGTCAAAGCACTTTTTAGCAGATTAGAGGAACGAAGTCAGAAGACAGCCTGTTTTTGTATTCTTTATCTCTCTCTGTATACTTCACTTTAAGCTTTAGTCTACACATGCAGTCTTAGACTCTGACAGATGGCCTGTATCAAAGTTTTTCTTGAAAGAACTGTGACTAATGTGAACTGGCCTCATTAATCAAATATGGCCTGTATGGAAAGAACAAGCTTTGTGTATGCAAGTGTTTATTTCTGGGTTTTTTTTGGGGTTTTTTTCTTACATGTGTATGTCTGTGAGGCAGAGAGTATTGGAAGAGTGGATGTTTTGGGATTATTCATAAAGTGTATTCTGTAGTCACAGTTTCTTTATAAAGAACTATAATGTTCACTAACTCATGTTAATGATTTTTTGTTTGTTTGTTTGTTTAGGGTTTTTAAAAACAAAGGGGTTTGGTTTGGTTTCTCTCTTTAGAAATTTTTCTGCTTCTTATATGATACTCTTTCGGAAGGCTTAACTCTAAGGCTCTACCATTGGCAATGGGGCCATAAGTACAGCTTGGAGAAGGAGATATTTGTTCGGTCTACAACAGGGTTATTACATCCTT
The DNA here is from genome assembly GCA_036023395.1 of Myiotriccus ornatus. Taxonomy (NCBI): domain Eukaryota; kingdom Metazoa; phylum Chordata; class Aves; order Passeriformes; family Tyrannidae; genus Myiotriccus; species Myiotriccus ornatus. The sequence goes on along the minus strand of JAYRBT010000177.1, from coordinate 34,668,728 downwards.
AAAAGACCGATAAAGTATAACATGCCAAAAAAAAAAAAAAGCAAACCAAACTAAGCTACAGTAAAATTAAATTCTATTAAAAAAAACCTGCAAGAAAACAAACAAAACTCTCCCACAGCAAACCAAGAGACACTAGAATCCCAGAGAATATGATGTTGAAGTGAAGAATTCAGAAATGCTCTGCAGCTCATGCTAACTGTTGTTGTGCACAAAGGAATATGGGTGAATCATGAGTATAGACAGATAAGACATTCATATATGAAGTTAAGCTTAAATGTGTATCTTTCTGTAATAGCCTTTTTATTGGACAGATTCAGAAGGTGAAATAGTATATATAAGATCTTGCAGTTATATATTGATTATGCAGTGTATTATGTCAGGGTTATTGGGAGAAGACTAAAAATTACCTTGATTCCAAGGAATCCTCATCTTTTCCTCCAAGCAAAAAGAGTTGTTTAGGGAGATTTTATTCAAGAACGGAGAAAGAAATATGCAATTAGGGCTCAACAATGAAACTAGGATGCTTTATTGATGTTGTGGGAACAGGCTGTAGAGTCTGTTTCAGGAGAGCACAGAAAATGAAAGAAAAATGAGGGGGAAAGAGAAATAGTTTAGGATCTACTGTTGAAGCAGCATAAATTTTCCCCAGCGGGGCTGTATGGATGAAGTGTATAAAGGTTATAGACGAGGAAATGGCATTCTGCATTCCCACAGTGAACAGTGAACACTGCAGCCTTCTTTAGTAATGTAATAGCTTTTCTGCTTGGGACAGCATCCCACTGTCCTTGCGTACCAGTGATGGATGAATGGGACTGCACACACGTGATTCAGTTTTAGGGATTTCTCTGTAGATCTCTCACTGTGTTTCCCTTTTATCAGTGTTTTTGGTAAACAGCAGCTGGTGTTGTCATTCAGTGAACCAGAATTCCCAGGATTTTTGTTGACCTCATGCTTTAACTTCACCCAATCACGCTATCATTCTGTGACAGTTTTCAGTCGTGGTAAACCATGCACACTGTCAAGTGGTTTTCAACTTTCAGAACACCGCACTCTCTTTGTCAACATACTGGTCAATGCCGGCAGTCCTTTTTGGTCCTCATTAACTGAACTGCAGGTTCAGCTGGCTCAGCTTGTTCCCACAGTTGCCCAAACTGGATAATGTAGAGCAGGCCAACCTGATTCTGATAGCACTGTTCACACTAGTTGGTCCACTTCTGAAAGCAATGTCAGGACACCTTAAGCTAGATGGATAACTAAAAGGAGATGAGAATCTAATAAAATTCCTTTATGTTTTCTTGATAGTGTCACCTTTAGTGGACTCACTAATGCCAAACAGTTGTCTCAAAGTCAGTGTTGAGACTGGCAGAGACGCCTGCCTACATATAGTCTGAACAGGCATCCTGGAAATGAGATTCCTTCTGTTTCAAATCCTGTGCTGGGTTGTTGTAAGAGATCAAAAAGGTGAAATTAAACTTCTCCAGTAGGTGTCTGTCATGCAATTTCAGAACAGTTGTGAGCTGGTGGGCATAAATTTAGCATGTCTGCAATATCAGTCTAACTCTTACTAGGGACAAGATTGTCCTGGTCATTTCTGATAAATAAAACTTTTGTTCTTCTACCCATGCCCCATACTATGATTTCAGACAAGACTAAGACTTACAGCATTCGTGAGAGTACGACTTGTGAGATGAAATGACCTCCTGAAGTTATTTATGGTCTCCAGCAGTGGCTGTGGCTATCCTGACACTCTAATCGCTGTCAGACTTTCTGCCCTATCTTTTGTCATTCCCCAGCTGCATAAATAATAACTTGAAAAAAATAGGAGAGAATGAAAAATGAATGTGAGCACTGAGGGAAGGAGGTGGTGTGCGGTAGCACCTGGTGAAGCAAGGAGCAACACAGATATCTTGTGTGTCCTGAATGGCAAATGAGGTATATAGGTTCCATACTGGAAGGTGGACTATCTGGCCCACTGCCTTACTTTAACTTTAGAGGATACTTCATTTTGCATTCTCTTATGAAAACAATCTTGATAGGACCTTACCACATTTTACATAACAATGTAGCACATTGTAAACATAGTCCATGAGTTTGACTCTGCTACCATTACATTGACAATAGCTCATTCCACACATAACCCTACTGAAATACAGCGAGTTGTTTCCTCGGCTCTATTGTTATTAACATACAACAATGCCAAAACATGTCACTTGTTTTAAGCTCTGTTTCATTTCTTTAAGGAATTCAGCCACGGAATGCAAGAGCTAGTAATCCCCAGGAACAGGAAATCAGGCAAGGAAGGCAAGAGACCAGCATGGCTGAGTCTGGAGCTGATGGTCAAACTGAAGGGAAAGAAGCAAATGCACAGGCAGTGGAAACAAGGGCAGGTAACCTGGGAAGAGTATTGAGATCCAGTTTGGTTGTGTAGGGATAGGGTGAGGAGATCCAAGGCGAAGCTGGAACTGAACCTGAGAAGAGATGCAGAGAATAACAAGAAAGGCTTCTGCAGGTATGTTAATCAGAAAAATGAGGTCAAAGAAGGTGTACCCCAGCTGACAAACAATGCTGGAAAGCTGGTAACAACAGGTAAGGAGAAGACTGACATACTCAGCAAATTTTTTGCCTCAGTCTTCACTGGCAACCTCTCTTCCCACACCTCTCCAGTAGATGGGGAGCAGGATGGGGACCGGGAGAGCGAAGTCCCTCCCACTGCAAGTCAAGATCAGGTTCATGACCACCTGATGAACCTGAATGTCCCACAAGTCTGTGGGACTTGATGGGATGCAGCCTGGAGTCTTGGAGAAATTGGCTGATGTAGTTGCCAAGCCACATTCCATGATATTTGAAAAGTCTTGGCAACCAGGTGAAGTCCCAGGTGACTGGAAAAAGGGAAACATTGTACTTATATTTAAAAAGGGTAGAAAGGAGGACCCTGGGAACTATGACCTATCAGCCTCACCTCTGTGCCTGGAAAGGTCATGGAACAGGTCCTCCTAGAAGCTCTGCTAAGACACATGCAGAAGATGGAGGTGATTTGAGACAGCCAGAATGGCTTCAACAAGGGCAAGTCCTGTCTGACCAACCAAGTGGCCTTCTATGATGGATTGACTCCACTAGGAGTGGACAAGGGAAGGGTTGCTGATGTCATTTGCCTGGACTCCTTTGACATGGCCCCTCACAACATCCTTGTCTCTAAATTGGAGAAAGATGAAATTGATGAGTGGACTGTTGGATAATAAAGTGTTTGGATGGTCACATCCAGAAGGCAGTAGTCAATGGCATCCCGATGGACATCAGTGACAAGTGGTGTACCTCAGGAACAGTGTTATTTCCTATCTTCATTTAATTACATAGACAGAGGGATCAAGTGCACCCTCATCGAGTTTGCAGATGACACCAAGCTGAGTGGTGTGGGTGACGTGTATGAAGGATAGCATGCCATCCAGCATGGCTGTGGTTTAAACTTATTATTTGAGTCTTAATTTGTTCCTGTGGTGTTTAAACAACACATTGTTAAAGCTTCTATTCCTCAGAAAAGACAACAAATATCACTAAATGTGGCAATTTTTCCTATCTTTCCTCCTTGTTTTCCCAATTTCTCTCTTTGTGTTATGAAACATGCAGGTTTTCATTGAATGACAAATCTAATGAAAGAAAGGAAACAAAAAAAAATATTGAAAATTATTCTGAAATTTCATTTTCTTATTTCAGGATCAATGAAACTGAGCATAACACATACATGATACAGATATAACAGTGGGATGAAGCTTGTTGTTTGGCATGTCGACTCCTGGCTCCTCTGTATCGTTTATGATCACATGTTTTAGGATTTGCAGGTCAGCCTGTATATTTTCCCTTCATTTTTTCCCTCCTTTCTCTTTTATGCTAATGAAAGTTATGGGCTTGTTTGTTTTGTTTTGCTCATGGAGGCAAGTACATTTTTTCACTCAGTCATGTAGCAAAGACAGAAATCTCAGAGGTCTATCTTCTTTGTGAAAGATTTGTTTTCAGCAGTTCTGCATCTAATTTTCTTTGTATATCATTGTCTGAGATTCCCAAGGTGGTGCTTATTGGCAGTGACCTGCTAGACATTTGGGTCTTAAGGATATGAGTAAATAACTTTGCTGAATGCTGCTGAATATGTGATAATGCAATTAGTATTCTTGCCAACTGAATTGAAAATGAGATGTTGTGTCTTCAGGGACCATTGTACCCTTTTGTAAGTGCCTTTTTTTTTTCCCCTATTTTCTTTTAAATGCATCAGATACGTATGAGCTAAGCAAAAATGTCCATTATAAATTAAAATAGTTTTGTATTGTAGATTAGGTGGCCACTTCTGATTTGGCCATTAAAGTTCAACTTCCATATCATTGCTCAAGACACAACAGACAAAAATATGCTTTATTTGTTACTTTTTTATACAATTAAAATTATTACTAATAATTAAATACATAATTTCACATTCAGAGCAATATATACTGGATTAAGTGGAACAAAGGGCAGGTTACATATTAACACTATCCCAAGGCTATGGCAAGCAGTAAGGACTTTGGATCAGATCAGTTAACTTCTAAGATTTGCTAAAGACACTACGTTTGGTAGAGAGGTAAGGAATCAGATGATACTAATCATCTTAATATATAATTTTTAGAATGTGAGTGCTATACAGATTAGAATGTTCCTATACAGATTGGTTGCGTACAGGTGCACAGGAAATAGTGCAGAGAATTGCTGCCCACTATTTTTTAGTAAATATTAGGGGAAGATTTTCCTCAAAAATATACAAGAATTATGATATTCTCCTTGGAAAATCTCACAAGGGATTTGTGACTTACAGGCTGTATATCACTTCCACTGCAACTGCTACAATCAATGACTTTAAACCCAGAAAGAAGAGAATAAATCAGATATCTTTGGTCATTAGGAGAGGTGAGCATGAAGCTGATACATAAACTGAAGCTATTTGTAACAATGATGATTCTCTTCAGATGAATACAGGAATATTCCTTGCTAGAGCTGCAGAATGCCAGTAAGGCATCCACCCAGGACAGATCCTCAGTGAAATGACCCCATAAGATATGTAGCTCTTGGGGAGCTGGTGATCTCATTTGCCCTTGCTGCATACTATGGAGAATTAATGCAGCAGGTCAGTGATTAGCCAGACAGAAGTACCTGTACTGACTAAAATTAGTTTATTGTATTTTACTATGGGCAGTCAGAATCAGAAGAGGAATAAGGAATAATATGATCCACATTATAAAACCTTCAGACTCCTTAAGAGTCCACTTTAATGGGAAAGGGTGCTGTGTGACTCCATGTTGTCTGAACCAAACCACATCATGCTGATAAGGGCAGATAAGGTTTTCAGAGTAATTGTGGAGATGTTCTGTGCATGGATAATGAGATAGATCTGAGGGATAGGGAAATTATTTCAAAGAGTTCATTGTATGAACCACAGAATCTTGGTTCAGAGGAGGAGAAGCAGGACTGGATTTTCAAGAGGTGGCCAGCAACATTTTTCTCTTTTCTTTTTCTCTTGCTGTTTTCCCCTGGTGACATAAATTTTTCTTTTTTATCTTTTTCGTTTGCTATAGTGAAATAGACATAACAAGCTTTTCAGAGAGATGTTCTGCCGATCGAGTTTTAATTCTGAATAGCACACAGATTTCCTGACACCAATAAGTATTCAAGCTCAGTGGGTATTTTTGTTCTCTGTTATCTATAAATATGTGGCAGATTTTGATTGTTTTATGATGGAAGTTTATTTTGTTTTATTTTTGCCTTCACGGTTGGCTTTGGTTTGGCTTTTTTGCCTACTTTGTGGACCCTTGTCTTTTTATTAGTTCTGTGTTCTCTGTTGATTTTATGTTTTATATTCCTGCTGTCACCACCAGCATCTCACTATAAACAAGAATGTTGCATCTCAGTGGGTTATCTTCTGTTAATAACCTGTGATACAGTAGATAAATAAACCAGAAAGGAGTTCACAGGTGTAATTTATTAGAGTCATTGCAATGTGACTGCAGTTATGTGTTCAAGTTCTTTAAAAACTTTGGTGTGTTCTGAGTTGAGGATGACAACTATATATTGCAGTTCATGAAAAAAAATAAATATCAGTGCGATGAAATACATCCAACTCAATAATAATTGCAATTTCTCAGTGTCAATACTTGGAGACCTATGTGTACCTCGCAGTAATTCAAATGGCAGTACACCAGTAAGGTAACACATTATCCAGGTTAGACTGGAAGAATGTAACCAAACAAAATGGCAAACCAGAAAAAATATTCTGTCCTCCCAGTACTTACATCACTGTTAACCATATATATTAACTGCAGATTTTAATCCTTGTACTTCCCCGTTAAACTTCACATTATACAATTATATTTCAGATATATGTTGTATCTATGGACCTTTGTTAAAACAAGCACAACATAATTCAGAGATTGTTTGACTCTTATTCAAAGTTGCAATGAAGTCCCCAAATCACTCAAATTAGTTTTTAGCACACTTTTTGGAAAATCTGATCAACGTGAAATCCAAAATTTTATCAGTAATAATGAATCTAATTGTGCACAAAAAGAGAATAAAGCTGTTGACTCTGTAATGTCTATGAAGGTGACTGTGTTTTTCATGATCCAGTGCTGTTAATAAGAAATTAAATCACAGAGAATCTAGTGCTTGATGTGAATCAGATTAAAAGAAAAAGATCAAGTCCTCAGAAGCAGTGCTCACCCCACTCTTCCTCATCCTTGTAAGCTGATATATTGGCTAAAATAGAAGCCATTCAGAATGGTTTGGAATCACTTATCATTTTTAGAAGTCACTCATAAAAGAATATTCTAGACCTCTTTCAACTCAATATTATGAGTTCTGTATGATTAAGATTATAGAATCAGAGAATCAGATGGTTTGGAAAAGACCTCCGAGATCATCAAGTCCAACCCTTGATCCAACACCAACACAGTTACTAGACTATGGCACTAAGTGCCACATCCAGTCTCTTCTTAAATACCTCCAGGGACGGAGGATCCACCACCTCTCTGGGCAGCCCATTCCAGTGCCTGATTACCCTCTCTGTAAAGAATTTCTTCCTAACATCTAACCTAAACCTCCCCTG
>JAYRBT010000177.1:34651234-34661287 GCA_036023395.1 Myiotriccus ornatus | reverse complement strand
GCATAAACCTTCTCTCAACTAATAGTAATTGTGGGGGGGGTGTAAAAGCAAATTGACCCAGGGCAAAACCACGACAGATGTACCTTCCAATACCGGAGGCCTGACCCCCCCCTGCCCCCAACACACACAAGCTGGTTGAATCAACATAGTTAATAACCCGGTGAGATACAAATACAGCCTCTCACATCATCTGTATCAGATGACAAAAGAAAAATATCGCCTATAAATATCTGATCCTATCCATGATGATAAGTTGTTCATATTCTAAAATATGCAGTTAGTAAATAAGCAAAATGAGCATATATTTCCTTTAAATTGTAAAAATATATTGAAAGGAAAGATTTTATAAACCAAAACACACCAGAAAGTTTTAAGGGAATTCCATTCTTCTTGAATTATTTAAAATATTTATCAATTGTGTGTTTGACAGTATTTGATTTATCTATATTAGTAAATACTCGTATTCAGGAGTGCAGCTACTTTATTGTGCCGAGGACTACACAGGAAATTATGACATGATAGAGAAAATCATGAATACCATGAATGGAGGTTCATGTCATCCATATGGATAGAGACAGCCTCTGGAATGAGGTATTCCATACCCTTACCAGGGACTGCGGTGAGGTTGACTGTCAGGTAATTCCTGTCAGGGCCCATGGACTTGTGGATATCCAGTTTTCCTAGGTGTTCTTTAACCCACTTCACCTTGGCCAAGGGGGAGTCTTCCTTCCAATACTCCTTCCAATATTCCTGGTCTTCTGGGCTGGGAGCCCTGATGAAGGTTGCTCTTGTCACTGAAGACCAATGTAAAGAAGGTATTTGGTTGCTCTGCCTTCTCTTAATCCTCTGTTACCAGGGTACCCCCTCCATTTAGTCCTAGGCCCGAACTATCCTTTGTTTTCCTTTTGTTTTTGACATATTTGAAGAAGCCCTTCTCGTTTTCCTTCACATTCTTGGCCAGCTTTAATTCCAAATTTCTGAATTTTTTTATTAGCTTAGATGCACAGTTGAATTGCATTTTACTCTGTATTTTCTTAGCTGTACACAGATGATACAAAGACATTTACTAAATGAGGGAAGATCTCTCACATATCTTAACTCAGAGATACAGTTTAAGCATGTCAGTGGAGAAACTGGACTTTTAAGAAAGCTTATGATTCCTCAAACCTGGTCTACTGGAAGGTGCCCCTGTCCGTGGTGGGGGGTTGCAGCTAAATGATCTTTAAGGTACCTTCCAACCCTAACCATTCTATGAATCTATGATTCTATGATTTTATGATCAAAGAATCAGAGAATATACTGAGTTGAAAGGGACTGACAAGGTTCATTGAGTTCAAACCTTAACCCTGCACAGGACCATCCCCAAGAGCTACACCATGTGCCCCAGAATATGGTCCTAATGCTCCTCCATCAGAGTTGGTGGTGTGACCACTTTTCTAGGGAGTCTGTTCCAGTTCCCAACCACCCTCTGGGTGAGCAACATTTTTCTAATATCCAACCTAAACCTCCCCTGACAAAAAGTTAGGCCATTCCCTTTTGTCCTGTCACTGGTCACCACAGGATAAAGATCAGTGACTGCCCCTCTTCTTCCCCTAACGAGGGAATCAGCAGCTCCTCCAAGTTTTGTGTCAGCTGCAAACTTGCTCAGTATCCCTTCTAGTCCTGCATCCAAATCATTTAGGAAGATACTGAAGAGCACAGAGCCCAAGATGGAGCCCTGTGGAACCCCACTAGTGACAAGTCACCAGTCTGATGTTACCCCGTTCACTTTTACTCTCCGTGCTCTACCGGTCAGCCAACTGCTCACCCATGGCAGGATGTGTTTATCCAGCTGCATGCTGGATATTTTGTCCAGCAGCATCCTGTGGGAGACAGTATAAAAGCTTTACTGAAATCCAAAAAAATTGCATCAACTGGTTTCCCTTGATCAACTAGGTGGGTTACTTTGTCATGAAAGGAAATCAGGTTTGATAAGCAGAACTTTTCTCTCATGAAGCTGTGCTGGTTGTGACCAATGACAGTGTTGTCTTTCAGGAATTTTTCAATTCTTCTGAGAATAATCTCCATAACTTTACCTGAGACTGACAGGTCTGTAGTTTTTGGAGTCCTCTTTCTTGACCTTCTTGGAAACTGAGATAACATTTGCCAGCTTCCAGTCAGCTGGGACCATGATTCTATAAAATCAATTTCTGATCATGTGTTTCCGTTTCTGATTAAGAACAGCTTCCTTTGTATGCCTCCTTATTGTAGATATTGTTGTATGTCATGCTGAACATTAATTTCCTACATTCCCTTTTTAGGCAAAAAGGTCTAGTTACTCATCACTTAAACTTTATAGAGATTGAAAATATTGAATCAGTAGGCCTTTATGCCCAGGGAAGATGTATGATAATATGTGTATAAAATGCTTAAACAAAGCAGTGTTCTTGACTACATGTGCAATTTCATAGAAGACTTAATGACAACTAAGTGACAAGCTTCTAATCACTTCAGTTTTCTAGTATTTTATGAAAGACAGAAATAACAATTAAGCTAATATGCCTTTATATTGGCAATTTCTGATTTTTCATATTCTTTTGAAATTCTGTTTATCAGGAGATAAGGAAAATACATATTTTATCTGTAAATGCCTTATGTGATTTATGAATGGATAGTAAAATAAACTTTTGCAGTAATATGAAAAAAGTGTATTATTTCATATAAATTCAAGTTTTGTCAACCTTCTGTACCATCGGGGACTATTGAATTTTTAATCTCCGTGTAGTTAAATGAATTTTATGTACCTATTTTATTTACCCATATTGCACTAACCCCTTAGACTTAACACAAACATATACTTAGAAATAAAAGGAGGGTTTTTTCCCTGTAGGTTTCTTAGCACTCTGTGCAGTTGTCTGGTAACCAGAAACTGAAGCTTGAAAGTATGCAGTACTTATATAATCTTGCCTATTTATTTATTTGGCTTTCTGTCTTTCACTTCTTGAGTCACTATTCAGTTTTGATTTTATGTTAATTGCTTTGCTTTTAAAGTTTCAAGCATTTACTGGATGATTTCATGTGCAAAGAGGTTAAAGCTCAATAGTGTAGACAAACAGCAGAGGCTTTATTTGAGAATGTTTTTGGAGTTTGGCTTCCATGTCACGTACTGGACCATAAAATGTAAAATAGATGTCTCCCTCTGAAAGCTCTGAAGTGGGAGAATAGTCTTAAAAACAGGGGGAGGGGAGGGTTAGAAAATAATAATAATAATAATTAAAAAAAAAAAAAAACAAGAAAACCCCCCACAAAATAAAAAGTATTACAGTATCTGAGAGATACTATTGTTCAAAGGTGATAGGTAAATATGAGCTCACACATTTTAAGGAATTTTTAAATGTGAATAAATTTTGTAACTCTGTTCAATGTATGAGAAATCCACTCTTGAATTTCAGCCTGGTAACACTGCATTTTAACAATAGTTGTGGTATACAATCAGGTTTCCACGGGAATGCATCAGTTAAAACCAATAAGAAGCAATGGTGGTTTCTTTGTGATAGATTGACACTGGAGAAAAATCTTGGCTATCTCCTATATTATTTAGAGGAGCAGTGATCAAAGGAAGAGGCACTCAAAGAAATAGCACTCTTTTATTCTGTACTGATGCAGACTCACTGTCAGTAATGGTGAATGCAATTACTACCAAGTAATACTGGGGAAATGCTTTAAAAAACTCCCATTTTTAAACCTTTGCTGCAAGTTAGAAGGAGAGTGAAAGGAAGCCAGAAAATTTTAAGATACCTGCTACTATTTATAGTAGTTTAATTATACTGCTACTTTTCCTTGTGATGTTTTGTCAATACATAGCTTTTTACACAGCCAGTACATTTGCAGTCAATTTTCTTACAATTATCTTGCTCTTTTACAAAAAGATTAGATTCTAATTTTCAAAATAATGCACTCTTCCTTCATATTAATGATGATAGAAACAATCTCTTCATTCTCAAGCACACACAAAAAAAAGGAGGCTGTAGGAAGTTTTTGATTTTGCACTTTGTCAACAGTGGTTCACTCTTCATCAAAACTTCACCCTGATTCTTGTCAGTAACAGTCAACACAATGGAAACCTGCAGCAGGGAGTATAAAACTGCAGATAAGCTTCAGATTACTTCTTTCCTGGATGTAGGCTAAGCAAGACAAACTGTTCTAGAGTCTCCCTGGGGGCTGAGGATCAAGCATGACAATGGCTAAAAAGCTCCAATAGCAATGATTAATACAACATTAAAAATGTCGTTCTTATCTTTTCTTTACTCAGAGTAATGGATCAAGCACTGCCAAAATTCACCCTTCTACTTTTTTTCTGGAGTGAGAAGATGATATTTTTATTCTTTTATTTGTAACACTCTCAAATTCATAAAAACACCATATTCTTATTTTATAAGCTTTATTTGAATTTCTTACAAAGAATTTTATGTGAAATCCAGAGATTTACATAATTCTTCATTTCCAGAAAAGGAATACTTTGTTTATGAAAATGTATCAGAATTAACTTTCTGTGAAATAGAAAACCAGTAGAAATATTGATTATCATTCATCATTTTATGTGACTTCATCCTAAGTCTCAACATATCTAATGTCTTTCTTAAACCAATATATAGTAGTTTGTAGTATTCACTAGTTTATGAGCAAACATATTTTTTTTAAATAAGTAATTTTTGTTGTGGGTCTGGTAATTGAAATTTGAAAATATGACCTCTAATATCTTGAAAAACAGAAAAATATTGCTTTTGAATTCTACAAGGTTTTTACAACTCCTGTTATGGAAAATGATTTTTGAACATTTGCTGTTGACAATATCAAAGTCATAGAATTCAGCAGCCATATTTTTTTGAAGGATAATGAACCATTTGGCAAAACAGTTAATTAAGTTTACCTGTGCAAAGGGGCTGTAAGGTATGCCTACCTCAGTGATTCAGTGTAACTCTTGCTTTGGGAAGGATCACAGCGGCATTGGAGATAGAGATAGAGGATATTTGTTGGAAAGAGTCTCCACAGCCCTCTTGTTACACTTATCTTTCTACCAGTAAAAAGGGAATATTCAGGCCAAGGAGAAAAGTATTCTAGGATCCCCAAACCTGTTCCATCTTTGAAGAGCACCTCTTCTTTACTTTTTGCCTAGGTAGGATAAATTCTTTCCTCTTTTTTCCTTCCAAAGAACATAGTCTGATTCTTATGCCAGGTGCTACAGGGAATATATGTTTTCAAAGGAAATGGAAGTATCTAAGAATTTTAGCAATGAAAATTAATATTTCATCATTTCAGAAGAAACTGACTTGCAAATAAAAAACATAACTTTAAGAAAATCCGTGGTTTTATTACAAGTTTTGGGTCAGTTATTCATTCATCTGTTAAAGTGTGTGCAAAAAAAATGAGATAAATTTTTTCTTTTTTAGCAATAGTAACAACAGGTAGCAATCTCACTTTACCTTGAACTTGTCATTCCTTACAAGCTACTTACTTTAAGTCGTGGGGATTTGCAATGGTGGAAAAACACCAGGGAACCCCGCTACTCATTTCTGAAATAACACACCATAAAAACATTGAAAATAATTCACATTTAAAATGTATTCAAATTGTTTATTTTGCTTGCAGCTGGTTTCCTTAGTGAAAGCTGAAGGTAGCCAAACATAAAGTCCTTCTGTCATAGGCAAGGGAATTTATACAAAAGGATCTTTAACACTTAGAGCAAGTGACTCACATTGTCATATTACTTTTAATTTTTCACCTATCCTGCAGTACATTCTCACCCATCATTTAAATTGTGTCATTCTCTGCCACTACCCCAGATGGCATCTATAATAATCTTATGTATGAACAACTGTTTCCACTGAAGTGGAATGGCTACTCCATAGATAGCTTTAGGGTTTGCACAAGAGTGACTCCCTTTGCGTCACTGGTTTTGTTTTCTTTCTTCCTTCTTCCACTTCTTTTCTTATTACATAATTTTTATCTGATACGCAAGTTTTCTTGTTTTTACTCATCTATTCCTCTTATGCTGTCCTGTTAGGGGATGGGGAAGCAAGTGAGCAGCTTCATGGTGCAGAGTAGCCTTAGCAATTCTTGTAGGCTAAACTTACCATAGCTTAGTTATTAATCAATACTTCTATTTTGGATATTGTTATTTTTTAGAAAAAGTTTCTCATGTCTTATTAATTATATTAAATGCAATAAGACTTTTTTTTTTGTGGGTTTTTTTTGGTTGGTTTTGGGTTTTTTTTGTTGTTGTTGTTTGTTTTTTGGTTTTTTGGTGTTTTTTTTTTTAATTCTTAGCATAAGGAATAAGACACTCAACAAACGTTCCAATTTCAGGACTTTTTTTTTCCTGGTCCACATTGTGTTCAACTCATAACTAGGTGTGGCTACAGTCAAGAAGCTGGCCACCAGTTTATAGAGATAGGAACTTCCAAAACAAAAAGAAGTCCAATATAATCAAAATTTCTCTTCTCTACCTTTCAGTGGAGAAGAATCATGGTACCATATGGTTAAGGTTTATGATACCAGGGCTGGCATGAGGTTTCCTAGCAATTTCACATTCAGCAGCAGTAAAGTATTTATTGATGTAGGTGTAGCAAAGGAATTGGGAAGGAACACAGAAGTTCTATGGAGATAGACTGGAAAAAAACCAGAGAATCTTTGAGATAAGGAGAATTCTTGGATTTAAGAGAAAGAAGAGTTCTTAGGATTTCATGCAACTGGGTAAATGCTCAGAGGACTACAATGGCTTTCTCTAACAAGACTAATGCCTAGATATGAATCCATTTTATCTTGCACCCTTTCACAGGATGCAAGCCGTCATTGCTCCACTGATTTCGTAGTAAATACTACTCCGAGAAAGAAGTAGATCTTCAGTTGCATACTTTTCTGAGATCAATATATGCACTGAAGGTAGTGACTGTAGAGCTAATGCTTCAAAAATGCAGAGTTTCAACTTCTTCTGATGAAATACAAGAAACACATAAGTATTTCAAACCAGCATTTTGGTTTGAACATGAAGAACAGATTTAGATAATGTCCAAATTTTTTTTCAAAATCACTTTATGCTTCAGATCCTATTTCTCATCTATTTGTACAGGTGTTTGAATTTGTTGGTAATACAGTAGAGATTCTTCACTTTAACCAAAGTAACTGCTGAACAAACACACAAGTCACAAACTTCAGTGCTCATACTAGCTTTTCCACTTATTCTTCCAGTCACTGCTGTTGGATATTGATGTATACGCTCTTAAATCTTTGAAATACAGAACCTGTATTCATGAGCAATCAGTGGTCTGAGTCTATGCAGATGGAAATAATTCAAGTATTTTTGAGAATATTTCACAGTAAAGATTAATTTGTAAATCACATGACTTATATCCAGTTTGGATTATATTTTTCGCCGTAATATAAAATACTTCTGAACTGGAGGTTCATAACTGCAGTTCACCTGAAATTCTTATGAAACACTAATTTAATGTTAATGATGCAAAATATTTACATATTCATACACACGTAAGCATTCAGGCTATGTACAGAATTTCTTTACAGGCCTAAATATCCAAATGTAAATTTTGAATAGTTGGCAGAGATACTTTCCTATGTGTGATATTTCCAATGTCAGTTAGATAGAAACACTTCATCTAAAAAAGCAGAAATATTGTTTGTAATTCCTTTTCCTAAACAAAATTAAATTGTATTTCTTTTGAATATTAAAAGTTATTTTGTTATGTTTATGCAAGTAGATAATTATGCAATAATTCCATACTAATTTCTAAGTATATGTATATATAAATTACTGTCAACATCAAGTGAAGTGAAATACGTGCTTCAATCTAAGTAACAGGATAAAGTGGAAGGTTAATTGAATCTATCATTGCAGTCAGTAGTATTTTCACTTGATTTCCTTGTAAAAGACGATCAGGCCTTGAAAGGTTACAACTTATAATTCTGTCTTGTTTTTCCTCTCCTTCCTCTTCCTCCATGCCTATGTCTTTTGTATAGGCCATGTCCACCACCCATCTCCCCACCTTCCCATTACATCTTTCCTCACCAAGTACATGAAAGACTTGGAGATGAACTGTAAGAGCTGAATCTACCAGTAGAGAATTACTTGCTGCAATGTTTACTTCACCTTTCCTGCTCCAAACTCTGCACCAGCAGAATGGTATCCAGGCATTGGAATTAGTTTTTCTGTGCATTCATATTGTGTTAGACCTGTGATCTTGTTTGAGAAGACGAAAAATCCAAAGCTTTTCTTAGGTTGTCATTTTTGGAAATTGGTCAGAAAGACATACAGACTGTCTTATTTTAAACCTCTAACCATGTAAAACATATATTCTTTTCAAACTTTTGTTAGATCACTGTTTAACAGTATTAGTCTGTATCTGACCATTTTTGCCTTAAAAAATGTATAGAGACCATACAAACACAACTAGATTTTGGACTGTAAGGGAGTTGAGCAGACATAAAACATAATGACCAAGACCTCTACAAACCCTGTAAGCCCTCATTTAGAGGCTTCTTTAGGACTTCTAGTTTCACAAGGAACTGCGAAAACTATGGTGGTTTGGGATTACTTTGAAAGTCCAATGGATCAACCACCTAAATAGAGAGTTGATGAGCATTTCAGTTTCTTACAGACTTTATTAAGTACAGGACAGTTTTGCGAGGAAAACATCTTCTGTTCAAAGGCTTTAAAAAATAGGTGAAACAAACTGCTTGCAAGATAACTAATCCCTTAAGGTAGCAAATGAGTTAGGTGAATTCTCAAGTTTCTTTACAGTCAAATTTCCTTTGATTCAACTGTTTTTTTGTTTCAAACACTGTATAGTCATAAGTGTAACTAATATATACCCTCAACTACATTCATGGTAGTTTGAAAGTTATTTCTGCCAGTATCTTCCCCACTAAGCGTTGATAGCAAATGAAAGGAAATTTAATTGATATTCAGTAGTGACCAAAACCTAAATCTTCCATTGTTGTACCTTCTTAACTTTTTTAACTCCTAACTAATGAACTTGTGTGTGCTTCTGACTTGATATAATTTTGCAATGAATCATCAGTGTACAGACAATATACAGACTGGGGAATGAGATGCTGGAAAGCAGTGCCACAGAAAGGGACTTGGGGTCCTGGTCAATGTCGAGTTGAATATGAGTCAGCAGTGCCCTGGCAGCCAGGAGGGCCAGCAATGTTCTTGGGGGCATCAGGCAAAGCATCAGCAGCAAGTTGAGAGAGGGAATTGTCCCGCTCTGCTCTGCACTGGTGCAACCTCACCTTGAATATGGTGTGTAGTTTTGGCCACTGAAGTAAAAGAAAGATATGAAGCTATTAGAGAGTGTCTAAAGAAGGGCACTGAAGATGGTGAAGGCCCTTGAGGGGAAACCCTATGAGGAGCAGTTGAGGTCACTTCATCTGTTCAGCCTGGAGAAGAGGAGAGTGAGGGGAGACCTCATTGCAGTCTACAACTTTCTTGGGAGGGGAAAAGGAGGGACAGACACTGATCTTCTCTGTGGTGATGAGTGGCAGGACCCAAGGGAATGGCCTGAAGTTGTGTCAGGTGAGGTTTAGGTTAGATATTAGAAAAAAGCTCTTCACCCAGGGGCTGTTTGGCCACTGGAACAGGCTCCCCAGGGAAGTGGTCACAGCACCAAGCCTAACAGAGCTCAAGAAGTGTTTGGACAACGCTCTCTGGCATATAGTGTGACTCTTGGGGATGGTGCTATGAAGTGCTAAGGGTTGGACTTGATAGTTCTTGTGGGTCCCTTCTAACTCAGCATATTCAGTGATTCTGTGGTTCTGTGATTCTGTGATCAATGTAATAAGAAAATATAAGCTATTCAGAAGTAGTAGACCACAGAAACCACAAATATGGGTTCACCTGTGTGAACTTCCAAGAAAAAAGTGGCAGTGTTATGGACACATAGAGACCCCTGCTTGAATCAACTGTCTGTGGATTTCATTGCAAGATCAACCACATCCACGGCTCTCTCCTCATCCACTGAGCCCAAGCTACTACATTCCACCTACTAGATCTCAGCT